>OX328129.1:41724653-42310339 GCA_946811695.1 Gonocerus acuteangulatus
CTAGGCAGATAATAATGTGCTACAAAAGAACAAGAAATTACTATTTTTTGACCTAGGCCTTGTATATGTATATATATATATATATATATATATATATATATATATATATATATATTCGTCTTATCGCGCTGTATCAGGCTCAAAAATAGTCCGATTGTGATGAAATTTGATACCAAAATACTTTGTTTCAGATCAAGTTAACCACCCGCCGAATCCGGCTACCATTTGTTCAGCGAAAATCAAGCGACAACCAACGCAGATTTTAGGGATAACCTTTTAGGCTTCCAGGTAAAAGTTATAAGAATTTTACGTTGTCCTGGGGGAAATCAAATTCCTTCATAATTAGCTGAAAATGATAACTCCTATCAGGAGATGTCAAGCACAAAAGAGATATAAGATACTATGATTTTTATTTGCCTGACAGATAGACATTCCTAACCTATTAGAACTATCCCAGAGAGGTAAAAGCAGGGATATCTGTTTCGTAACCTCTTTGGCAAAGGGTACCTGTATCAGCATCAACTCCGGTTCGACTCCTTTGAGCGTGTTGAGTGCTCCCTATTAGAGTTTAGGTAGTAATTAAACCTTGGATTACGGCCAGCTTCATCGGATCTGCCTTTAAAGGGTAACAAGCTGATCTGATTTTCTTTTTAATTAGATGTACCTTTTTTCTTTTTCTTTTATTTTAACTGGCTGTATTTCATAAGGTTCATATGGTTCAAGAGGTTTGAAGGACTCTCCAGGAAGGCAAAGGTTCATATTTACAAGACAGTCCTATGCCCAGTAGTCACATATGGAAGCTAGGCATGGTTACTAATCAAAGAAAGTACAAGAATGCTACAAGTCTGGGGGCAGAAGGTACTCAGAAGGAAATATTTACCGGGCCATAAGTGTGGTGACTTTTGGAGAATAAAAACCAATGAGGAGCTTAAAACGTTGTATGGAGACCCAGACATAATTTCTTTTATAAAACGTCAAAGGCTCAAATGTTTGGGACATGTCGAGAGAACGACCCCTCAGTGATTGCCAAGAAAGCTGCTTTATGGGATGCCGGGTGGCAGAAGAAGGCGGGGGAAACCTCGATTGCTCTGGCTGTACGACATGGAGGATGATCTAAAGGAAATGGGAATCCGTCGTTGGATGCGTTTTGCGACAGAGAGAGCTGCCTGGAATGAGCTGTTGGCTGAGGCCTTGGTCCTTCATGGACTGTAGTGCCCGTGTGTAAGTAAGTAGTATTTCATAAAGCTATAAGAGTTTGGGTTTCCCCTAAAGACTTCCTAGTTCCTTAAGAAACCTAGTAATTTTTGTCCTTCCCTGAAAATTATTTCACTAGTTTCAAAATTATTATCCGATGACTGTTAACTCTCGGATTTCTGAACAAGTCGAAAGCGAAATTGGTGCCTGGTGGGAAAGAGAAACCCATTTGCCCAGTGCAAGGCTTAACTTTTACCGAGTTACTGAGTTCTGAAGGCATATATAATACTTTCTGAGGGCAAAAGGACATAAAGGTGGCATAGTTTAAAGAGGAAATGCCTTCTCTACTGGCAATTCTTAGAGTCTCCCAGTTGATTTAGATACCGCTAGATGCTGGTTCTGAGACACAAAATGCATTTGGCTCTGTTAAATCTTCATTGTTAAAAAGGAAGACCACTTTAGGAAGAAACTCTTAAATTGGTTTTAAGGGAAAGGCAATTCCAAGGGAAAAGAAAAATCAAAATCGACCATCAATAAAAAAAATTATTAAATAAGGACCTGTGTGTGTGTGTGTGTGAGAGAGAGAGAGAGGGAGGGATGGATGGAGGGAGGGAGGGAGGGAGGGAGAGAGGGAGAGAGGGAGAGAGGAAGAGAGGGAGAGAGAGAGAGAGAGAGAGAGAGAGAGAGAGAGAGAGAGAGAGAGAGAGAGAGAGAGAGGAATGTTATTTACATGTATATCGCTCCTAAAATGGCATACCATTGTGAACCCAAAATGGATTTCTATATCACTCCTAAAATGGACTTCTACACCACTCCTAAAATGGACATCAACATCGATTTTAAAATGTACATCTATACTACTCCTAAAAAAGACTACCACATCGCTCCAATCTGATTAATTGTTAGCCTATAGGAAAAATAAAAAAATATATCTGGAACAAACACTAACCAAACTCAAAACTTTACTTCTGTTGATATACATAAATGGCTAGGTTACTACCCGTGCTTCGTCAGGGTAGATAAGTATTTATTTTAATGCGTTAAATAATTTATCATCAAAATTAACACTACTACATAATTTTGTGCAGTTTATTATATCACGATCCCTGTCATACTATTAGTTATTCATCTGTTGATAAGTAGTCTAAGTATAATGTTTCACGACACTGGGGCGCTCTGGACCAGTGTCAAACATCAGATAACCTAGAGATATCCCGTTATATAAAGGTTATAAAATTTATATTATTATAAGTTTATATAAAGGTTCTGACTGGGGATGCTGCTGGATGAGGAGGCTTTGCAAGGGTTCGGGATATTATTACTTCGGATGGACCACCACCAGGTATAGTCTATGGGGGACATCACAGTTTATTACTAGTAATTCAAGGTCTGTCAACATATTTTAAATGACCTGCAATTAAAACTAATATTATGAAATAGGTACAGTACGGCAACAGCTGGCTTGTTATCGTCCTAGCATGCTGGCTTGATATCGTATGCTGCCTAGGCGTGCCTGCTCTCTTTAAAACCAACTAAAAATTCTAACCCCTCATTCAAATAAAGGGTAACAAACTTGTTCTACCCGCGGTTGAATGCACCCTTAATTCCAATTAGAAAAAAAAAATTAAAAGAAAAATGAAAGGTTCATCATCCATCGTTTTAATTCTACCCATCCCATATAAATATACCCTTCCACTATCTTTATAACATAAGAAACAAAAAATCGAATTTAAGGCCTCATTAATTTTTTTAAGTATAAAAATAAATATTACGCCGTAAAGAAACACATTTGTGACTCTTTTCTTCACGAGTCTTTTGGCTATAATACCCTGACGAAATTCAATATTTCGTCCTTCATAATATAAACGGAATCAAATACCCCTTGGGAATGGGCCAGTGCTATATTTGAATACATAATCCTGTCTTATCTCAAGAGAAAATCATTATTTAAGTAATATTTCTTACATTCAACGACAAACTATGCCAACAAAAACTATTATATCTACTTAATTAGTCTAACAAATGATACTCATTTGATCTTATTCTTCCGTGTATAAAATATCATATTTATACACATACTTGTTAATGGCGTTAATATTTGCTCATTCTGATTGACTTCTTCTTAATTGTCAATGTAATAGAATTTATTTATTTATTTTGTCTTCGCAGCTTTAACAATGAGAGATTTACGGTTGATGGAAATTAATAGATGGACGTTGATTTTATAGAAGATAGCTGTTAACCGGCGTGCCATGCTACAAAAGCAAAAATAAATTAGAAACAAAATACGTAATATTAAAATCTAGTATCACAAAAACTGTTCGGGTTCACAGTTTCGAACCTGTGACCTCCAAACTGTGAGTCCTAGAGGATTTTGACCTAGCCTATGACACTCCCCGGACAACCGGACGTCCCTTCTTTAAGCCTCTCTTATTTGAAGGCATTTACGTATTGAGAATTAAATTTCCCTCATTTGTTGTATGTCTTTTCATAAAAAGATTGATGCAATTTTTACAGAATAAACTTCATTGATTTCAGTTTCCATTTTATCCATTCGCAATAACCAATTAATGCAGGGAGCGATAAAAATTTAAAACAAAAGTTGTAATTATGTAAATGATACCTATTATTTTAGATAAGCAGACCCAAAAATCAGTGTTGTGTTAACGAGACGTTAAAAATTTAAATTAAATTTCTTTTGTTAATTATTTTGTCGGGAGAAGCTCACCATCATGTTTTTATTTACGTTCTAACGTCCACTTACACATATCAAAGATTTTTAGGACAGGTAATCTTCTGGTTACTATCCAGGATAGGGCTGATTCTATTCGAAAGAAAAGCTTGGGCGTATAGAAGGGGGGGCTGAGGGGGCAGTAGTCCCCTCGAAATTTTGATTTGATGCTAAAAACGTGTCGTAAAAGCCTTAAAAATAAATTAAATAAGACCACTTAGTTCATAAAAAATATTTTATTTTACTTGTAATAGCGTTTTAGTTGCCAAAACTATTACAAGCTCTAAATTTTTAGTATTCCATACCCCGGTAATGGTATCAGCCCCCCCCCCCCGAAATTTTCCCAGCCCCTCCCGAAATTATTTTCTATATACGCCCATGAAGAAAAGCCACCACCCCTAATGGTAATCGACCCTTCATGCTCATCTTAAAATAAATTATCCAGATTTACGACGCTATTGGTGACGTATACTGAACAAAATGTATGCGATATATTTATCGAGAAATAAATTCATTTCTGAGGAGTAAGAATTTGCATTTGAAATATTCTGAAATTAAGGAGTGAATGTGATTATTTCTATATGATCTTGGGAATGGTCAACTAGTTTATGAAAGCAGAGGATCACCGATTAATATCGTTCACACATCCACCGAAGAACATTTCCAGAATCTCTTTTGCCATTCTAAAAGTCACATTCCGAGGGCCGAACTCCGAAACAAACAATTTTATATTCATACTAAGGTTTCTCTGAATTAAAAAAAAGAAGAGAAATATTTTTATTTTGGACCAAAACAGATTGTTTTTTTTTCACAAATTGAAAGAAAAAGAAAACAAACAAACAAACAAAAAATATAATAGATTGCTCTTTACATTAAAATAAAATGTTTTGATACAGCCTCGGCTTGAGGCGTCGGGCTGTAGGTACTCCTAGGTTGAAGATCGTGGCAGCTGAAGAAAGAGGTAGTTTGTCTTGGTGCCTTCGGGTCAGTTCTTCAATGTGAAATGCGGTTGGATCAACTCCCAGTTCTCGATGGAGCAAGGTGTTCCGAACGAACGAAGAAAGAAACAAGAAGACTAACGGTTTTACAAGAATGCTTATGAGTAAGAACGGAATCAGGTGTAATGACAACGCCGATCCATTATCTAAAAGCAGTAAGTAGATCAGACAATTTCTCTCAAAGGAGCTTGAAAAGAAGATAAGACGTCTTCTAAACGTCAAGTGATTGGGCGTTTCTTTTAATCTAATCAAGGAAAGAAGAAATTGTGATTGATTTGTAACTATCTCACTGGTCACCGATTACTCTATGCCTGACAGTTCCATTCCTATGGTAGGATAGATACCTGCCTAAGGGGGCGTGGGTTCGAGTTCCGTCTAGAGCAGGTTGGGGTTTTTCATCTATAGGCTCACTGACAAAATTCTCTCTGCCATCATGAATGTTTAGGGGGGGGCAATCTATGAATTTAGATTGAAATGTTCAAGGCACATGGAAAAAGAAAAACATATGTTAGCCGCGATATCCAAATATTTGACAAAAATAATATAAAGGACAAGAAACCTCCTTGTTATATTAAAACTTGTCTAGAAAAATACTTTTAACAATTTATGGATATAAAATCAATATACAAATCATGATGTAAGATATTGACACATAATATAAATCGTGATATTATATATCGGTATATTTTACAAATCCTGAAATAGTACATCAATGAATTTTACAAAATGTAACAAATTATAAATAAATAAATAAATAAATAAATATATATATATATATATATATATATATATATATATATATATATATATATATATATATATAATTTACTTCAGGTGAGTTAGTATGGTGTTAATATATGGGCTATTTTCGGCTAGTAAGTCGTGTACGTCATGTGGAACTGCAAGGTAGTCTCGTAATCTGCAGTCAATTTACAGGTCTGTCTCGGCGTTCCATTAGATAAGACATGTGTTATCTAACTGTTACTTAGCGAGGTCTTGTCAGAATAACATATTCTCGTCTTGTTAGATTTTCTTTCGACTAGGCTCTAGTATTTTTAAGGTGCTGCAGTTTTCAGAATTAATAAATTCTGCCTGACAGTCATTTAATATTGTTTTTCGGCTAATTGACATAAGTGGTTCTCCCCGTGGTCAAGTGGCTAATGCTTGGATTCTCGTGCGGGAGATGGGGGTTCGATTCCTAACTGCCGCAGGAATATCCTCATCTTAGGGCTCGTTGGGATAATTCCCCACTGCGCCATGGATGATGGAGCTTATGGCCCAGATGAAGCACACTGTGCGTCGGTGCGCCATTAAAAAAAAAAAGGAAAAAGGTCAGGTATAGATCTTTCAGTTGCAGCTTTTGCAACTATAAGTCTTCTGTATGGCTCGGTGAAATGCTATTATGTCCAGGTAACCAAAACACCGTGTTTATTTAGTTTTTTTGTTCCTACTCTGAGAGGAGTAAAACTCGCAGTAGCGATATGGTGTTTGCTGCCGATTTGTCTCTCATGAAGTGAGATGATCGTGGACATTTCTTCCATGACTATGAAAGAAAATAAAGTTATACATTAGTGAAAAGGCCAATAATTACTAGTTGGCCTAGTAAGAATGGAAAGGCTGTAGCTCCTTTGAAAACACGTCTGAGTAATTCTGCGTTAGATAATGGAGCCCTGCGGCGAGGGACCTCCCCTGGTGTCACATATTTCAGCTCCTTCTGCCAGATATAAATACACAGAGAGCTGGGTCTTTGCCAGTTCTTACCAACCAGCTCTTTACCCATTCCAGCTCTTTTTATTCGTAGTCATTATTATCAAAAATATTATAAAAAATTCTTTATATATTTTTTAATTTTTTTTGTATGCTTAGCTCTTATAGCAGTTACATGCGCGGAATGCTCAGCCCCCCCCCCCCAAGAGCAAAATTATTAATATGCCCGTTCCGGCTGTAATTTTAAATGCATTGAAATCGGTTAAGATTTAGACGATGTAGCCTTTTTTGAAACACGAAATGTCGTTTGGCCCTACTGTGCACTAGTTTTACCGTAGGCATACAGATGGCTCGTTTGCGTAAAAATATTCAATTGGGCAAGAAGTAGTTAACACCAGAATAAAGTTGACTCTAGAATTGCGATTTTGACGAATTTGGCCAAAACATGTAGTGGTAGGTGACAAATAATTGGACACAGACAAAAGCCATTTAAATACATTGTCTATTTGTAAACAGTTTTTTGAATTTTTTTTATTTCCCCGAAAATTATAAAAATTGGAGTTAACTCCTTGTTGCTGCAACCCCTCCAATTGCGGGAACTTAAATTTTTAAGCCACTGTATTTATTTATTTATTAAAAGTTTCACAGTTTTTAGCGATATACTCTATAACAATAAACGATGATTACATGATTACAAAATAAATGTATAACACACTGTATAACAAGACGGTAAACGCTGCCAGAGGTTTTGTTAGTTCTTCTGACAACATGTTTAAAAGTATATTACATACATATTAAATATTCTTTATGAAAGAAAAAAAAAATTATTTACACCCCCCCCCCCCTATAAAGGGAAGGAACATCTCTATAAAAAATATAGATTTTTTTTCTCTTTAAATCTCAAAGTAGTGAATTTCCTTAATTTATTAAAATAGCGAATTAGTTAAATACCGCAATTACTGAAACACTTTTCTCATTACAGTGGTAACTCGAGGCAATCAAGTTGTTTCTAGTTACAAAGCAGTTCCCCAGCTTGTTGCATGCTGAGTCGTTGTATTGCGTGACTATAATAAACCGTTGGCCATTTTTCTTCCATATAGAAAATTATTGTTTGTTCATCCATTTCCGACTCCATATCCGTGATTATCAATCTCTTTTATTGATAAGTTAATCTGATTTTGGTTCTATTGATATTTCAGAGAACAAAATCGTATTAGGCGCTAAACAGTGTGTTGCGAAATTATATTTTCAATGGATGAAAAGAACTTTAATCGAAGGTTACATCAATTTAATGGAATTTAATTGACAGTGGCATTTATCAAAAAAAAGTGTTAAATCAATTATTTCCTTCCAAAGAGAAATAATTTTATGATAGCTTGTACATTTATTACATATACCACTCGTGCATTTATTTACATTACTCTTTTACAGCACAGCAATACTCAGCAACGATTAAAAATCAATTCCTGCCGAATTGCGAATTTAATTTCTCGAAATAAATTTCCCGCCACGTGAGCGATTTTCTGGAGCCAAGAAATTTGGACACTGCAAGCCATATGGCATTTTCATTCCAAAAGTCCGACTCGCAGGAATGTTTTCGTTCCTATCCGTAGTAACGTTTGTGAAGGAATAGAAACAGTTATTAATTTGTTTGGACCTTTCGTGAAATATTACAATTATAATTCTCTTTATCTTACTTTTTTTTTTACTAACATACATATTTTACTATTAAATGAATTTTTTTTTAAAATACACAAAAATGAAAAATTGAGATGAACAGAGAAAAAAACCGTTCATTTGAACGAAATGGACAGCAAAAAAAAAAAAAAAAAAAAAAAAAAGGAATAAAACGGAATCTTCATTGAGAGGAGATCGTTGACCGTTGGTGATGCGAAGGTAGGAATTGTCAGGGTCCGGTCGTTATTTCTGAATAAAACTATATTTTACATGAGAAAATGGGTTTTCTCATGTAATTGGGAAATGAGTTTTATTGTTTTTTATTGTAAAACAATGATGAAGGCTTGAATTTCAAGCGAACGATAACGTCACGTCGGCAAACAATAAAACTAATTTTCACATGTAAAATATAGTTTTATTGAGAAATAACGAAACGGAATCCTTTGATTCGGCTCGGAAAGGTTCCGGATTCTACCGGCCAACGAACTCGAAATTATAAAAATAATTATATTTATACTGAATTTCATTAAAATCATTCCAGATAGAGAGGGATAATACTTAGTATATAAATATTGATTTTTGTGACCTGCGGGGTTTGAAAGGTGGACATTTCTTATCGGCACCTCTGGATTATGTAGTCCAGAAGTAGTAGCCTCTACTCTAAAAGCTTGTCACACTTTTAGTAAGCCTATGTTCTTATGTTGTGCATTTTTTTTAAAAACTGTTACGTCTTGCCCACGATTGTTATTGAGGATAAAAGGTTTATAGAAAGGTCCATCAACTCCTAGATTGACATTAACTGGCAGCTTATGTTCCTTTCGGGACACCTGAATCTTGTTCCTTTGTTTATCCCAGATCCATTTCAGGAGTACTCAGCACCTGTTTTGGCAGTGGCATTGGCAGTTTTTGTGAAAACATTTCTTGCAGTTAAATATTTCAGTAAATAGTCCTACTCGTAGGATATTTCGCTAAATATTTGCTTAGAAACAGTTCTGAAAATGAAAAACGATCTATCGTTTTTCAATCAGTAAAATGTTTTGGGGGGCGAGGTTAGCTCAGTGGTAGAGCATTGGATTAATATGCTGGGGGATTCAAATCCCGAGCGAGTACTAAATATTTTTATTTTTAGTTTCTTCATTCGTTGATCAGATTCGACCTCCCTGACCTGCATAGGGGGAAATCAGGCGGTCGGAGCATAGTACTACCCACACTATCTCCCGAGTGTTTGGTAAAGTCAAGAATCAGACGCCTCTACAGTATCTGCCTCTGGGCCCTCTCGGCCTGTTACGGGACTGATTTTTTTTTTTCTTTTTGAAATTTTCAGCGTCTTGGTGTTTTTTTTGTATTAATTATTTGAAATATGTAAAGCATTTTTTTGGGGTTTGCCAAAAACTGAAAAATGATAATAATTATGAATAATTATTATGCAAAGACTATCAAACCGATTTAAACAAAATTTGGTGGATTGTTTTATTATAATCCTTATTTTAATCCGGGACTGAGTATATTATAATCACAATGCTCTTCCTAAAATATGAAAGTAGTTCTTAAGCTTCCGAAAATATAATAATATAAGAAATGTCTATTTTTCATACTTATTGCAATTTTGTTAAGCCGCGAATAAAATCTCTGGCATGTCAGAGAGCTATGAGCGATTGAAGACAAAAAAAAAACAAAAAAAAAACGGGAGTTTTTCAATTTTTTTAATATTTAAAATTAAAAGAAAGCGTCCCGGGAATTTTTCGATTTTACGCGGACCACATTTATTGTTATATGAATTGTTTCGAAAATATTCCTGCAAAAATTAGCGTGTGCCGACTCAAAACAGGCTGGACTAAGTGTGAAGGGAGAAAACTCAATAAAAAGCGTAATTTGTTTACGAAAATACAAAAATGATGATGCAGTTCCCGCAAAGTTTTCTTACCCATCGACCATTTCTGTATGATCCCTTCGTTCGCCTCTCATTAAATGGACCAATTCAAGAATTCCCAGAATATTGTATGCCAGGAAATATCCTCCTGACCTCATCCTTGAATGGAGCCCCCCAGAACAAAAGATAGCCCTTCATGGTCCTCGCCAACACCACTTTTGTAAGGAGTCCTCGAAAAATGGCAGCGGAAAACTTTTCTCCTACCTAAATAACGACCTCCTTAATTTAAGCTCATAATTAAGAGAAGAAGAATTAAAAAACAAAAACAACAAATCTCTATGCTGTTTTATTCTTTTTTACAAAATAGCGCCTTGACTATTATTTCCTGTTAAATTAACAAAACCTCTTAATAAATTTAAATATGTTTTATCAACACTTGTAATATTTGAGATATTTTTATATGAACCAATGGCATTATAAGTAGACACATAGTAAAGAAGCATGTTTTCACTGGCGTTAATGACCTCAAAGTTAGAGACAAAGATGTGCATAATTTTATTTATAAATAAAAATACGAATTTATACCAACTTCAATTATATATATACATACATAAATCACCTGTCTGTCTGTTTTCCTGTTTGTTCCTTATATAAATCCACACCAATTTACCAATCACGGGTTCGAAACTGTCTGCTACAGAACAGTTAATTGTTAGAAATCGCCATTTTTTCCAGTGTTGCCCCTTCTTCATCTAAGAAAGGCAATACAAATCTTTTTTCTTTGTGAAAAGTTTTTCCTTTGCGAACAAAACTTTTTAGTTTTAACCTTTGTGTGTTTATCTTAATAATAGCATTACATTCTCAGAATTTGGAAAAATATCATATAAGATCATATCTTATAAGATTAATTTTCTCGATATCTGTTGAAAAAGGCAACACTGTGCTCTAACCAGAATTTGGACTAATATCGTTTAAGTAAATATCTCCTAAAAATGTTCCTTGTTTATCTAATCAGAATTTTCACTAATATCATTTCAGTAAGTATTAATTTTTCTTTAGAGAACTTTAATAATTTAAATACTTTAGTTGAGAGGTACATTTATATCTGTGGTACCAGTAGGGAGGGAAGGTTACAATGTTTACCCTATTAAATCTAAAACAGAAGTGTTTAATTCCTTTGTTCAATATTTAAATGAGGTTGAAAACTTAAAAAATAAAAGAATTAATATTATGAGATGTGACAATGGTAAGGAATATTTTAATAGTAAGATTTATGACTACAAAAACTAACTAAGGACTTAGGTTTAACATTAAAAACTCCAAAAACACAAAGGTTTTTTTTTAAACATTAAAAACTCCTCTGTGAACAATGTGTCATTTTATAAGGGACTTAAATTTATGAACTTTAAATTAATCCTCTTACATACATATGCATATTGTTATATTTAACTTATTTTTTTTATTCGCATATAGATAGATGTACATAATACATTATAAAAATGTATATAATCATACAAATGTAAGTACATAAATTAATTAATTTTCCACACATTTTGAAATATTATTATTATTTCTTTTGTATGCTATTTTTTTTGCAACTAATTAATATATTAACATATTATGTTTATAAGAAGAGCAAGTCACTCTAATTGCGGTGCTCCAATATATAAATAAGTAATTCAATTTTCCATGCAATTTCTTATTCATATAATATGCAGCCTTAGAAAAGGCATCAGCTCTATCCTGGCTAGAAAAGGGTGGTAACCTATAGATAACCCATCCTAAAATTCGTAGTTATTAATAAATGGACGTTAAATTTAATAAATAAATAATATGCAGCCCCCTTTATTATTGGCATATTTACTCCCAGCAATTCTATTACATTCTGATATATGTTTTTTTTTGTTTGAGATAGTTATATCCTCTGACTATTACCATTGTTTAAATACGGTTGCAATTCTTGCAAAATTATTGTTGCTCGTCAAATCAAAGTATAATATAAGTCCTTATTGAAATTCCCAAATAGCTTTAATTCATTTGTTGTTCATGTTAAAATGTTTTTTTAAAACTTTCCTTTTGGCATAAATAACATAAATCCTGCATCACTTACTTTTTCATTCATAGAAAAAACCTTCAGTTACAGATTATTATATGAACAGGCGTAAATTAATATTATATTCTTAAAAAACAACAATACAAATAAAGAAAATACTTTTAGTTATACTAGATTAAAACTTGTAACTAAGTATAACCTTAATTAAATGCTTCATTTAATTGTATTTATATATGGACCACACATTTCTTTCTTTAAAAAAATTAAACACTGACAGTTTGGTTTGGATTTTCCTTAAAATGATATTACCATTAAATTATTACATTATACTTTTTTAAATAAGGGTTAATTTATTTTCCACCCCACTTTCACTAAAAACTTGAAAAATAATTTTTCAGCCGAGCTCTCAACTTGTAGCCTTACATGCTCAGAATTAGGACAAATATCATATTATTATTCCTTTTTTTTTTTTTTTTTTTTATATGATCTAAAGTAGGTTTAAAACGACATGCTGAGTAACAGCTATTTTAATGTCAAGTAGATAGATAGATATGCATTTATTTGTGTAAGATATATCTTGTACAAATAATATCACTATTAGACACTTTGGTTCTTTCCATTTTGAGTCTGGTAAATGATGTAATATTTCAACAATTTCACAGTAAATGTCAACATAAATTTTATATGAGAAGGTAGGAATTGTCAGGGTTCGGTTGTTATTTCTTAATAAAACTACATTTTCACATATAAAATACAGTTTTATTAAGAAATACCGACCGAACCCTGATAATTCCTACCTTCTCATCACCAACAATCAACGATCTCCTCTCAATAAATTTTATATAATTCTAAATTTAACTTAATGTATTATTTACATCATTCATATATTTATTACATTCATATAATATTTATATTACGTATATTTATAGTAAACAAATTGAAAGATTATTTTTACAATATTTAACAACAATAAAATATTTGTTAATATTATCTTAAATATATCAATACTATCAGGTTATGGTTATTATTGTTCGCTTCGAAATAGAAAAAAATACAAAAAAAAACTAAAACGAAAAGTAAAACAGGCAAAAATTGTTTATATTGTGAATCTACTCTTCGACACAAGAGAGTGAAACTTCTTACAGATTGTTTCAATGAATGTAATAGAGCCGATTCAATTCCTCTATGCTTGTTATATTTGCCTGAAGGTCAGAGGATGCAGAAGTGGATGGCTTTAAAATATGTCCTCTGTTTTCTTCAAGTGCTGTACAATGTAGGAGGAGGTGGTTTAGACTATTGTTATTTATGTACTCTTTGCAAAACGAGCTGACATCATTTGCTTTAAGAGAGAAATGTGGACTTTCTTGGTGTAGCTTAATAAATTCAGGGTTTCCGACCGTTAGCCGGCTAATGCATCTTAATTTTTTAAAATGTATTCTGAACGTCAAGTAGGACGTAGGATTTTGAAATGGATTAAATGTACTCAGCACTCTGTAATTGGGATTTCTACTTGAATTTGAAGTTCTATTGATGTTCGTTGAGAAATTATGTTTGAGGATCTTTTCAAGGATACCATCCTTATGCTGCAACATTCCATTAGGGTGTAAATCATTTAGCTCTTCAGAGCATCCATATTGTTGAGCTATCATATTGACTTGTGAGACTCAGTTATACTCTAAGTCGGGACTCTTTGCGTCAAGCAATCTTAGTTTGTTAAAACATTGTTTAGGCAGCCTCTCCTCTGAGATTAATGGCAACTTAGACGAGTAATTCATTAATATCTTTATTGCCTTTACATTCAAAAGGCTTCTTCCTGTCTCAAGTAACTATATGAATTACATCTGAGCTGCTTCGATGGCATCGAGATACCTAAGGCTCCATGCTTCAGATGCATGTAGGAGAGTTGAAGAGACTATTGAGTCGAACAACGCCATCTTTGTCTCCTAAGTCTCACTTTTACCTCTTCTTAGAATTTACAGAACTTAAGCTGTGGCAACGGAAAATTTTTGTATGAAATGTGTAGTTGCTTTGTGAAATTTTCCTGATGATGAAAAAGGAAAGTAGGTGTAATTCTTTGTGTATTCCAACTTTTCGTTATGCCAGTTAAGGGGCTTGAACTTCTTTAACCTTGGTGATTTATGGAATACAAGGAGTTTTGACTTACCCACATTCAAGGTGAGGGAATTATTAGTGAAATACTGATGTAGGATCTTTAGGTTCCTTAGGTGTGCTATGCCAGCTATTACTAAGAAAGATAATGTCATCTGCGAGAAATCTATCGATCTAAATAATATAAATCCGAAATGGCACACCGGTTAACGGCTATTTAATATATAGTAGGTGTAGCATGGCATACCAGGTAACCGCTAGTCTACTAAATATTTGTCAAATACCACTCACTCACTGACCTATCATCGCCCAGCCCAAGCCACTGGATACAAAAATTGGAAATTTTGCATGTACACTCCATTTAGATTGTAAACACTCGCTAAGAAAGGTTTTTTAGATATTCAAATTTTCAAGTATTAAATCTGTCGTCTCATTTGAAAGGTCAAAGTCGTTATCCAGCAGGATCCGTCCACTGGAACATGGTTTTTGGAGCGAAATTCGCGCGGAAAAAATAGTTGCGCTTACTTCATATGCTTGCAAGTACTCGTTTAATAGGTTTATTATTGGCCTAGAAAAACGAATGGAATCATTTTTAAGGTAATCGCTTTAACCTTTTTCGAGAAAAAATTGTATTTTGGCATAATTGTATTTTTAAATAAAAATACGAATTTATTCGTACTTCACTTCTTTGTAAATACTAATATAAATAAATTCGTATTCAAAAATGTGAATATAAATTTATTTGTATTCTCGTATGTTAAATATATAATTACAAATACAAGTTTACTTAAACTTTGTTCTGCAAACGCAAATAAATTCACTGGTAAAATTGTAAATATTAGCGTGTGTATATTCGTAAAGCGTGAATATTCGTAAAAAATCAAGTGATTCCAAAAAAAAAAAAAAAAAAAAAAAAAAAAAAAAAAAAAAAAAAAACACATTAAAATACAAATGTATTCACATTATAATTTTTGAATAAAATGTATTCACAAAATAAATCAAAAAATAAATTTTTGCGTATTAACGATTGGTGATATGAGGAAGGACTGAGGAGGAAGTCTGTCCTTCTTTACATCCCTGATGAAGGTTATTTCAAACCGAAACGTCGGCAAATCATAAAACTCATTTTCCTATCTAAAATGTAGTTTTACTAAGATACCACGACCGAACCCTGACAAATTCTAACTTTGAAAAATTATGATTATTATTACTTTTACGCATCCCTTCCGGCCATTTCCATTTTCTTCGCAGATGTTTGTTAGAGAGCGATTTAAAATTGCACATTGGCTCATCATGGTTCTGATAGAAAGAAAGTGCAATAATATAAATAGAAACTTCTCAAGAAGAGTTGATTAAAATCGGTGAATACATCCATTATGGTCCTCGCCAACACCACTCGTCCTCGGAAGATGGCGGCGGCAAACTTTTGTCCTACCAAAATATCGGCCTTCTTAATTAACTCAAAGCGTTTATGGGGTATTAATTTATGTGAATCAATGTTTACTCTTTTGTAGGAGAGAGAGTAAACATTGAGAGGGAATCGATGTGAGGTGGGTTGAGTATGTTTGAGAGGGAAAGATGAGAGTGAGAGAATCCCCCATCAATCTACTCCAACCACAAGTAGACATAATTTATGGACCCCCCCCTTCTTTCAAGTATCGTATATTTTTGTCTGTTCGGCGCTAATGGCCAAGTTGTAGATGCGCCGTAAAAAAAAAAAAAAAAAAAAAATTTGTCTGTTTCTCAGGTTAAAAGTCTTTGAGCTTGTTTTATCAACACTATTCAATAGATGTTTTAATCAATATTTTTGGCTATGTGTAACATTCACCAATTGTCCTTTGTGACGTTTTAGCACTTTCCTCCGTAGGGAAGTAGCTATTAAGGTTGCATTTTTGAAAAATTTCTTTAAATCTTTATCGATCCTACCTAGTAGACACCGAAAATGACTCCCGTTAAAATTTATGTGTGTGTGTGTGCGTGCGTGCGTGTCTGCTAACACGATAGTGGCCAGAGTTTTTGTTTTTCGTCACGAAACTTGGTATATAGCATTCGATTAGCAAACGATTTAATTAGTTCGTCAACCACCAAAATCGGTCCACCGGAAGGGGGTTTACCCCGGACCCAAAACACTAATTTCACCATGCCAGCCGTAATTTTTGTTATATTTCAACGACACTTGGCATTCGTAGTGGTAATCTACAGAGAAAAATGGGTTGTAATAATAAACTAAATCGGTTCATTAGGAAGAGGGTTTACTTCGGACCCACAACACCAATTCGCCTCTACCAGCCGTAATTTTTGTTATATTTCGACGAAACTCTGTATTCGTAGTGGTAATCTACAGATAAAAATGTATTGTAAAAATAAACTAAATCGGTTCATTAGGTGGGGGGGGGGGGGGGTTACTCCGTAAACAAATTACTAATATTTATTTATTTATGTTAGTTTTGTCATCAATTGATGATAAAACGAAATCTTTTTCCGTAAAATCTTCTCTGGTAATAATTCTTCTTATGTTTCCATGTTAAAATGTCAAAATGTATGTTGTGTCCGTGAATGTATTGTGTTCTATTCCATTGACCCAACAAAAGGAAGTACCTTTTTGTTGGGTCAATTAACGAAAAATCAATTTCACTAATGTGCTTTGATTATCCTTTCTTTTTTAAATATTGTTGTAAATATTTGCATGTTTTAGGTATTTCATAAGGTCATCAATGTACTGGCTACCATCGTTTAGTAAGTCGGTCAAGAAGTTGGGTACTTTCAATTTTGTCCTGAGCCTACACTCTGTCAGTATGTGCTTTATTGAGAGGCCAGTATTGCAGTATGTACATGTCGGTCTGTCTTTTCTCGTCATAATGTAGGAGTGTGTCAGTCGTGAATGGCCAATCCTTAGACGGCATAAAACCACTTCTTCTCGTCTAATTGATCTTTTACTCGATGACCATTCGTGTACAGTGTGCTTGATTTCTCGAAGCTTGTTGTCAGTCGTGTTATACCAGGATTCTTGCCATTTATCTGTTACATATCTCTTAGATAAGGCTTGAAGATCCTGGTATGTCATGTAATGTACGTCTGGTGCTGGTCGTCGAGTGGCTAGTTTAGCCTGTTCGTCTACTGCAGTACTTTGTCTGATGTCTTCGTGGCCGGGTAACCAGTACATTGTGAAGTGTTTTTTGGTGTGATACATTACTTCAAAAATGTCGCATACTATGGGGTGTGTACTGTAGCAGTCGTGAAGGGATCGTAAAGAACTGAGTGAGTCCGTGCATATGACAACGTTATTATGTTCTGTGTCTGGTAGGCTGTTCAGTCCCAGTTTTATGGCTTCTAGTTCAGCTGTATAAGTGCTTGCGTCGTCTGGAACTTTCCGGGAAAAGCAGTGTTCGCCAATAATAGCAGCTACGCCAGTCCCATGTGAAGTTTTCGACGCGTCAGTATAAACAAAAAGGGAGTTACTATTTTCTATACAAAAGGATTGAAAATATGAATTGTAAAAGTGCCTAGAAGTTGGGTCATTTTTTTGAATTTCGACAATGATAGATTAATTTTCAAATTTTCCAGTTTCCACGGGATATATGAACTTGTAGGGCTCATGAGAACTGGCGTTGTTGATATTATTGTACTGGTCGTGTAGTCCATGGATCGTAAGTGTAATGGTCTTTGTCTTTTTGGGTGATGCTGATATTTTCTTAGTATTGTTTCGTCGGTGGTTTTTGGTGTGCAAGGGCAGTTTAAAAATGTTGCTTTTAATGAAAATTTTATACAATTTAACATACGTCTATACTCCAATGGGTGTTCTCCCGATTCAGCATATAAACTGATTGCTGGACTTGACTTGAAAGCTCCGGTGGCGAGACGGAGCCCAGTGTTATGCACGGGGTCTAGCATCTTCAAGGTACTGGGTCTGGCAGACGAGTACGCTATACTTCCGTAATCCAGTATGGACCTGGTGTACGCTCGGTAGAAGGTTAGCATTAAGCTTCTGTCAGCTCCCCACTGGGTATTACTAAGGATCCTCAAGAAATGTAAAGACTTTTTACATTTTTCAAGGACTCTTTTCAAGTGGGGTGCCCATGTAAGCCTTGAATCGAAATACATCCCCAAGAATTTTATTGTGTTGGATGTAGGTATCCTTTTGGAATGGAGCAACAGTTCTAGGTTTGGGATTGATCTTTTTTTAGTGAAAACTATACTTTGTGTTTTGTCAGTCGAGAATTTAAGACCATTTTGTGCACTCCATTTTTCAAGGTTGCTTATTACCACTTGGATTTTGTCCTGCATTCCTTTCAGGTCATTTCCCTTGCTATAAATAAGCAAATCATCAACATACAGACTATACCTTACTTCTGGCGTGATACACTCGCGGATGGTGTCTATTGCTATCTTGAATAGGGTCGTGCTCAGAACGCAACCCTGTGGTACTCCATTCTCCTGGATAAATGTGTTTGATAGCAGCCCCCCTACTTTAACTCTGAATGTCCTATTCGTAAGGAAATGTTCTATGAAATTAAAAACATTTCCCTGGAT
Source organism: Gonocerus acuteangulatus (assembly GCA_946811695.1). Lineage (NCBI taxonomy): Eukaryota > Metazoa > Arthropoda > Insecta > Hemiptera > Coreidae > Gonocerus > Gonocerus acuteangulatus. The sequence continues at coordinate 41,743,523 of OX328129.1, forward strand.
ATTCCATTCGTACAGTTTTGACACAATAGTCCGGCGCCATACTGTATCGTACGCTTTTTCAATGTCGAATGAAACGGCTATAATAGATTCCTTGTTTATAAATGCAGAAATTACTAATATCATACCAGTCGTAATTTCTGCTGTGTTGTTACAAAACGCGGTATACGTCGTGAGTATCTCCCGAGGAAGAAGTGTTGTAAAAATGAACTAAATCTGTCTATCGGAAAGGGGGGTTTAATTCCAACTATGTTTCAATAGAATTAGGTTCACAAAGCCGCCGCTTGGAGCGCTTTCTATCACTAGGGGGACAGTATCCTCTTCCAGCGTCAGTTCAAAAGACGAAAATATGAAGTTTTTTTGTATTTATTAAGTCTGGAGTACCATGTATAAACATAACTCTGGAAGAAAATTAATTACAAAATTAATAATTGTTACAGTTGCTCATTACAAATGTAATGTATTAATGCTTTTATTTTATTTATATAGGTCCTTTTAAGCAAATTATTCTGTAATGCAGTCTACACTACCTAAATTCTGAGGAACGAGCTTAGTTATGAAGCTCCTGCGTGACGGACTTTTATCTTAGCCTAATCCCAACCAATCCTTCACTTCTAAAGTATGTTGTTAATCTTTATCCAAATCCATAAATATCCATTACTTTCTAATAAACAATTGTTTCTGGCGTTAATGATCTGGCGTTGACACGCCTTAAATCCAACTAGAAAAAAAAAAAAGATACTTCAATACATTCTACTCTGCTAAAATACTTTGCGTGTTTTGAAGGAATCGATCGTGCGGGTAGAAAAGCGGAAACATCTGCTCGAAATAATGTATGAGAACAAAGTCAAATATAGCCTTTACTGAAAATGTATGATTTGAATCAATAGACAAATATAGCCTTTACTGAAAATGTATGATTTGAATCAATAGACAAATATCGCCTTTACTGAAAATGTATGATTTGAATCAATAGACAAATATAGCCTTTACTGAAAATGTATGATTTGAATCAATAGACAAATAAATAATTTGAGCTCACCAGCGCCTAGATAACATTAAACCATTATCTCGAACTCAATCTTTCTACTTTTAGCTTGTTTTCTCACGCTCTAAAAGAAAGAAAACTCGCTAAAGACGTCGATCAGATGACGCAATCTTTCATAATGTGTAGGTCACCAAAAAAGTGTAGCAGAATGCTTTTCAAAGTTCCTTCAAGTTTAACGTTTAATGATAACGATTACAAGCATCAACCATGTTTCAATTCACCAATCATGTGTTCATCATGGGAAGTTCATAAAATTATCTCCTACTGCTATGTATATCTTAACTATTTTTCTTCATATGTACAGCTAGTGCAAAAAGTATTGGAGCACCCATAAATGTTTTGCTTTTTCATTGCGAGTAAAATAGGGTTGCTTGAGGTAAATAGAAGGCATTAATAACATGCCAATGAAGTATACTTTAGATATTCATTGAAAATCTACATTAAACAACAGTAATTATGTAATTAATTTTCATTATTAAAAATTAAATGCAATATTCTATGCGTATTGTAACACCTGAATTCTTTGCTGTTTCCGCTTGAACTTAGAAGGAATTAATTCGTTATTATCGGTGGACTGTGTCCTCCTGCAGGATGATATGACGGATATCTTATTCCTTATATAGGGCGTTCCAAAACATTTACACTTGCTTGTGTATATATATATATATATATATATATATATATATATATATATATATACACACACACATAAATATAAAAAGATATGTGTATATTCTATTAGCACGGTTCCTCCCTCCCAGCTTATGAGGTTGCAATCGGGAAGTGCCGAATAGAACATTCCAAGTTTCAGAACCCGTAGATCTCGATAATAACGGTGCTTCAAACTTTTACATACGTTCATTTTAATGAAATTTACTTCAAAAATACTTTGTGCGATTTTAAAGATCTAGTTCGTTAACCAGCAGAATCCGTCATTAGAAACATGGTTTTTGGGAGAAATGTGCGCGAAAAAAATCCGCTCAAGTTTTTGCGTTACTAAGTTTCCAGGGACACGTTCTACAAGTAATTAGACGCGAGAAATTGAATTAAACCATTTTCAAGGCTATATCTATAATTCTTGTCGGGAAAAATGGAATAAACTACATTTTTCTTAAGATTTTTGGCTATATTTTTATATATCTCGAAACCTATCGGGAAAACGTAGAAAATTTAAAAAGCGTCTATTCCAATGCTACTTAAATTTCCTAAAAATACGGCTCTTATACCATTTTTGATCGAGCGATCTCATGCAGAGAAATCGGTGCTTAAATGTGACAATTTCCTTTTAGGATAATGTCAGTAACCTGTTGCGGATAACGTCAAGATCTTGCTTCGATATAAAATTTCATTTTAAATTTTTACATTTTGACGGAAGATTAAGGGGTAATACTGCCTTGTGCGATCAAAATCAAAGTCATTTTATTGAAATTATAAATAACAAATAAATCAATATTTTTCAATTCTTTATATTCAACGTTTTTTATGGGACGTTAAAGTAGCCAAAAAAATACGTTTGAATTATTCGAAAAAAATAATTGCCGCGCTGTGTCTAACAAACGGAAACCCTCTTTTTTCTGCAGGCGGCAATTTTTAATCTGGAACGAAAAACAAAAATTATTTCGAAAGAAGAACGTTAAATCTAGTAAAGTAAGTAGGATTTATAAGAAATATTAATTTTTTCGAAAATTATGAACAATTATTCATTTTCCATTAAGAAATCCGTCATAAAATCGTTATAATTCAATGAATCGAAAAAATCCTTCTTTCTTTGCTGCAGTTAAAATTTATTGGGCAAAAATTGAAGACGCCAGAGTATCGCCCGATTTGGAAAACATAGTTTTGAGAAAACAACTTTAATGTTAAATATTCTGAAATGTTCGTGTCTTTCCTATTTAATTTTTTTTTCATACTTTCTTGTAATAAAGATAAAAAAATGGGTTTTAATTTTGAAATGTATTTAAGGAGAACCAAAAATAAAAAAAAGTCCGACTCGCAGGAACTGCATCATCTTAGCGCGGTACCGTTCATATCCCTAGTGTCATTTGAAAAGCTTAGAAAAGAAATAAACTTTATATATATCTCGTGAAAATTGTCAAAATCCTCTCGAACATCTCGAATAAAAGTGATATTAAGGCGTCAGGGACACCGACAGTAGCTAACTTATACACAGAAGCGGAAATTACAAAATCCGGCTCTAATTCTAAAGCAAAGCTCTATAAATCAATACAAAATATGCCTAATAAAGCCTTTTCTAGTGGATACAGAAGGATCAAGAAGAAGTACTCAAGATTGAGAAGAATACCATGCCTATGGTGCACTGGTTCCCGTAAATCACCGAAGTTAAGCAACGTCGGGCGTGGTCAGTACCTGAATGTGTGACCGACCACGTGCTGTTGGCATTAGAAAAGGGTGGGAACCTGTAGATAGCCCGGCGCTAATGGCCAAGATGTAGATGCGCCGTGAAAAAAAAAATACCATGCCTAATATAGCCTATATAGAATAATATGCCGAATAAAGCCTATCTAGTAGATACAGAAGGAAAAATAACAAGTATTGACGAATAACAAGTCAATATACAGAATAAAAGTCCGACTCGCAGGAAATGTGTCATCTTAGCGCGGTTACATCTCGAAGAAATGGAATAGATTAGCATCACAAATCACAGGAAACTGACAGTAGTCAACTTACACAGAAGCGGATAATTCTTAATCTGTATAAATCAATACAATTATGTACTGAAAACGTACTTACTCTTTGGCTACTGCTGAGAAGGCTCTATTCTAAACAACCAAAAATTCCTTGTAATTTTAAGTATTTTAAGTCTTGTTTTACTAGCAAATTCGTTTTACTGTTATAATCAACTGTAAATATGTGCTTCATGGCGAATTAAATTCCATTCTGTCGTGGGTTAAATCTTTCTATAAAATAAGAAATAACGGTAACTTCAGTTTGAAGCTATGAGGAAGGTTATATAGATGTAGAATTCAAAACAACCTACGTCATCATGATTAGCCACTGCCATCATGATTGGCTGTGGTAATCATGATGGCAGTGGCTAATCATGATAAGTCCAAACTTATTATGAATACCTTAGACCGTTTCTTAGCTTATTTTACTACAGTACTAATTTTACTGATAAATGCAATTTAAAAGTAGAAACAACCAATTAAAAAGTCAGATAAAGAAAGAGAAAAACCATTTTAAAACAACAAACACAAACACTTTTTAAGTTTTAAGCGCTTATATGTCTCATTGACGTTGCCCCATCGAATATTGCTTCAGAACCTTTTTTGTAGAGAATTTAGTAAGCATTCGAATAGTCACTTTCCACTTATTACGATTTCCCAACCGTAATCGAGATATTTACAAAAAAATGTATGGAGATCCGAAAACTTTTCATGTCTATTAATAAAATATTTTTTTTCGCATACTTCCTTATACACAAATATAACCAAAATTTAAACATCTTAGTTGGGAATAATTTCCAAGATGTAGAAAATATTTCAATTGAATCCCGCGATTCTAAGTACTCACAAAAAAATAATGACTTACAAAAACATTGATTCCACTTATCTCAGAAACGGTTATCGCCTTGAAAATGGTTTCATTCGTTTTCCTAGCTCAAGAAACCTATAAAACAAGTACCTGCAAGCATATGAACTCAAAAACGTAAGCGTTACGATTTTATTTGAGCGAATTTCGCCCCAAACACAATCTTCTAGTGGTTGGATTCTGCTGGTTAACGAACTTGACCTTTCAAATTAGACGACAGATTTTTTTACCAAATTTCGTCAAAATCGGACCATTTTTGAGCTTGCTAGAGAGCGAACAGACATATATATATATATATATATATATATATATATATATATATATATATATATATATATATGTATACAAATTTTAACCACCGTCATTTTCGGTCTCTAGGGGTTCTGAAACACAAAATTTTCTAGTCGGCACTTCCGGATTGTTTCATGAGATCAACCTTATAAGCGGGGTTCCTCCCTATGAAGGGAGGGAAGAACCGCGCTAAAAGAAAATTTAACAATTAAAAAGGGACCAATCGAAGCTCGCTTAAAAAATTATCTTCAAATCTGCACCGCGTTCACTGGGCATCGGGATTTCACTCGGAAAATCGTATTTTTTGCCCATTTTAAAACTTGTTCTTCACATAAACACTTTTGGATATCAATTTTGATTAGTTAAGGAAGTATTTTAGCCCATAAAAAAATTGTAAAAGAAAAACAGTTACAAGGTAGTATTGCCCCTTAAGAAAAAAGTCCGACTCGCAGGAACTGCAGCATCTTAGCGCGGTTCCGTTCATGTCCCTAGTGCCATTTGATAAGCTTAGAAAAGAAATAAACTTATTTTTTTTATATATCTCGTGAAAATTGTCAAAATCCTCTCGAACATCTCGAATAAAAGTGATATTAAGGGGTCAGGGACACCGACAGTAGCTAACTTTTACACAGAAGCGGAAATTACAGAATCTGGCTCTCATTCTAAAGCAAAGGTCTATAAATCAATACAAAATATGCCTAATAAAGCCTTTCTAGTGGATACAGAAGCATGGGCGTATATGAGGGGGGGGGGCTGAGGGGGCTGCAGCCCCTCCCGAAATTTTGAATTGATGATAAAAACTTCTCGTAAAACCCTTAAAAATAAATTAAATAAGATCACTTAGTTCATAAAACATATTTTATTTGACGTGTAATAGCGTTTTAGTTGCCTAAAACTATTCCAAGCTCTAAATATTTAGTATTCCATACCCTGGAAATGGTCTCAGCCCCCCCCCCGAAATTGTTTTTATATACGCCCATGTACAGAAGGATCAAGAAGAAGTACACAAGATTGAGAAGAATACCCTGCCTAATATAGCCTATATAGAATGATATGCCGAATAAAACCTATCTAGTTAATACACAAGGACAAATAAAAGTCTTGACGAATAACAAGTCAAGAAAAAAAACTTTATTTAACAAAATAAAACAAAGTTTAGTTGCCCCACTACAATAGAATAATATACCTAATTAAGTCTATGGAGTAGATACAAATGGACCAAAAAACAAGTCTTGTGGAATATTGTTTTTCTTTTCTAATTAAATACTTTTTATCAATATTTAGTATATAACATTTGTTGAAAACTATTGATTGCTAATTGATGAATCGGTTTACAACTAAGTAGTCTTTATGAATATTTAGTATATAACCTATGTTTGGATCTGTGTTTTTGGGGTGCTCTCCGCCTAGGCTTTGTATTTGTGTCGGCAGATACCTGGGGTATATTTACAGCTCTTGAGGATTAACTCTTAGCAGGTAAATTTCCTGCGGACCTTCTGCTTCTACGGGCATTGAACCGCCATATTCGCTCATAGTATCTAACCGTTGTGAAGTTTATTTTTTGGATTTAGGACTTAATATACATATGTAGACTAAATCATAGCAGGAAGTAATCCTCCGTCGTCGGTTCTTAACTATGTAGACTCGCTAATGTTATCCAATCTTAGATACATCGTATTTAAAATCCACAGCAAAAACACGACATTTCATCAGAATCCCCTGCTGAATAAAACTTATATAGAATAATATGCAAAATAAAGCCTATCTAGTGGATAAAAATAGAGGAAAAAAGCCGTTCGTGGTGGTAGAAAATCTTAAAAGTATTTCGCTCAGAAATCTCCGAAATATTGTCACTAATTTTACGTATCCTGTTTTATAGCCAAATAGATTTATATTCTATAATCAATAAGAAAAACCTACTAACAATAAAAAACTATGGGTAACAGATGAAAATAGGGAATACCAAGAATAATTCTAAAGAACGAAATCAACACCAGTACTGTAATCTAGATATTCATACGGCATCTTCGAATTCTAACAAACAAAATATTGATTCTAATTATACGTATCCTGTTTTATTGACAAATACATTTGACTACTATAAGCAATTAAAAACACTAGGGAATATGTCAAAGAACTCGGAATAGGAGCCTCGACAGTTTCAAGACATTTAAAGGAAATCGACAAATCCAAAACTGACATTTCATACGGTACAGCCTGATATATTTTTAACAATGAATCGCTTTTCTTATTTTAATTAATCTGTTTTATTGTCAAATACATTATCCTACTATAACCAATGAAAAAACAACAAGGAATAAAAACAAACAAGAAGAACCGTTCGAATAAACGAAATCAATTACTTCAAAGTTTAAGCACTTATTTCTCCGATTGACATAGCCTAATCAAAAATTGTTTCAGAATCTTTTTTGTAGAACATTTAGTAAGCTTTCGCATGGCAACCCTCCGTTTACTAATATTCCTAATCGTCTTCGAGATATCAGGGAATGTATACGAAGTTCCCAAAACATTTCATGTCTGTTAATAAAATATTTTATTCTAATCCTTCCTTAGCTCCAAACGTAACCGAAATTTTAACATATTAGTGTTGATGAAATTCAAACATGCAGATAATGTTTCAACTGAATCCCATAATTTTAAGTATCAAAATCAAAGACAAAAAGTCCGTCACGCAGGAGCTGCATAACTAAGCACTTTCCTCAGAATTTGGGTAGTGTAGATTGCTTTCCAGAACAATTTGCTTAAAATATCCTACATAAATAAAATAAAAACATGAATAGTTCTCTTTTAAATTTGTAATGAGTAACTGATCAATTAATAATTTGCTTCCAGAGTTATGTTTACACATGGTACCTATTACACTTCGTAATAAATACAAAAAACCTCATATTATCGTATTTTGATCTAACGCAGGAACAGGATACAGTCACTCTAGTGGTAGAAAGCGCTCCTTGCGGCGGCTTTGTGAACCTACGTCTGACGGGATTTTCTATTGAAATATATTACAAATTAAACCCCCGCTTTCCGATTGACCGATTCAGCTCATTTCTACAACACTTCTTTCTCATGAGTTACCCACGACGTATACCGCGTTTCGTTACAATACAGCAGAAATTACGACCGGTATGAGTATATTAAGAATTTGGGTCAGGAGTAAACCCCCCCTTCTAATGAACAGATTTAGTTTATTTTTACAACACATATTTACCTGTAGATTACCACTACGAATGCCGAGTTTCGTCGAAATATACCAAAAATCACTGCTGGTAGTGGCGAATTGGTATTGTGGGTCCGGAGTAAACCCCCCCTCCTAATGAACCGATTTAGTTTATTTTTACAACAGTTATTTACCTGTGGATTACCACTACGAATACCGAGTTCCGTTGAAATATACCAAAAATCACGGCTGGTAGTGGCGAATTGGTATTGTGGGTCCGGAGTAAACCCCCCCTTCTAATGAACCGATTTAGTTCATTTTTATATCTCACTTTTCTCTCTATGTTACCACTACGAATACCAAGTTTCGTTGAAATATAACAAATATTATGGCTGACATAGTCAAATTAGTGTTTTGGGTTCGGGGTAAACCCCCCCTCCGGTGGACCGACTTTGGTGGTTAACGAACTCGTTCAATCGTTTGCTAATTGAATGCTATATATCAAGTTTCGTGACGAAAAAACAAAAACTCTGGCCGCTATCGTGTTAACAGACACATATATATATATATATATATATATATATATATATATATATATATGCATATATATATATATATATATATATATATATATATATATATATATATATAAATTTTAACGGGGGTCATTTTCGGTGTCTACTAGGTAGGATCGATAAAGATTTGAAGAAATTTTTCAAAAATTCCGTCATGAGTCCAACCTCAATAGCTACTTTCCTTCGGAGGAAAGTGCTAAAAGAACAGTTCGAATAAGCGAAATCAATTACTTTAAAGTTTTAAGCACTTATTTCTCCGATTGACATCGCCTAATCAAAACTTTCATTAGAACCTTTTTTGTAGAGCATTTAGTAAGCTTTCCAATGGTATTCTTCCGTTTCCCAAGATTCTTAACCTTTTTCGAGATATTAGGGAAAGTATACAAAGTTACCAAAACTTTTTTATGTCTGTTAATAAAATATTTTATTCTAACCCTTCCTTAACTCCAAACGCAACCAAAATTTCAACATATTAGTTTTAATGAAAGTAGAAGATGCAGTAAATGTTTCAACTGAATCCAATGATTCTAAGTACCCAAACCAAAAACGGCATTCAAAAATTCTTTTTTCAGTTTTCTCGAAAACGGTTAAAGCTATCGCCTCGAAAATGGTTTCATTCGTTTTCCTAGCCCAAGAAGCCTATAAAACGAGTACTTACAAGCTTATGAACTCAAAAACGTAAGCGTTACGATTTTTTTTGCGCGAATTTCGCCCCAAACGCCATCTTCCAGTGGGCGGATTTTGCTGGTTAACGAACTTGACCTTTCAAATTGGACGACAGATTTTTGTACCAAATTTCATCAAAATCGGACCATCAGGGAAGCCAGAAATGAGCGAACAGACAAATATATATATATATATATTTTCGGATGACATTCCCTATTCCGGCACTTCGCCCGCGCTCTCTCTTGTGATTGACAGGGTTCAGGCGTCTGGTCCTGACTCTTCTTTCGATTGGAGGGATAGTCGGGCCCGAGCTGTGCAGCTTAAGGATGAGCTCCTCGGGCTGGTGTCTGGTGAATCGGAGGCTGTGATTAGGAAGTACCTGGAGGCTTTCGTCTCCCTGGTGGCAGGTCTGGTCGATGCTCGATTGGAGGCTACTAGGGGGGCGATTGATTCCAAGGGAAGTGAAAGGATGGTCTCCGCTACTCCGGTGACATCGTGCTTGGCCGCTGGTGGGTCTGGAGTGGCTCGGAACTTTGATGCTGGGGGGTTGATCGAAGAAGGGAGTGAGGTCTGCAACCCAAGGGCCTCTTTTTCTTCAGTGGCCATGAAATCCCATCCCCCTTCAGGGGTAGTAGGATCAGAGGATCGTATCCCACAGAGACCGGGTGGCACGGTGTATATTGAGCCCAAGATGAATAGCCACTATAAAGATTTAGAACAGTTAAAAAAGGATGTGCTGAAAGCCCTCGACCCATCAAGAAAAGGCCTCCAGCTCCGAAGAGTCATTAAGACTAGGAGCGGAGGAATCATAATAGAAACCGGGCGGGGAGAGGATAGGCGAAGAATCCTGGGTGATGTTGATCTACTCGCATTGAGGGTTAATATTAAAGAAAGGCCAATGCTGAAACCCAGGGTTATAGTACGCCACGCCCCGAGGACCGTGGAGGGTAAGAACCTAGACCTGCCTACCCTAATAGAATGTATGCGGAGGCAAAACTTCGGTGGTGAAGTGGGTCTCAACACCGAGGTTAAACTGTTGTATAGAACGGGCCGGAAGTCAAGTGAGTCTTGTAATTTGATTTTAGAAGTTAACCCTCGACTGAGGGCCCTACTGCTAAAAGCCGGTGGGGTATACCTCGGCAGCAACTTTTGCGTGGTGGGAGACCATGTTGAAACTAGCAGATGCTACAAGTGTCAGAGGTTTGGTCATATTTCGAGAACGTGTGCACAGAACGTTCACACTTGTGGCCACTGCGGAGAGAGTGGGCATTGTTATATAGAGTGCACCAAAAATAGTGACCCTCCTTGTTGTCCAAACTGTAAGAGAGCAGGTCTTAGGGACACCATGCATATAGCTAGTAGCAGGGTCTGTCCCACGTATCAAGCTGCCCTCGGACGCATTCGTGAAAGGACTGATTATGGATTTTAACTTCGAGATACGAATGTGTAGAACCTGTGGTCGGGGGTTCAGGAATCATAGAAGTCTAGGTCAGCACGTAACGCGTGCCCACCCGGAAGTCCACAATAGAGCAATCCGTCCTCCTAGGATGCCCCGCTGGAGTGAGGAAGAGTTGCGTCTTCTATCACGGCGTGAAGCTGAGTTTAGATCAAGGGGCCTCGTTGTGAATAATGAAAACCTAGTACATGGCCTGCTTGATAGAACAGCTGGGGCAACGCAACGTATGAGGCTTACTCCACGATATCGGGAATTCCTACGTCAGGCAATAAATGAGTGGAATAGAGATGAGCTTCGACAGCCTGCGCAAGTGGTAGAGGTGGTCGGTCCAAGTGGTAGGGACCTTTTTTGTGACGTGGCTGCAGAGCAGGCGAGCGGCCTTCGTGGCCATGATATAAATCTTGCGTCACTAGTCGAGGAAGCCAGAGGAGGGCTCGATGTCACGGACCGACTGTGCGAGTGGCTCCAGGCGCGCTTTCCCGAATGGGGTAATACCTCATTCGAGAGAGGTGGACAGCCTGGGGGCCCACGACCCCTTCCATTTAATGCGAGACAGCGCCGTCAGTTAGAGTACCAGCGGATACAAAAACTGTGGAAGTCTAATAGGAGCAGGGCAGTAAGGGATATATTGGAAGGAGGTCCTCTAGAGCGCAGGCATTCGTTGGACGAAATGGAAAACTACTGGCGGCCGGTAATGGAAAGTCCCTCTCGGCCATTTGATCAGGAAGGATTGCCACCGGGAGCTATGGAGATCACCACTCTATGGACGCCTGTCGAAGTAGAGGAGATCCAGGGTAATAAGATAGACAGATCCTCTGCACCAGGTCCTGATGGACTACGAGCGTCTGATTGGGAGTCCGTTCCACCTAAGGCACGTGCGGTTTTTTATAACCTGTATTTATTAGGGGGCAGATTTATTCCTCAAATGATCGGTGCAAGGACTGTCTTTATCCCCAAGGTTAAGCTTCCAGAGACGCCTGGCGATTACAGACCTATAACCGTGGCGTCTGTAGCTCTCAGACAACTTCACAAGATATTGGCTGCGCGTCTGAGAGCTTTGGATCTCCAGGAGACAGGCCAGAGGGCGTTCATAGCAGCCGACGGAACTGCGGAGAACAGTGTAGTCCTGGATACGGTGCTCAGGGAGGCTCGTCGTTGTCGCCGTGAGGTGCACTTGGCCTTCCTGGACATTGCTAAGGCTTTCGATAGTATTAGTCACTCAGCTCTACGAGCCGCCATGATCCGCAAAGGCCTGCCATCAGGAATCGTTGAATACGTGATGGGGGTGTACGGTGAAGGGTTTACCCGGATTACCGATGGTCGGAGGTGGACGGACCCAGTTGTAAGCGGGAGGGGGATTAGGCAGGGGGATCCTTTGTCTCCGTGCCTCTTCAACCTTGCGATGGATTGGGTCCTCCAGGCGGTTCCAAGCCAGGTGGGATATACTCTGGACGGAGTGAGGATTAGCTATCTAGCCTTTGCCGATGACTTGGTCCTGGTGGCGTCCTCGGTGGCTGGCATGCGGGGTGCACTTGCAGCGGTTGGGGCAGCCATCGCCAAACTGGGGATGGAGCTTAGTCCTGGTAAGTGCTGTGCCCTTTCGTTGGTACCGGCTGGGCGTGTGACCAGGGTCAAGGTAGTTGAAGACGCACTGTTTACCGTTGGTGGAGCCCCGGTGAGGCAAATGCAGTACCATGACTCCGTGAAGTACCTCGGAGTCACCTATAGGAACCATGGAACCGAGAGGCCTGATGAGGAAATTAGAAGGGCCCTTTTAAGAATTGGGAATGCACCCCTCAAGCCGCAGCAGAGGTTGACCGCCCTTAGGTATCACCTTCTTCCAAGTTATGTGCACAAGCTGGTACTTGGTGGCTCCTCCCGCGAAGCATTAAGGAAGTTGGATATAAAGGTTAGAGCAGCGGTGAGGAGGTGGCTAAGATTGCCAAAGGATATACCTGTTGGATTTTTCCATGCTTCGTGCGCGGACGGAGGCTTGGGTGTTCCATGCATGGGCGTCCTGGTTCCGGCTCTGACGATAGGCCGTCTGTCTAGGATGGAGCGGTCTGGTCTAGCCGCGGCTAGGGCGGCTTATGGTTCGGAGGACATGACCAAAAGGCTGCGGAAAGCGAGGGAGGCCCTGGCCAGGCAGGGCTTAGTTCATGAAGACGCTTGGTGCCCTGAAATTAGAAAGCGCTGGTGGGCAGAGAGGCTCTTTTCGTCCAACGACGGAGCAGGGTTGAGAGAATCTTCCGCTAGTAAGGCCTCGACACATTGGCTCAATGATGGAGCTGGAACCACTTCTGGGTGGGACTTCATCCAGTATGTTCGTACTCACATAAATGCCCTTCCGACCACCGTGAGAACGACAAGAGGCCGGCGTGAGGGCCGGATTCTTACTTGCAGGGCGGGTTGCCTTGACGATGAGACCGGCACTCATGCTGTTCAGCAGTGCTATGTTTCACGGGGAGGTCGTTGTTTGAGGCACGATACTGTGGTGGATGTACTGGCGGAAGCCTTAGCCGGAAGGGGGTACGAAGTTCACATTGAAACAGTCCTGAGAGCTGATGGCCGGCGATGGAAGCCTGATATAATAGTGGCAAAAGGGGGTAAAGTGACTATTGTGGATGCACAGATTGTTAATGGGAACACCTCTGATCTGAATTCTCTGCACCGGGCGAAGTGTCGCAAGTATGGGAGACTTGGTGTCCGTTTAGCAGTGGGCCGAATGTTTGGCGTGCCTGTGACCGACGTGGAGGTAACGTCCTGTACATTGAGCTGGAGGGGTGTGTGGAGCGGTGCTTCTGCCAATAGTTTAAGGCAGCTTAGTGTCCCGATGGGGGTGCTAAGAAGCATTACCTTGCGGGTATTAAAGGGCTCCTGCATCATCTTCAGTCGATGGAGGACACTCCTCGCCGGGGCGGGCCGTTGAGGATCGCCTGGGTTTTTTTTTTTTTTTTTTTTTTTTTTTTTCATTATTATTCATTTAGTGTATATATGTTTTTTTTATTATTGTTTTTTTTATTATTATTTATTTATTTTTTTTTTTTTTTTTTTTTTTTTTTTTTTTTTTTTTTTTTTTTCATTTGGTGTATGTTTGAGCGTGGACTATGTTTGGCTGCACTATGATAACCTCCACGAGTATAGTAGCTCTGGTCTAGTGGGTGAAGTATAAGGGTATTTAAGTCTGTAACTTTTTCTTATTATTGTATTTTTTGATTTATAGTTGTTTTTTGTTAGTTGTTATATAGTTATGTATTTTTTTTTGTTTTTATTTCTTATTACTTTTAAATAAGGTACTTATTAATCTGATGTGTACGTATTTGAACTAAGGTCTCACAGCAACTGGGCTTGATGTTTTCAAGCCCAAGTAACGAGGGTGAAGGAGACGCCCAATTGTTAAGTTGACTATGTATATATCTTATACAGTGTATTATTAAATTTGAAGTGGATTGTATCTCCTAATAAAGAAAAATAAAAAAAAATATATATATATATATAAATATATATATATATATATATATATATATATATATATATATAAATATATATATATATATATATATATATATATATATATATATACAAATTTGAACCACCGTTATTTTCGGTCTCTAGGGGTTCTGAAACGCGAAATTTTCTTGTCGGCACTTCCGGGTTGTTTCATTGTATCAACCTTATAAGCGGGGTTCCTCCCTATGGGGGAGGGAGGAACCGCGCTAAAACATAACTGTTTCTATTCTAAGATTTGCAAAAAACACCAGAGATAAGAACGGAAACGTGTTAAGACGACGCACTTCCCGAAAAACGGGCCTTTTATAATTTAATTAGACGACGATATGAAAAATTTCCTCCATAGGTGTAGCAGTTTGAGGATTCGGGTGTGGGTAGAAACTTCACGGGCCAGTGACGCTGACCTTTCTTACAACCCACGCTTAGTCCAGCTTTACTCTTGATACTGGAGGCGTCGAGGCTTATGCGACTTTAATTGTTGGACCAATCGCGAAAACATTTCCTTGAAGCACATTTTTATTGAACTTTCATCCATAAAATAGTTGTTGAGTAATTTATTCCAATCTTTATCGATTCTATAGCAGAGTTGGGCAAACGCCAATTGCAGAGGCGATTGACGATTGACAATTAAAAATTCAATCGCTTCAACTCGCAATTACGATTGAAAATTTAATTGTTAATCGCGAACTCCGCGATTAACAATTGATTAATCGTAATAGTGGATTTCGCGATTACGATTAATCAATCGTTATTGTGTGAATCCGCAATTACGATTAATGAATTGTTAATCGCGGATTTCGCAATTAACAATTAATCAATTTTTATTCGCGAAGTTCGCAATTAACAATTAATTCTGCAAGTAACACGTTAACTTCAGTTCTAGCTAACTTTAAGTATGGCTGCCATACTTGCAGCCATTCACCGCATATAACTTTAGGTAAAACTGCAGTTTAACGTCCTCCAAACCGATTTCTTTCAAATTTTGTACAATAACGTATTTTGATGTACTAAACACGAATCCGTTAAAAAAAAAAAAAGTTCGCATTCTACTGGGAAAGAAGTTATTAAGCACTGAAGTTCACTGTTATGGGGGTTATGAGAGCTAATGTAAACAACTAAATTTGTCAACATGCGCGGGTATGGAAAAGTTCGTAATGATGAAGTTGAATTGAAATTTATTATCAATTATTTAAATTCACCAGCAGTTATTAAAACGCAACCATTTTTTTAAAATAATAAAACACTTCACATTTCTTGTTTCGTTCATGAAAAGTACTATATAACAGAAATCCCTAAATAATTAGCTAATGCCTTTATAATTATTAGTTCGTTCTAATTCGCGCCTGCTGAACTTTAATTGTCAACATACTTTTATTTTATAAAAAAAAAAATAGCAATGAAGTTGCACGAATTTACGATCTACCCTTTAAGACCGTCAAGAAGAAACTCACTGGTGCCCAAAGGAAAAAGCTGAAGAAGAGCTTCATTGCAGCGACTGAAGCCGAATCCGAGGGCAGTGGTGGTAAACGGAGGAATGAGGATGGATCCAACACCCCTTCTCCGGTGATCAAGAAGAAGCAGAAGGTGATGCCAAAGCCGACGAGTTACGCCAGCGTTGCATCTAACTTCAAGCTGGCGCTTGTTCCTTCTGGCTATCCTGAGTGTGGCTTTACAACAGAGCACAACAGGTGTGTTGATGACATCGTCATGAAGTTGGTGGACGAGCACTATAAAGTCCATAGGAGGGACTTTATAATTACTTGTGATGGGAGCTACATGGATGGTGGCGCCATCATTGTGAATTGCCTGGATGAAAACACCAAAAAGTGGCTAGCAAAAGACATTGCTGGTGTTAAACTCGGGGAGTACACGATTAAGGCAGTGGAGCTGGCGGACCTTATCCCTATGGCTAGGGCCGGAATTTTCGTGCCTGGCGTGAAGACGGAGGCACGGGAGATTCTCAGGCGTTTTGGGGATCAGAATTTCCTTCCAACTAACGGCTGGATTGTCCTGGAGCAGCAGGAGAGGGACACCGGGCACTTCGTCACCCTGAAGATGCCAGAGACTGACCTCAAAGAGATTCTGGAGAGGAAGGACGAGCGTCTGAACTATGGCATTCGGAGGCTCAAGGTGTTTCCTCTGCAGAAGAAGAAGAAGGAGATAGATGAGGCGACTTCTCGAACTGAGGGTGAGGTGGCGGCCATGGAGGCGGAAGTGGCTGTCGTATCTGAGCCCGAAGGGAAGCCGAAATTGTCTGTGGAAGGAGATCGGGACCGTGTGGCGGAACACATGGAAGGACGGTCAGTTTCCGGGCTAGGGGAGGTGGGTCTTGACCCTCCCTCTTCGCAGACTGGAAGCGAGCTGACCCGAGCTCTTCGTGGGAAGCCCGCGGAGCCGGATGACCTTGCATAGACGATGATAAGGCTGCTGCAGGTCAATCTGCATCACTGTAGGGCGGCTACGGCTCTGCTGGAACAGTATGCTAGAGGTAAGGGTATAGATGTAATTTTAATACAAGAACCTTATCTGTTCAAAGGTCAGGCACGGGGTCTGGGATGGAAAGGTTATAAATGCGTAACATGCCATGAGCGGAATCCCAGGTCCTGTATCCTGTTCAAATCTGGTCTTAACGTTTTTCCTTTATGGCAATTTTGTTGCAGAGACCTGTGTGTAGCGAAGATTACCGCTCGTGTGGGAGATGGCCTGAGAGAGGTGGTGGTGGCCTCGGCCTATCTCCCATACGAGCGGTGCAACCCCCCAGGAGCTGAGTTGCGCCTAGTTGAGGACTACTGCAGGGAGAGGGACTTGCAGTGCCTGATTGGCTGTGATGCCAATGCTCATCACACGGTCTGGGGTAGTACTAACTGCAACCAAAGAGGTGAGTCATTACTTGATTATGTCTTAAATAATGATCTGGATGTCGTTAATTGGGGCAGCGAGCCTACCTTTGTTATTAGGACAAGAAGAGAGGTCATTGATATTACCCTTGTTTCGAGGCGATTATTACCTGTGGTTAAGAACTGGAGGGTGGAAGATGAAGTTTCGGGTTCTGACCACAGGTATATTACGTACTGTATAGAGGCAGCAGGCCCCGCAGCGCGCGTTATCAGAAATCCGAGACTCACAGAGTGGTCCCGGTTCAACGAAATCCTTTTGGGAAAGATGGACGATTGTCCACGGAGAGCACATACTGGCATCGATTTAGAAGCCATAAATGATCACATTACCGAGGCCATTAAGGTGGCTTTTGAAGGTAGCTGTGCTGGGAAAACTGTATTGACCAACAGCAGTTCCTCCTGGTGGAATGCGAACCTGTCCAGACTCAGGAGTGAAGCAAGGAAGCTCTTTAACAGAGCTAAACGCAGAGGCACCTGGGAGGAATACAGGAAGAAATTGTCACAGTACAACACAGCTGTGAGGAAAGCTAAGAGAGAGTCATGGAGGAAATTCTGCACAGAAGTGAATAGTGTAACGGAATACTCAAGACTCCATAATGTTTTAGCCAACAGCCCCACTAAACTTATTGGGACTGTTAAGAAGGCTGAAGGCTATACGGAATCGGTGGAAGAAACCATGAACTATATCCTCGCTACTCATTTTCCAACTAGCGAGGAGGCTAACTCATATGAAGGAGATGACTATCCCATCAGACGAGGTAATCCGGAGGCATGGAGGCATGCGAGGGAAATTGTCAAGGCAGCGCACGTCAGATGGGCCATTGGAACGTTCAAACCATATAAATCGCCGGGCCTAGACGGCGTATATCCAGCATTTCTGCAACATGGGGTAGATATACTCTTGCCAACGCTCCTACAACTCTTCAGGAGTAGTTTGGTTATGGGACATATTCCACGGACCTGGAGAGTGGCCAAACTCTGCTTCATTCCCAAACAAGGTAGAGCTTCACACCTGTATGCCAAGGACTACAGGCCGATTTGTCTATCGTCCTTCCTACTGAAGACACTGGAGAAGATCATAGACAGGCATATAAGAGACACTGCGTTAAGACGGAACCCCCTTAACGAACAACAATATGCGTACCAGTCTGGCAAGTCATGTGAATTGGCTCTCCACCATCTAGTGTGCAGACTGGAGCGAGCACTACAGTACAAGGAAATTGCTCTGTGCGCATTTCTTGATGTGGAGAGGGCCTTCGACTGCACCCCTATTAGGGCAGTTGAAGAAGCCATGATCGAGAAAGATGTCAAAGAATTCGTCACATATTGGACTGTCAATCTTCTGAAGAACCGCATCATTAGGCTGACGGAGGGGACCTACAGTAAGAGTATTGTACCTAGGACAGGATGTCCCCAGGGGGGTGTCCTGTCACCCCTCCTGTGGTGTCTAGTGGTGGATACACTGCTGACGAGGCTGAAGAATCAGGGCTTCTCAGCACAGGCATACGCAGATGATCTGGTAATTACGGTGGTTGGTAAGGTGCAATCAACTGTGAGTGAACTGCTGGACACGGCACTGTCTTCGGTGGACAAGTGGTGCTAGGAGAAGAACCTTAGGATTAATCCACAGAAAATTACAGTGGTGCCTTTTAGTTTGAAGAGGAAACTGGATGGACTGGGCACACCGAGCCTGTCAGGCCATAACTTAAGCTTTTCCAAGACAGTGAAGTACTTGGGTGTTACCCTAGACTCAAAGCTTAACTGGCAGGAGCATATCCGCAAGATAGCAGGTAGAGCCACAAAAACCTTGTGGGCCTGCCGGAGGGTAGTGGGGAATAATTGGGGCATTACCCCTAAAGGTATGCACTGGATTTACACAATGATTGTGAGGCCTATCATCACTTACAGTGCAGTAGTGTGGTGGCATCGATGCGGCAATGACAGTGTTAAGAAGACTCTGTGCTCCCCACAAAGGCTGGCTTGCCTGATGATTACGGGAGCAATGGGTTTTACACCGACAGGAGCTATGGAGATTCTACTTGACCTTAAACCAGTGGAGATATATATCGAAGAGTTAGCTAGATGCTCAGCGTACAGATTCGCTATTTTAGGGCACGAACCTTGCCCAACCCTAGGGGCTCACTGTGCGATTATCCGAAGGAACTGGCAGGACCCAATTCTCTGCATGCCATCGGACTTTCAGGACCAGCACTCCTTCACCTCAAACTTTACAACTGTGATCAAGCCGAGGGAAGCAGCGCTGGAGCACAAATTAACACCAAGCCGGGTGGATCGGTTTTGTTACACAGACGGCTCAAAAACCGAATCTGGCACAGGAGCTGGCGTGTGGATTCAGGGGTCCACACATAATGTTGCCTTGCCTCTGGGGAGGTATGCTACGGTGTTCCAAGCTGAAGTCACCGCCATCGGCGCTTGCGCAGACCTTATGAATAGCGGCTCTCCATTAGACAGGCGCTTCACTATTTTCTCCGACAGCCAAGCGGCCATAAGAGCTCTATCCACGAATAGGATCAGGTCAAAGGTGGTACAGCAATGCAAAGACAGCTTAAACTTACTTGGACGACGTAACAAGGTCAGACTGGAGTGGGTCCCAGGCCACTCTGGTATCCAGGGTAATGAAAGAGCTGACGAGTTGGCCAATATTGGTGCAGCGACAATCCCCCTATCACCAGAACCTCAATGTGGGATCGCACCAGCTGTGGCCAGATTAAGTATTAGAAGGTGGGCGGAAGCTGAGCACAGGAGGAAGTGGTGCAGCAGCTCCACCCAGAGACAGGCGAAGCTGTTCCTTTCCTTTGTGGACAAGAAGAGGACTGAGACTCTCCTTAATCTGTGCAGGTCCAAGGTAAGACTAGTTACAGCTCTTCTTACAGGTCACTGTAGAATGCACCGGCACCTCTACTCCATGGGGCTGACCAGGACCTCATGGTGCAGACTATGCTTTGAAGACGACGAGACGCCGTATCACATCATATGCAGATGTCCAGCTCTTGTAGCAAAGAGATACCTGTATTTTGGTGCAGACTTCATAGATGACCCTAGAAGGCTACCTGAACTGAACCTTCGAATCTGCTAAGGTTCATCTCGGATACGGCGCTGTTGGTGTAACAGGCTGGCTTGTCGGGTGGCACAATAGGCCTTGTTGGCCTCGGTGCAGCTCCCTCTACGTGGGCACCCGTTGTTAATAATAATAATAATAATAATGCACGAATTTATCTTAAAACGTGCTCATAAATATGAAGAGCGCTTAAAGGCATTTTTACCCAAAGGGGATTTGTATCTACCGAACATCGCGTCTCAAGAAGGAGAAGAAAGCTAAGAAGGATGTCTAGGAAGATAAGAAGAACGTCTAGCGCACGACTTTTAGGCATAGCACGTAAGCCCATAAGCGACGGGTGAGGATGCCCTTAAAATTTACAATATTTTTTTAACAAATGGCTTATGAACATTTCAAATGAGAGTTCTCTGTTTCCCAATGTTACATATCTGCGCATGCGCGTGTTTGCAAATACGCTGTTTACGCCTACTTTTATAACCTTACGTGCTTAACGTTAGTGCTTAATAACTTCTTTCCTAGTTGAAAGCGAACTTTTTTTTAAACGGATTCGTGTTTAGTGCATCAAAATACGTTATTGTACAAAATTTGAATGAAATCGGTTTGGAGGACGCTAAACTGCAGTTTTACCTAAAGTTATATGTGGTGCATGCCCCGGGGGCATGCACCGCAAATAAAGTGTTAATTTCCGGATATACATAAAAAAAAGGTAAAAAAATAGCACTAAAATCTCTTCACACTTCCGGACCTACTCCTGCACACAGTTAGTGCCGGAAGCGAGCCCTTAGAGACCTGGAAGTGAACACGGGTGGATCTGAACTGACTGGAAGTGGGCCAGGGTGACCCAGGTGTAAGAAAATGTTAACTAGAGTAAAACGGGAGTGGACCAGGAGTGGGCAGGAATGCCATTGGATGTTGCCCAGAGCTGACCGGAAGTGGACCACAGTAGATCATACGTAGTTTGGGGTGTACTGGAAATGACCATAGTTGACCGGAAGTAGTCAGGGTCGACTAGAATAGGACCGGAGGAGGATCAATTGTAGACCGGAAGTTAACTTTGGAGTGGTATTTTTGTTAAAATTCCGCGGTAGTTTTTTATCAAAATACTTATTGTTTTACAAAACAATAAAAATTAATTTAATTTCAATTAAATCAATCGCGATTAAATCAATTGCAATTAAATTAATCGAGATTAAATCAATTGCACAATTGCAATTAAATCAATTGCAATTAAAATGTTTACTCGCGATTAAATTAATCGCAAATGGCAATTAAAGGAATTAATCGCGATTAAATGTAATTGTATTTGGCGATTAAAAAATCAATCGCGATTAAATCAATTGCAATTGATTTAATCACGATTAAAAAGTTAATTGTTTGATCATACGATTGAAAAATTAATTGATTGATGCCCAACTCTGTTCTATAGTAAGCTATAGTTATCTAGAAACAACTCAAACTCAGCACAATGATAAACACGAACAAAGCGACTACGTTCGGTTTAAATATTACGACTTTGTCGAACTTATATAAATCATTTAAAACCTAACATACTGTACGAATAGGAATGGATGTGGTGTGGTTTAAAACAGAAAACAAACTGCAAGAAATTAAAAATACGAAAGCCTTTTCAAATGTACACTTCATTCTCATCAGAATGCAGTTATTTCAAATAGACGGGTGTCGAGTCCATATTAGCCGGGCAGTTGCTCATAAAAAAACTATGAAGAAAGGTGGATTAGGCTGGTAAAGTGGCCTCCCCGAAGCCCTCACTTAACTCCTATGGATTTCTATTTATGGGGGAAAATTAAAGACATTGGTCTACAGTGAGGCAGTGGACTCCAGGGAGGATTTAGAGAATAAAATCATTCTCAAATGTGAGGAGAAGAAGGGGGATGAAAAGGAAATAAGTTCCTAAATCGTTCACATACTTCAGTAACACAGGGTTGTGATACATGAATGGAAAGCTGGTTAAATGAGGAAGTTTTTCTGAAACCCGGAAATTTTAGATCCTGCCCATTGAAGAGTAACGCTGGTAAGAAATATCAAGAAAATGTCAGGAAATTTAGAGTAGCTTTCTTTTGGTAAAATAGACATACTTTTTTTTTTTTTTTTTTTATAATACGTTTATTTAACATCTGTACATTTTTAAGTACATTGGTTAAGTTTGCTCACAAATATGATTAATGATATATACAAAAATTGATTAATACAACTGACAAAAAAGTAAAAAAAAAAAAATAAAAATAAATAATTAAATAAATAAATAAATAAAATAAAATAAAAAATAAATAAATAAAAAGAAATATCAAAATAATTTAAGTATAAATAAACGAATAAATGGTAATCATAATAAAATAAATGGAAATAACTAAATAATAAATACGTAAAGACGATGAAAAAATAATAATAATAATAATAATAATAATAACAAATAATAATGATAATAACACTTATGGAAGGAGCCAATCAATATTGGTACTTCCTAGTTTGGAATATATTTTTTCTCCACTAGTCAGTTAGCTGGTCACGAGGCCAATGTCTCTTGAGCCTTCTAGGCGGGTTTTGTGGGTGGGTTTGGGAGGAAAGTGTTTGTGCTCTGGGATTGGGATGGAAGGACAATTTGGAATGAAAGGTTAGGAAGCGGGATTTTGCCAGTTCTTGAACGAAAGGGATGTTTAGGTCATTATGAAGAGTTTTATTGGAAACGTAAAAAGGAGCATTGACTATTTTACGAAGGACTTTGGATTGGAATGCCTGTATTCTGTGTATGTTAGAAGTTTTAGTTGTTCCCCAGAGTTCAAGTCCGTAAGTCCAAATAGGTCGGATTATGGTTTTGTATACAATGAGTTTGTTGTGTATTGTCAGTTTTGATGAAGGTCCCAGTAGTCGTCGTAAGAGTCCGTATCTCCTGTTCAGTTCCTGTCTTTTCAGTCGGGTGTGAGGGTTCCAAGTGAGTCTACTGTCCAGTAATAATCCCTGGTAGCGCACCTCGTTGGATATGGGGAGTTCGTGGCTGAATATGAAGACTGGAGGGCAGGTTCTCTTATTGAGGGTGAATGTGATTTGGCAGCATTTCTCAGGATTCACCTTTATTTTCCACTTGTTGCACCAGTGCTCGATAGATTCCAGATGTTCTTGTAGATAACAGGAAGCAGTTACGGGATCAGGAGAGGAGGAAAATATGGCTGTATCATCAGCATATGTGATTAAGTGGGTTCTGGGATGGGTGGGGATGTCTGCGGTATACAAAAGGTAAAGGAGGGGACCAAGAATACTTCCCTGTGGTACTCCGGAGGAAATGGGATGGGAACTAGACAGTGCGGAACCAGATCTTACTTGGAAGGAGCGGTTAGATAGATAGGATTGCAGGATTAGGAAATATGTGTGAGGAAGTATGCGCTTTACTTTGTATAACAACCCCGGGTGCCAAACACGATCGAACGCTTGGGCAACGTCGAGAAAGGCACTCTTGCAGTAGTTTCTACTTTCAAGCGCATGGGATATGGTATCAACAACGCTGAAGCATTGTTGGATGGTTGAATGCTGAGGACGAAAACCAAATTGGTGATCAGGTAAGGAATTGGGAGGAATCGTGGACAGAATTCTTTTTAGGAGAAGTTTTTCAAATATTTTGGACATGATTGGGAGCAAACTGATAGGACGATACGATGATGGAATCTTGGGAGATTTCTGGGGTTTCGGTATAAGGATTATTATTGAGTGCTTCCATGGATTTGGGAAGTGGGTGGTTCTTAGGATTGAATTGAATATATAAGTGAGGAAAATAATTGCTTTGTGAGGTAGATTTTTTAGGATTAGGGCTGTTATAAGGTCGTAACCGGGAGATTTTCTTGGAAGGTGTTTGATAATGTATTTAACTTCTGCAGGATGGAATGCTTTAGGAGGAAGGGAGAGTGGAAGAGGGCTATTCAGGTAATCGTGTATTTCTAGGTCTTGGGAGGAGCTGGTTTCTGGATGAGGGGAAAAAGTGGTTTCCACATGGGAAGCGAATAATTCGGCTTTGTCTTCATCACTTCTAGCCCAAGTTCCGTCGCTGCGTTGAAGAGGTTGAGGAACGGTATGGAATTTGAGAATCTTGCGGGTGGCTTGCCAAAGAGAGTTGTCTTCGGTGGTGAGTGATTGGAGGTAATCATTAAAGGATTCAGATCGGAATTGGGATAAGGCTTTTTTTAGGAGGCGAGTAAGTCGGTTGAAGGAAGTGTGGTCAGATGGGTAACGAGTCCTCTGCCAGCGAGCTCTAGACATACTTAAGTCCATTCATTTTACTCCTACTCTTACAGTAAATTTACTCAGCTTTCGATTGGTCCCACTCGCGTTCTAGTAAAACTACCCGGGACGGAGCTAGAAGGATTATTCTTGTAAAAACCACGTTTGTCTCGAAAAAACAACGAAACGACGTTTTCTCCCTTATGCGTGAGAATTCGGAAAATCGTCACATAAAATCTTTTGTTCCTCTAGGGGTCGGGTCCCCTATCACCTCCGACAATATGATAAAACATTTACGTTACACCCGGTATATATATATATACATATATATATATATATATATATATATATATATATATATATAGCAGGGTAGAGGCAGTATAATAAAATAAAATAAATAAAATATATATATATATATATATATATTTTTTATTTTATTTATTTTATTTTATTATACTGCCTCTACCCTGCTGGGTCATTGGCAGTATATATATATATATATATATATATATATATATATATATATATATATATATATATAGAGAGGGAGAGAGAGAGAGAGAGAGAGAGAGAGAGATACAAAATCTTATATTTATTAATCAGTTAGTTTAACCAGTTTCCTGAGAAATGTGGCTAAGTTCCTATAGAATAGGCATTACTATGAATGCTTGGGGGCGAGGTTAGCTCAGTGGTAGAGCACTGGACTAATATGCTGGAGGACCTGACTTCAAATCCCGAGCAAGCTATAAAGATTTTTTCTTCTGGTGTCTTCGTTCATGGGTTGAATTCGGCGTCCCTGACCGTCCCTAGGCCAACCATGCCTTTAATAAATTTATCAGTGGGTACCTTGGGTGCTAATGACTCTGGCAATCGAAGCAGCCAAGGGGAAAATCAGGCGGCCGGAGCACACTACCACACTATCTCCCTAGTGTGCCGTATTGTCAAGAATCAGATACCTCTATAGTATCTGCCCCTCAGGGCCCTAGTGGCCTGTTTCGGAACTGTTTTTTTTTTTTTTTTTTTTTTTTTTTTTTTTTTTTTTTTTTTTTCATTGCCTATTCTATAGGAACTTAGTATCTCTCTCTATATGCTGGAGTTCTGACAAGTGACGAGTAATCGTTCGCGCGTAGTGGACAAGTAGCGCACAGTAAGGAACTAACTTCTCACTAAACACTTGTTGGGACACTTTTTGATAAGGATACTACTGCGTTTTAGAATGGTTATGGGGAAACTTACTTGACGCTTTGTAAATAGAATATATTCCTATTAGCCTGTTATTGCGGCGCTTACTAATGCTTGTCATTAAAAACAGAACCTTTTCACACGTAGGTACTAGCATTATTGAAAAGAAAAAAAAAAAAAAAAAAAAAAAAAACTAAATTCGTTTAAACCAGAAATTATGCTCTTCTTCGGTAACGGACTATTAAATTTCGAGTTGCTTTAAATAACAATAAACTATCAAAAGAATTGTTTGTCAAAGTTCCGGAAGTGTAATAAATAAATAATACAATAAAATAAATTTGACGAAGTATACTTAGCCCGCAGTACATGAATGTCGGGTTGCAGATTATTAGGCGCTTCAATAAATTTCGGTTTATTACAATTTACACATAATAAGGGCCTAAAGTAATTAATTAACAGAATCCCGTTAGTAAATTAACACTATTATGAGGATGAGGTCGATATAAATCCCAAAACACTTTGAAGATAGTAAATATTCTTTAGGATTAACTTGCCCCTTGGGCTCAATTACGCTAACCAAGCTTGGAAAATTATATTCAAGCTATGAGAAGGGACAATGGAAATTAATAGGGTATATATATATATATATATATATATATATATAAATAAATAAATAAATATATTTACATATCCAACGGAATACATAGTAAGCACTATGATTTTTTTTCGAGTGATTTTCCCGGAAAAAACAACAATGGTCCGGGGGCGGGTTTAGTTTGTTTACAAACTTGATCTTCGGTTTTAAAAACTACTTTTGTGCAAAATTTCATGAAAATTGGATGATTTTTCTATATAGTCGGAGAGCTGGTAACGCACTTTTCATGAAGTGTTTTATGCACCCTGAAATTTTGCTATAATCTACCTCTTAGGTACATAAGAAGGTAAATATGTGTTTCCTGGACATACCTTGGTGCACCAGGTACTGCGCATAGGGGAAAGGTGCAAAACAATATTGCCCAAAAGTAGAGTTTTATTCAGAAGCCAACTATTATTCAGTGCCTGCCATATTTATTAATCATTGTAAAATTGTCTTAATTTTACATTAAAGATAGTTGGCTTCTGATTAAAACTCTATTTCTCGGAAATATTGTTTTGCGCCTTTCCCCTATGCACAGTACCTGGTGTTCCAAGGTATGTCCAGGAAACACATACATACCTTCTTATCTACCTAAGAGGTATATTATAGCAAAATTTCAAGGTGCATAAAACACTTCATGAAAAGTGCGTTGCCAGCTCTCGGACTATGTATAAAACTCTCATTTAATATGAGGATAAAAACAATTAAGTTTTTTTTATTTTTATTTATTTTTTTGTTACGTGATATATTCCTTAAAAGAGTCTGCCATATTTATTATTCATTGTAAAATTGTCATAATTTTACATTAAAGATAGTGATTAAAACTCTATTTTTGGGAAATATTTGTTTGCACCTTTCCCCTGCGCGCAGTACCTGGTGCACCAAGGTATGTCCAGGAAACACATATTTACCTTCTTATCTACCCAAGAGGTACATTATAGCAAAATTCATAAAACACTTCATGAACCGTGCGGTTACTGGCTCTCGGACCAATACGGTAAGCTCAAATAGACAAAAACACACACATATATAAACAAATTTCAGGGAGTGCCATTTTCGTAACATATAGTTAATTAAACGTTGACAAATTTAAGAACCACTTCTGGATTGCATAATCAGGGTTATTAATAGGGTTTCTTCGTGAGAGAAAACACGATAGAAATAGTCGTCTTAAATTGTACAAAAAAAAAAAACAAAAACTTTATTACTGTTTTATTCATATAAATTAATATATTATTAGATTTACAGATGAGATTTATTGTAGTGAATTTTGTTTCATTTATTTATAATAAATTCAAAAGGAATCATGACAAATACATTATTACTTCAACACTAATTGTAAGTGGCAAAGTCTTTGTTAATCTATTTAGTTCAGACAGCTCTAAAATCCGAGATAGCTAAATGTAATGAGCTCGAATGCATTGCTATTTTAATTCCTTTAGGGTCGTGTCGATTGAAATCATTTATTAAACTCAAATTACATTGCAAGGCTTTATTCAATCGTCGATAATCAGCGGCACCTCTTCGTTTATATATATATATATATATATATATATATATATATATATATATATATATATATAAGGCAACCTTGGCCCCCATCAACTCGGTTAATCGGAACCTAATCGAAATAATCGGTTAAACGGAACCATACCAATAGCAATTGGAAACGTACGTTGTTTTTGAATAAAAACTACTTATATGCTAAAAGGACTATTATTTATTAATAATAATGCATAATAATAATGATATGTAGTAATAAAAATAATAACAGAAACCGTGACATTATTTTTTAAAAAAGAAATCTTTAATTGTGGCTTGCCTAAATGAACTTTTTTTGTCGGCTGCAGCTGTGTCCCTCCACTTTCTTAGAATCATGAGTTCATTTGGCGGTACATCGCTTCTGCTTTCTAAATAAAGAAGGGATCTGTCAAGCAGATTGAAGCCCTCTTCATGGCTTATTTTTGGAGGAATGGTTTCCACGTCTTCTTCAACATCTTCTTCGGGATTGGACGTCATTTCCTCATTAATAATATCATCTTCCGTAAGGACTATCGCTCTGTTAATTGTGTCGTCATTTAACCAATCTATAACTTCGGAATCCATTATCTCCAGGGAGTTGAGGTTTTCTTACAAATCGCACAACTGCTGATTTGTTGGAGGCTCGTCAATTGTCTGGCTATCATGGATAATTCGCGGCCACCTCGATGGGGCAATCCTGAAGTATAGATGACAATATATATGTCATCTTGATGGTTAACATACTGACAGAAATATCTAGACATTTATGCCATGGATATGTATACGACAGTTCTGGATTTGTTGAAATCTGCCATAAATGTACGGCTCTTATTAGGTTCATGGCGCAAATAATCAGTGTTTACATCTGTTGGTATAGAAGTGTCGACACTTATTGCTCGTGATAGAAATATATATCTCAGTCATAAATTGTTCACAGTTTTCATTAGTCACAATTTCTGTCTGACATCCCGTAAATGTCTAGTCATATTGTGGCAGCCGATAGAGGACCTTTAGGGGAACAAAAAATGTTCTATGACGATTTTCCGAATTCTCACATAGAAGGGAGAAAACGTCGTTTTATTCTTTTATCCAGATAAACGTGGTTTTTAGAAGAATAATTGTTGTAGCTCCGGCCCAGGTGGTTCTACTAGAAAGGAAGTGAAACCAATCGAAAGCTGAGTATAGACATACTTACATTCATTCATTTTTACGTTTACTATCAACTAGTATTATAGTAAATTTACTCAGGGTTCGGTTGGTTTCACTTCCTTTCTAGTAGAACCATCTGGACCTGGCCGGAGCTACAACCATTATTCTTCTAAAAACCACGTTTGTCTCGATAAAAAAATAAAACGACGTTTTCTCCCTTATGTGTGAGAATTCGGAAAATCGTTATAGACCATTTTTTGTTCCCCTAAAGGTCCTCTATCACCTCCCACAATATGATTAGACATTTACGGGACACCTTATATATATCGTGTTATAACTATCAGATGTCAACGCACCCTTACAGGTGATATATCTCAGCGAGATCTTAGTTGTTCAACCTGATCGGGCTCTTTCAGGTACTAAATAGAAAACAATACACCATTATCGTCAAACAAAGTGGAGCGGATCATTGGAGCAGAAAACGATGGAAAAATTGTTCTAATTTTGTACGCTAGAGTTTAAGGTTAGGCGGTTCCGGAGCGAGCTGCTTGCAACCTTTGACGAAAAACAGACTTGAGCCTTTATAGGGAGCTGAAAAGGAGAGGGTTCAGCATCAATACTTGATAAGGCTGCCTTTCCAAAGAGGTATAAGATTACATAGAATTCTAAAACTTGCCTTCCAAAAAACAGCTTCTCAATTTGAGCAATTCGCAAAAGGAATAATTGAAAGCATTAGAATTTTCAAGACTAGGAGAAAGAGAAACAACAGCCAATATTTGGAGGCCAAACAATTATTATTTATTTGCTGCTTCGCATCTTAGCTGATAAGAAAGTGTGTGCATGTGGTTATCCGTAGCGGTCACCCATCCGTGTACTGGCCATGTCCGACGCTGCATCCTAACCAAATAACGTCTTCAGGCGTCAAATAAAATGAATATGCGAATTTATATATCATCAAAGTTAAGAAGAACATACATTTATTACTGCGAATATCGCGTGCATACGATTCACTCGCACAAGCAAACGGTAATATAACGGCAATATAACGGTATTTGTCATGCATGCACAGAAATGCATGATTTAAAAATATATATTTTTACATATCTTCCGATTTGAAGTGATCGATTAAAACGTTTAATTAGAAAATCAATTAAATTTCCTAGACAATACAATTCCATTTTTTCGTAATACAACAACAGCTTATCACAATGTGCACCCACATAATACGAGAAAGCCCTTTAAAAAATATATTTAAAAAAACAGCATAGAATAAATAAACCAATACTTTCGAAAATACCGAGAATCTCCAACTGAGGGGGTCCTCTCGAAATTTTCATTGGAACGTATTAAATTTATTAGGCTTTCGTATCACCTTCCACTTTCTGCCATTCTTAATGATGATTAAAAAAATACGAAAATTACGAACAAAGCATGTTTACTGATAAAATATTACTTCTAATACTTTTAATCTAAACGTCACCAAAATTTACATATCTTTGATGAATGTGTACGCGTAAAAAAATGATTCAAGCTCCTCCTTGTAATATTGTGTTTAAATATAAAATGTAAATATATATATGTATATATGTATATAAATAATTCTTATATTATACAGGGAGGAACATGGCTTACTTCAAGTCATTGTAGTATCATTTCCTTTATAACAGCGTATTTATTTTGGGATTAATGTACATTCTTGATCATTTTTAGTAGGTAATTTTATTAATTAATAGGATTTTTTCATTTTACAGATTTGTTAATATTTGTTGTTGCTCATAACTTTTATTTTGCTTATAATCGTAAATAATCTTTTATATAAAAAAAATGATATAACTTTGTAACAAAACTCCGTTAAAAAATGCATGATATGTAAATAATTGTATGTTTCATACAGCAAATATAGGAGCTTTGAACAAGGTTAGTGTATATAATATAGTGTAAATTGAATACACACACACACACACACACACACACACACACATATACATATATATATATATATATATATATATATATATATATATATATATGCACACACATAGATGTATCTTCTAAGAAGCCAGGGTCATTATTGGGTTTACAAAATGTAGTAATGATATTTATATCATGTTTATAAACATAATTCAAATCAATTTTATCTTGAAGCAATAATGAATAATGAAGATTTATTAACTGTTTTTGACACCTTGTTATAAGGTCTTGTCCTTTGTAGATATGTCATGATACTGTCTGTGTATTTGCTAACATCATTGAGAAGTATAAATATGTTGTGTGGGATGTTTAAGAGATTCCGTCTTATTCAAGCTTTGAGTATATGTTTTATTGTCAATTCAGTATTACTAATTTCACAACTAAGATTTCCTGATTAGTTGTCATTATTTCAATCAGTGTAGCAAAACATTCTTGTTGACAATACTTGAATGTTGTCAATAATGGTGTTTGTGTATATGATTTGTTGTGTGTCTGTCTTAATTTCGATGATGTTTTAATGCCGTGTCTGTGCATGGGCTTCAGTCACATTTGATATAAAGTAATACGTACCCAAAATAGTTGATCATAGATGACCAAGATTTACGCAACCCTTTGCACTCAATCAAAACATCAAATTCCGGTAAGATTTCATTCAGGGTAAAGAAACTGAGAGTTTTCAGATAGGACGCTTAGCCACAATGGAATAGTTAGATGATGGCTGTATATTTGTGATAAGAAATAGTTTCAATGATTATAGTGTCGTTATGAGTAGTGCGTGTACCTGTTCTCTGTGTCGGGAGTGTTGAGTGTGCTAGCGCGTCGTCTCCATACGAACTAGTTAGATCGGCTGAGGACGGCACCCTCAGGCTGCCGGCACCACACTGACAGGGCTCGGTCGAATCGTGTATTCCCCTTCCCAGCTTGGTATCCCCACCCCCGCCACTCGCAAATCCCTCTCCCCTTCAACATGTACACATTCCCTACACAAATAATTCGCCTGCCGAGGAGTAAGGGGTTGTTTTGATGATAGTCATGTGTTCAGTTTATGTTTTTCTTCTAGCGCGTGGCTACCTTCCCTCCATAGGGAGGAAATCTGCTTATGACTCGGTGAACCCGGAAGTGCCGTTGCAAGTTTCAGAACCCATAGAAAACTGAAGAAATGGTAAACTAACTTTCCAGACAACCGTACATATGCAGGGGCGTCCCCTATATGTCGGCCTCAATTGACATATTTTCTAAACTGTCAGGCCACACACTATTAGGTACCTGTTCAGGCGTACCTGTCACCCACACTGTTCAGATATACCTTACAAGTTTGTTAGTTTTCAACATGGATCCTCCAGGAGGTGATATATCTTTATTTGCTGTAATTTTAATAAATGCAAAAAAAAAAAACGCAAACAATGGTGTAAGGAATGGTTGCAGAGAAGAAATAAATTTACCCATATCCATCTCCCGAATGAATAAAGAGATGAACCAACAGATTATCACAATTTGGAGCTATTTTCTTCAATTTGTCCACTATAATGGACAAATTGAAAAAAAAAATGGAAAAATTAATTTCCGGTATGCAGCATATTTATTGTGATGGCCATCATCTTTTACTTTCCACAGGTATGGTTCTCTTTTATAAATTTCGATGAAATCAGCAAGAAGCTCATTATTTCTTTGCGACATTTATCACGGTAAACTGATAAAAAAATAAAAAGGGGGGAAGGAAAACAAGAGGGGAGAAAAGGCAAAAATAAGACAAATAAATAGACAAATAATCCAACATTTTAATACATTTTTGAAAACTACTCGAAAAATTATAAAACATATACTATTTTAATGAAAATAATCCCACTAGGGGGAAATTCACAAGATATTTACACTAACTTTATTCCGTCCCTACATGTTTCACACCTTTTTGGTGCCTCTTCAGGGAAACAGGCTACAAATATAAGCCTCAACTTGAGGAGGAGAACTTATGTGGTTGCTGGCAGAGAAGGAAGATCTCCGGTAAAATGAAACAACGTCACGTTACTTCACAATTATGTTTATTTTTTGCGCTTAGCGCTTTCGGGAGCTCCTGCTACCATCTTCAGAGCTGTCACAAAATTAAATAAATAAAAATATATTTTGTTGCGTAACATCTTACATCTTTATATTACATTTTTTTTAACTACGCATAAAATAACAAGAATAAATAATTTGTAGCAATATTTTTGTTTTGTCAACACACGAAGAAACAATTTTTAAAAAAGTCATGATGATTATTATTAAATTTTAACGTCCATTTATTATTAACTACGAATTTTAGGATGGGTTATCTATAGGTTACCACCCTTTTCTAGCCAGGATAGGGCTGATGCCTTTTCTTTTTTCAAAAGAAATGCCACCACCCCCAGTGGGAATCGAAACCACGACCCTTTGGCACGGAGTGTTAAGCGCTCAAGCCTTAACGCTCACGGCCACTGGGCCTCCTCATGATGATACTGCGACGACTGAGACAAATCAGCCCATCTTCTCTGCTCCAGGTTAGCTAGTGAGAACTGTATTATTAACATTTTTATATACATGCCTGTTATTTACCTATGTGCCTACATCCATAAGGAGACATTAGTTAGACTTGAAATAAAGAAATGTCAGACAAGGACACAAGGGCATTTCTAAAATTTAGAAATGCCCTGATCCTTGTCATTATTTAATAATGTTCAGACTAAAAGGCATTATCTATATTTATATAAAAATCAGCTGTTTGTCCGCTTGTTTGTACCGTATACAAATCCACACCGTTTGACCAAACTTAGCACACAGTTAGGTCTTGATACGGGGAGTTTCATAGGCTAGGTCAAAATCGTCTACCAGCTGCGTGTCTGTATGTTTGTTCCTTATACAAATCCACACCATTTGACCAAACTTAGCACACAGTTAGGTCTTGATACGGGGAGTGTCATAGGCTAGGCTAGGCCAACATCGCCTACCAGCTGTGTGTCTGTATGTTTATTCCTTATACAAATCTAGACCGTTTGACCGATTTTGACCAAACTTGGCAAACAAGTTTGGCCAAAGGCGTCTAGAACTCACAGTTCGGAGGTCATGGGTTCAAAACTGTGAACCCGAACAGTTACAGATTTGCGTTATTAGATTTTAATATTACTTGTTTGGTTTCTAATTTATTTTGCTTTTCTAGATGCAGAAAGTAGGTGTAGCATGATATCCTGGGTAACAGCAAGTAAAGGCGCTAATAGCCAAATAGTTGATGCGCCGTTAAAAACGAAAAAAAAAAAACAGCAAGTAAAGTTGTAAAAAATAAAATACCGACACGATAAACGCAGATAGAATAATAAAACATAGTTCAGGTCTCCGCGTCAAGACAAAAATCCTCCTCCTCAAGACAAAAATCAATGGCGCCCACTCAAAATTCACTAACAAAAAGTATTGATAACCCCCAAAAAACTAATGTTAAAAAAAAGAGGCCAAGATCCAGGCCAGTCCCAAAAACAGTTTGCCTATGAATGTTATGATATCATAGTATTAGGCCAAGTTTTAGGCTCTTAATACCTTGCCAAGAACCTAATAGGGTAAAACTGAAGGAGAGCGTCCTCAGCACCGATTTTTCTTCAAAGTTCCTTTTTTCCTTCCTTTTTTTTTTTTTTTTTAAAAGTTGCTCTCAACTAGGAAAGAAGTTATTTAAAAAAAAAAAACGTTCACTGTTATAGAGGTTACAAAATATCGCATAAACAATGTACTTGTAAACACGCGCATGCGCAATAGTCCTTAATAAAGAAGTGTAATTGAAATTTACCGTCAATCATTAAAATTTACCAACACTTATTTATTCACAACCATTTTTTTTTTTTTTTAAATAATGAAACATTCTTCAAATTTCTTGTTTCGCTTCTGAAAAGTATTATATAACAGAAATCCCTTAATAATTAGCTAATGCCTTGCAGACAGCCTGGCAGGGTCAGGAGCGGAAGTGATGCCTGTGGGTCCAGTGCCTTTTGTGGGATTATCAATGGCCTGTGTCAAGGAAGCAATAGCAGCAAAAGCCAGAAAGGATTTTGGAAAATTATGGGAGGGACAGAAAATAGCCCATACGAAGTCCTTTATAGATTTTAACACACTTGGTAAAAAGGACATTTTTCTGGATATGACCAGAAGAGATCTGAGAGAGACGTTCGCAACGGTCTCAGGTCATTGTACGATGAATAAGCATATGTATGTTATGAAGATGAAGTCTTCTCCGGTATGTAGGTGGTGCAAGGACAAGGAGGAGACACACACAAGCATGTTAAATTTGAGTGTGTAGCATTGGAAAGGAGGCTATTCATGCATTTTGGCAGCCTTGGAGAGGATGAAATCGGGAGGTCGGCTGAAGTCTGGCATTATCTGAGATTCATCAGGAGTTTGCAAAGCAGGCACACAGCACTCGCACAATAGGACAACGGCCAAGGTGCACCCCGCGCCTGCGGGGGTTATTGAGTCATAATCTAATCTAGCTAATGCCTTTATAATCACTCTAAGCTCCTATAATTCGTTCTAAGCTCTAATTACCTTATTATCGTTCTAGTTTTTTGGAAAAGTGTTAAATAAAAATGAAGTTACACGACTTCATAATTCTTATCCACAATAGAGAAGAATTACTCAAATTTTTAATAAAAACAAAATTTTGAGTAATTCTATCAATTGTGGAAAACGTGCGGAAAAGTTGAGTTAGTATGTGCGGAGCCCATAAATATGAAGAGCGCATAAATGCTTTTTTCGGTGCGATTGGGGATTTATATCCACTGAACATCGCGTCTGATGATTTCTAGGAGGATAAGAAGAATGCCTAGGACGACTTTTGGGCATACGTGCTATGCGTTTCCGCTAGCTACGCTCGCTCAAGAAGATCTCAAAACCCTAGTCAATCCAACTCGCGGAAATTAATAGAATTCTATTATTATTTTTTCTATTAGAAAAGCGATAGCTTACGAAAGGTCCGCTACGACAGGTGAGTCTAAATTTCAATTATACTTCTTCATTAAGGACTATTACGCATGCGCATGTTTACAAATACGCTGTTTACGCTGTCTTTTATAACCTCCATAACAGTGAACTTTAGTGCTTAATAACTTCTTTCCTAGTTGAGAGCAACTTTTTTTTATAACGGATTCGTGTTTAGTGCATCAAAATACGTTATAGTGCAAACTTTGAAGAAAATCGGTGCTGAGGATGCTCTCCTTCAGTTTTACCCCTAATAGTACCCTCTCATTTATTTGTGCAATTCCAACTTGGCCAGTTTTCGTTAAATGATGGCAACTATAGACCGGATTTATTATGAAATGTCATTTAAAGATTCAGGCCCTTAGGGTAACGATTCAAGATCATTATAAGATCTTAGATGACTTAAAACGACTGGGTTGGTATGAACTCTACGTAAAGACCCATTTACACTTTGATTAGTGCAAGTGGAAGTGATAAGTGATTAGTGGTTCCTGTGAGTGATTCGTGTTTAGTGCGTGTAGCGTCCACTGTACTGTTTAGCGTCCGCTGCACTGTTTAGCGTCCACTGTTTTGTGTCAACTGTACTTTTAGTTCAGTTGTTGAGAGTCGAACAGCCTCAAAAACTTGTTGAGGTCTTTTTGCAGTTGCAAGAAATCCTTAAGGAAGTTTTAAACGCGGTGGTGTCTGAATGTGAAGAACTTGTGGAATCAGAAAAGTCAAGACCAAGAAGACTATGGCAATGAAAGTGGATAAGTAGAAGGCCCATTCCTGATGCGAGCTACAAACTCCTTATGGAATTGGCCTCTGAAGATACTATGGACTATTACTATTCTGTCAGGACGACTGAAGAGTCATTTAATACATTACTAAACCTCGTCGCACCCCCCAGAAATCAGATACATTTATGAGACCCCCTTTGCCTGCAAAAGTGAAATTGCGTGCTATTTCGGGTCTTTACAGTTATACAGCGACCATCCCACACTGGGGCAGAATCGAAAAATCCTGGCCAAAACTAAACATTTAATTCATCATATATTTTACATATAACATTTATTTTGTAAAATAGACATATTGAGTACTCATCAGCAAACTATCCGACCTTTTGAATTGTTTACTAATAACAGATAGGCACAAGATGAAACATGATGTTCCCTTATTATTATTATTATTCAAGAAATTAGACTAGCGAATGAATTTGTTCAGTCAGTGCTCCTGAAATAGTTGTATTGAAACTTCGGCAACACCAATCGATTATAGGCACTCCTCAAAGAGGTAGGAGATTATAATATATTTTTTACTTCATAATCAATAGATTACATCATGAATAGATTTCTTAAAATTTACGTAAAAACGTTACGGAAAAATCATTAAATAAAACATTCAACGAAGAAAAAAGATATCTATTGAATCCCATTGAGCAAATTATTTTTTTGGTTCAATAGGGCAACTATGGTTGTATGGAGGAATAAATTGGAATTGCAAGTACTTGTACTTGTTTGCCTTTATTCCTGGAGTTCCAGCTTTAGCTGGAAGCTCGGCTACAACTCAACATGGTCTTCCTACTATAGGCTTGGGCTTCATATTATACATAGAGAAAGGGATGTCAAAATTGAATGTTGACTTGTAGAACAATGTGAAGGCATCAGATTTTTTAAAACATTAACCATAGCATTTTTTGGATTCCTTTGACTGTTTTGGCATAGGGTTTTTCTAAAGGTCCTAGGAAGATAAACCCATTTTCCATGGTGGGTATTAAACATATTTTTGCAGACTTAGCGACAACTTAGGGCACAAAAATACCTCTTCTTGACTGTCTGTGAGCTTGTTGATCTATGCCAAAATTTGTATCACATTAACTGTAGGAGTGTCTACTAGACAGAAGGTACTTATGATCTACTTGTTCGAACTTAACAGTGTGCTGGCTTTTGTTTTGGCTTCCTGCATTGTCACTAGATGTAGTTAATTTTTTAACGTCCGCTGGATGAGTATTGATGAACTTCAGCAAAATTTGTTTTGGGTGTAGTAGCATTTTAATTGGCTAACTATTCTAAGTTCTAGATCGTTAGAATTCCATTCCCCCAAATGCTCTCAGCCCCCCTCCTGAAATTCTCCCAGCCCCTCCTGAAATTATTTTCTATATATACGCCCATGATACAAGTGTCACTTGTTCCCATTGGCTTCCAAACAAAACTGCTCATTCCTGAAGTTGCTCATTTTGTTTCCACTATTTCTCAGCAAATACCAGATATTTACTAATATCCCTTTGCCACCAATATTTTGTATGTATGAACAAACCATAATTACACTTAACTCTATTTTTTTTTTTTTAATGTCACTTGTACCCCATTGAGGAGGAGTAACTTCCACTTAGGATACTGTCAGTTTCTACTAGTGGAGCCTTAAACTTCCTCCACTTTAAGATTTTATAAATTTTTCACAAAAGATACATACATAATAATAATAATCTTATATTTTGTCCACTTCCATATGCTGTGTGTGGTAAATTAATTAAACTATTTTCATATAAGTTAAAAAAAAAAAACTTTTTTGAAAGAAAAAGAAACATTTCTTCAAATTGTTACCCTTAATTTAAGCAATTTAATTTAAAAAAATTTACATCGCAAGCAATACCCTCTTACCAAACTGCACTAGCATTCTAGGGTTAAAGACTTATGGGCTGGTAGCAGACACTTAGAGGATTGTGCTTTTTTTTCTCTTGTGAAACCATCAGCACGTTCACTTTCTTCAATGCTTTGAGCTTGGGTGCTTCAAACATTCATTAGACTAACCGACCAAGTAGGGAATCAATTTCCTAGGGTTATTTGAGAATAAAATTCGGGATAAGGAGTATTCAAGCTCATTAGAAAAACTGATGTCTTCATATCAACATTTATTATTATCTTTTACATTTTTTTTTATATTTAAAACTTATTCTACATATTTACAATAAAAATATTACATTTACACACACTTATTCTTTTGTATTACAAAAGAAAAAGTTA
Source organism: Gonocerus acuteangulatus (assembly GCA_946811695.1). NCBI lineage: Eukaryota > Metazoa > Arthropoda > Insecta > Hemiptera > Coreidae > Gonocerus > Gonocerus acuteangulatus. Next base: position 41,782,435 of record OX328129.1, read on the forward strand.
ACAAAAATATTAGGGGAGATTGGGGATGGGACTTTTCTTTCAGGGACTAGAAACATTTATGTAAGCGCCAACAATGTTGACTCCCTTCTTTACAGGTTTGGCAACATCTGGCAGTACTCTTCCTGCTGCCCTCAGACTTGAGCTCCATTTCATACCTAAAAAAATAATCAAATAGAATAAATTTAAAATATGTATAAGTGTTATCTTAATAATTAAATGAGTATTTTCTTTTATATATGAGTACATCTTTTATATCATAATTGTATTTTCTGCAATATTTAAAGTACAATGGCAAACTTTGAAAAATTATATATAAAAAAAGAAAACATTCTCTAGCTTGAATCCTCTGCAGCAAGTAGTCCTGAAATAAAAATATGCAAGAAAAAAAGAAAAAAAAGAAGGTGAGTCTTTCTTCCTTCTAATAATTTTGCAGCACTAAAACTCCCGTTTTAAGTTAAATTTCAATCAATTTTCGTGATTTTTTTTCTTCCATTTCTACAGTATTTAGATTACACAATGCAGGAACAAAAATCAAGAGCATATCATTCTGATAATTTTAGTGTTTATTCTATTTTAATATCTATGAAATTAAGAGGGTTAGTTACATTTACGTAAAACTTGTTTTCGAACAAAAATAAGTTAAAATGCAAACTTCAAATGGCCAGCAAAAAAAAAAAAAAAAAAATAAAATAAATAAATAAAATTAAAAAAAATATGACCCAGAAAAACTTTTTACTGCAGGTTTGAACTCACCTAGTCTAAATTAGGAAAACCAAAAATGTTGAGCAAAATTGTCTGGGTGATTTCTAATGGATTGACCCATAGGTGTTCTAATATCCTGTCTAAATGTTAGCTAACTTCAGTCAGTAAGTCTCACAAATCACATAGACTGTCCAAGCCGTTCCAATGTGTTTGATTATTAGTTGCATATTACAAGCCCTGCATACTGCTTCTTCTTGTCTTGTCAGTAAATGTGAGTGAGTAAGCGGTGAATGACTTATTCTAAGCCTCGTAATAATGACTTCTTATCTTCTTGCCGCTCGCTTATAAATAAATAATATTTATTACTGATATTTATTTAATTTTAACATCCTTTATAATTAACTCAGAATTTTAGTAGGAGTTATCTGTAGATAACCACCCTTTTCTAGCCAGAATAAGGCTGATGCCTCTTCTTTTTTCTAAAGAGAAGCCACCACCCCTAGTGGGAATCGAGCCCACGACCCTTGGCACGGAGTGTTAAGTGCTCTCACCTTAACACTCAAGGCCACCGGCCCTCCTATTACTGATATGATATAAATAATAAGAATGTATTCTTTTTTAGGAAATCATTTAAAATAACTATCACTTATGTTGTTTTATTGGACTAACAAAATTTTTGTTTGACGAATCAAATCCCCAAAACAATTACCTGAATTATTGCTAGCTGACTGGACACGATCGGCCTTCGAGCTGAACTAACCTTCCATCAATTCGGAGGCCTCTCACACAGCCTAGAAAACCTGGGTAAAGGCCCTCTCCTCCAGGAGGTGAGCCTCCTAGAAACAAAATATTTTTTTTTTTTTCAGGAAATAAGTACTTATAATTTTTTTTTAATTGGTGGATGGCGAATTCTATCATTTTAAAAGTATATCCTGTGCATAATTTAATTGTACCTTTCCTCCAAACTTACCAGGGCTGTTGGACTTTACTAAATAAAAGTTAATATTAAATTTATAAACTAAAAAGATTTGATTTAAATTGTCTCTCTCTTTTCACAGAAACACACATATATCACAGGAGAGTGATATCTCCCTTGTAATCTGCTCTTAACATTCTGCCTTCAATGTAATAAAAACAGAACTGAGTTGGCCTAAAAAAAATTTATTATTGGTCTATTTTTTGTGTGATATTTATTAGGCTCCAGGATGATGTCATTACTTTGACCACAATTATGTGGCCATTTTCAAGATATTTAAGATACACAAAAATTATATATATATATATATATATATATATATATATATATATATTATATATATATATATATATATATATATATATATATATATATATATATATATATATATATATATATATATATATATATATATATAATATATATATATATATATATATATATATAATATATATATATATATAATATATATATATATATATATATATATATATATATATATATATATATATATATATATATATATATTTATCATAGGAGGCATGGGGTCGTTAAAGCAGTCCTCCTGTCTTATACTATTTTATTTAATAGGCCCGACATGTTTTGTGCATATTTTCTTCGCACCCCTTCAGGGGCACTTCTTGCTAGGAAGTCCTCTCATTACCACGTACTCCCTCTGGAGTCTAGCTTAAGTATTAAGTATTAAGACTTCCTAGCAAGAAGTGCCCCTGAAGGGGTGCGAAGAAAATATGCACGAAACATGTCAGGCCTATTAAATAAAGTAGTATAAGACAGGAAGACTGCTTTAACGACCCCATGCCTCCTAAGATAAAAAATAATTTAGATATTTTGGGTCACCTACAAGAATATATATATATATATATATATATATATATACATTATACATAAACAGAAGCATATAAATTTGTAAATACACGAACATAGATACATTTTTTTATCTACAAATTATAGATTGCATCATCTGGTCGATGTCACATGAGGGTTTTCCTCCCTATAGAAAGGGAAGAAAAATACTGGATGTAAAAAATTGATCGGATTGGAAATATCCCTTACTCAATTCTTCCAGAATAAATAAAAGTAGCAACATTTACATATAATACGCCAGTTGACAATTCATTTGTAACAACTAAATATAACTCACCAACAAAATATTTTTTTGTTGTACCACGCAGACCAGGAGGAAGTGTAGCACGAATGAGGCCTTCTCTATCGACCCTCAACGAAAGCGATTTCCTTCTCTTCAGAGCAGATATTCTGTGCCACCTCCCATCTGTCACTATTACCTAGGTAAAGAATATTACATTAAAAATCTAATTATAAATTATATATATTATGTTCTCCTAATTTTCTGAATTCTTCTGCAATTATTTGATCAACAAGTAAAAACCTCGATAAGTGCATTTGAATATTTTATTTTATTTTGTTGTCGAACATGTAACACAGACTTCATTAATTTTCACTAAGTACTAATTTTATATTTAAATTAAACCAAAATTACGCTTATTACCTTTGAAGCAACTTCTACTTGATGAGCAATAAATCTAACACTGTTGTTGAGTATTACAAGTCCCCAGAAGCCCTTCCCTCCTTTGCCAAGAATAAGCGCACCATCCGGGCCAGAACTCTTTATAGATACTTCAATCCGCATTCCTCCTCTTCTCCTGTGCCTCCTGAGAAAGAAATCTCTTAGAATGTATAATCAATATACATAACCTGGACATATTCATCTCTGGTAATACCATCAATTGGGTATCTGAGGCTTTAATTCAATTAATAGAATTATTTTAGTTATAATTGTTCAGCTTCTATGGCAATTTTACTCCTTCAAGGGCCTAACGTACCTAATGAATCAGCATTCACGTATTCACGTAAAATTTTCCACCCGTTTTCAAGATATTTTTACGAAATGTCCAATACTGTACATGAATATCTGTTAATTTTTTTTTTTTTTTTTTTTTTTTTTTTTTTTTTTTTTTTTATGGGTCGTCCACTGCTATGGCCAATGGCACCAATATCTGTTAATATTAATACTTCCACTTTTCCAAACATAACCAAAATTGATATATCTTAGTTTGCATAAATGTGTAATTCATTTTTTACCCAATTTTCCTCAATAAAAGTTGACTATATATTCTGGAATGAAGTTTCATTACATCTAAACACCTACAAATGGGAAGATACACTCTATAGCCTGTTCAGATAAACGGAAAAGTTCAATTCCGCATGCGCATAATTTTGAGGGAAATATTCCCGATGTTCCACCATTTGTAAACTCCGATTTCAAGGAACAACACAATATGTGAAACATTATAAAAATTGATTGTGTCTTTTTAAGACTAGGGAAGACTTTGAGAGGTCAGAAAAAGGAAATAGTGTCTAATATTTATCAATACTTAGCCAAAGCTAGGACTAAAAACGTTTTAAACCTTCTAGTGATAAGGTTATAACAGGGAGAACAAAAAGAATATTCATGCATGGGGAATGTAGGCCCCGCCCTTTTCCCTCCAAATGAACCATCTTAAATTTTTTTTAGCCTTAGCTTTGGCTAAGTATTGATAAATATTAAACACTATCTCTCTCCCTTGGGGGTGTCTCCGTGGTCTAGTGGCTAATGCCTTAGATTCATAGGAGGGGTGGGTTCGATCCCCACCGGCGGCAGGAATTTTCTCATCTCATGGCTCGTTGGGAAAATTCCTTGCTGCACACTGGATATCGGCGCTAATGGCCTAGATGTTGTTGTGCTGTTAAAAAAAACAAAAAAAAAAAACAACATTATTTGGGGGCATTATTTCATTAAATGGGTTGACAATAGTTATTTGATGGCATGGAAAGTATCCTAGTGCTTCGTATTTACGTGTATGCATCAGGGAAGTTACAAGAACATCTCTACAGATATGTAAAGGAGGTTCTACCTGTTTCTACGTCCAAATTAACAATAGGACTACTCCTGAAAGGTCCTATTGAGAAACGAATGCCTGTGTTGTGTATTGTGTCTAGCATTTTCAAGGGACTAATTCTGCCTGAAGCATAAGCCATACATCTATTATCACTCTACATTCTTCTTGTTATCAATTATGTTCCTACACATACTTCCCATTCTAATGATTTTTAATCAAAATTTTTTATTATCAGAGAGGACACTGTCATAAAGCATAAAAATTGAAAATACATTAAATTTAAGATAATATAGATTTAAAATATGGTTAGTAATGTTAGTACATACTCATCATATTCTGCTTTGTAATCATCATAAATTTCATAGTCATCATCCATTTCTTGAAGATCTTCCAGTTCTTCTGTATAATTCTCTTCATAAGCCTCTTCCTCATAAAAATCTTCGTTCTCATCTATCTCACTTTCACTGTATAAGTTAGTAGTGTTAATTTGTCTACTTCATAGTTAGTAAACATGCATATGTTGGTAATGGTTATTCTAAATAAATTCATAGAATAATAATTCCATAACCTTTTCAAAGAAATTTCATCTAATTGCACAAGTAACAATAATAATTGGATCATATTCATCAGAAAGGGGCTAAGGACGGTATGAACATTTTTGGAAACCATTTTAGTTGAAATATCACAGAGTATAATTGTATATTTCCAAATTTTTTGTATGAAAACATATCTAAAAGAATTGTATACTTCCAAATTTTTTGTTTGAAAACATATCCAAACTATTTTCACAATGTTTCTATCTTAAATAATGGTTCTGAAATATTAAGCAAATGAAAAGAACTATCACTTAAATTTAGCAAAAAACAAAAAATGGTGCTTGGTTCCTTTCTGATTAACGTGATCCAGTTATTGTAGGTCTTGATAAAATTATTTGTGATTTTTCCTATTTTTATGCAATAAAGATATTAAACTTTTAACCCTTTGACTTTTCTATATAAATGAACATTTTTTCCGTGGAATTATTTATTTAAAAATTGTCATGTTTTGAATGTGGAGATTGCTTCAAATGTAATCAACCCACGTAGAAAAACAGTAATATTATAAAATAACGGTAAAATAAAATTTATAATAGTGACTTAATTTTGGATTATGGACTTCCCAAGCTGATATTTGAACCCAGAATAACCTTTTTTAAAGAATAATGTGTAAGCTTATGCTGTAGGCATCTCCGACATCAAACATTAATACTTAGAACTTCTACATTCAGCAGGGAAGATAATTTCCTGCAGAGTTCTGATTTTTTCTGGTTTGCTAACTTCTTATGAGGGTAGAGAAAAACCGCTATTGATAGGTTCACTGGCTACATACAACAGCTCATTGGATACCAGAAGACAAATAGTGCTACGAATATTATGAGAAACAAAACAAATCAATTGATTTTCAAGAAATTATATATATATATACATATATATATATATATATATATATATATATATATATATACATATATATATATACATATATATATATATATATATATATATATATATATATATATATATATATATATATATATATATATACATACAGATTTAAAAAGTGAATATCTTAACATCACAAATGATTTTATTTTGATATTTGTGCTATAAGCTTAATCTTTTAACTGACAAGCTGTGGAGAAGGCGGGAAATATTGATTAATACATAAAATGGTACTCTAATCAGAAGTCACAATAATAACATTTCTATGACCTTAGATTGCAAAAAATAAATTCATAAATTTTTGACCAATTTTAAACTTTCTGGGTGATATTTCTGTCATTTGTGCTTCAAGCGTGCCGAAATAGTGAGATATAAGCAATTCTGTATTATCTTCCCACTCTCCGAGAGGGTAGATTCTCCAAAAATCTTAGAGAAGAGGAACTCATTAAAGAAAGTTGAAATATTTATGGGTAACGGCAATTAATAAGAAAAAAAGAAATAGAAAAGAATGCAATTTGCTAAAACAATCTAATGTAGTTGATCTAAGTAATTTTTTATATAGTATTGACATTACCCTTAGCACCAGGCAGAGTGCAGTGGGGAGCTCTTTCAATGAGATTAGAACGTAAGCAATGAGGAGAAAAAAGAACCTTTAATACAATACTGTTATGACATTATAGAAAACTACTCACTTCCTTTTGAGTGGTCTTTTGGGATATGACACGACAGTACTTCCATCAAAATGTATTGCTTCATTCTCAATAATTCCTACAAAAAGAAAGCAGAATTGGCTTGATTTAATACTAAAGTTATCTGATATACTTCAAAAATTGCATAATTTATATACTTTTAAATATAAAAAGTAATAATTAAACAATAATTCAATAATTATCTTTAATGCAAGCTTGAATTGAAATAAAATGACTAATTAAAAATGTTCAAATCGCATCATCTAAGCATTTGTCACAATGCTAATATCTGATGTGATTTGGAAAAAATAGAATAGAAACACTCATTATTTTGATTTCAATTGAAGCAAACCGCCATTTCTAAAATGTCAAGCAACATTTCCCTTGACGGTGGTGGTTCTATAAAAATTTCTGTCTAACCCTTTCGCGATGCCTCTTTCATTCATCACAATTTCCTAAACATTTTCAAGAAATTTGACAAAATATACAAAAGCTTTATTTATGTAGATGGAGATAGTTAGCCGCTGTAGAGATACGAAGACAGGTATAGTTGGGATTCGGCTAGGAGAAAAACGTCAGACTTTCAAAAAGAAATCTGTATTTTGGACGTTTCGACTGCAACAATGGCAGCCTTCTTCAGCTAAAAAATATATACAACTTATAAGTAACGAAATTGTACAACTAGTAAGTAAAAGACAGGCAGAAATGAGCGGAGTATATATATCAATACAATAAATTTTAACCAATCTTATTTTTAAAAACAATGAAAATACAGTAGTTGGAAAGTAAACAGCATGTAGAAAGTGTTAGTAAAAACAGTACAAAAAAAATTAAACAGTAAAAACAACGAACATTTTTTATGTAGTGAGAAACAAAATCTATTTTATAAGTGAAAACAATTTATAACAATTAATATATAGATACATACCACTAGAGAATGCCTAGGGGGGAGGGAGGAAGACCTTGATGACAACTTAGGTAACCATGGTTGAATGTATGAGGGACAGCAACTACACAGGGGGTTTTATAGTTTTGACTGGTGGAGGGGTGAGGAAGCGGTAAGTCGGTAAAGATGAAAGAAGAGCAATTGCTGGGTTGTAAAAGCGGGTTGTAAAGGTGTTAAGAGTTTTGGGACACACAGGTAGAAAAATTGTCTGGAGCCGTCTTCCATAAATTGTCCTGACCTCCTTTTTATCTTTGTTCCCAGGCTCCAGACAATTTTTCTACCTGTGTGTCCCAAAACTCTTAACACCTTTACAACCCGCTTTTACAACCCAGCAATTGCTCTTCTTTCATCTTTACCGACTTACCGCTTCCTCACCCCTCCACCAGTCAAAACTATAAAACCCCCTGTGTAGTTGCTGTCCCTCATACATTCAACCATGGTTACCTAAGTTGTCATCAAGGTCTTCCTCCCTCCCCCCTAGGCATTCTCTAGTGGTATGTATCTGTATATTAATTGTTATAAATTGTTTTCACTTATAAAATAGATTTTGTTTCTCACTACATAAAAAATGTTCGTTGTTTTTACTGTTTAATTTTTTTTGTACTGTTTTTACTAACACTTTCTACATGCTGTTTACTTTCAAACTACTGTATTTTCATTGTTTTTAAAAATAAGATTGGTTAAAATTTATTGTATTGATATATATACTCCGCTCATTTCTGCCTGTCTTTTACTTACTAGTTGTACAATTTCGTTACTTATAAGTTGTATATATTTTTTAGCTGAAGAAGGCTGCCATTGTTGCAGTCGAAACGTCCAAAATACAGATTTCTTTTTGAAAGTCTGACGTTTTTCTCCTAGCCGAATCCCAACTATACCTGTCTTCGAAGCTTTATTTATGTTACTGAATATAAATAAAAAGTAATATTTAATACTACTCCGTGATTTTAATTGATATCATTTAATGTTAAAAAGGTGTCAAGTAAAATGAATTAAGTATGCATAAAAGAAAATAAAAATGACTAAAAAAAAAATACTTCATATAGAATATGCGTTGTGGAAGGTGTGTGTGTGTGTATATATATATATGTATATATATATATATATATATATATATATGTGTGTGTGTGTGTGTGTGTGTGTGAATTACAACTTGACCTAATGAAAATACTAAAACAATATACATAAGTCAATGGCTAACTGTAAGACAATAGGAATATAAGCTTACCACATCCTTCGCAAATCGAAGAAGATGTTGCATTCAGAGAACAAACTGACAGTGTGCATGGTCTCGCACCAGACAGAAGGAGCCTATGACCATTCACTACAAAAGATTTAACTGCACCATTGAAAGATGGCCATTCTTCAGCATCGCTGTAAAATACCACATAGTTACAACTAAGTATATTATTTTTGTTAAATAAAATAAAATAATTACACATTGTTTCAAAAGTAAATCCATGGGAATATACTTAAAAATATAAGAAACTGTCTGCTCCACCATTATTATGAAACCCTCCAAAAATGTTATCTAAATGAATTGTAAGTTGAAGTGAGGGTGGGGAAGGATCAATGGATTCTTGAAGTACCTTAGCAGGAGTTGCTCCCCAAAATTGTTTATAACATTAACATTAACTTATATTTGCAACGTTTCGAACCTGTTTAGGTTCTTCGTCAGGCATCTTAAAATAAATTGTGTTAAGTTCTACTATTATTTTTATAATTTCATATTCAGGTCTATAATGTTAGAGCAAATGTTAAATCCGGGAAAGAATCTTCGTAATATGTTGAGTGGACAAGTCATATTCACGCATAGAAACCAAAATAATAACTATTTTTTTTAATACGGCTATATTACCTTAAAGGTTATTTAATAAGAGAGTTTTTTTCAGGAAGGGAGGGATTTAACCAATACTAGACTTTCCTAGAAAGTTAGTCAACCCCCATCTCTTTAGCAAAAATTACAAAGCCAGGAGCACAGGCAAAAATTAAGTAAAACAGATTTCCAACTAAATAGAAAAAGAGCTGAACGACGTGAAGAAACCTTTTGTAATAAAGAAGACAATTTATTACCGCAAAACTCCCACCATTGGCTACAGACAATCCAAACAAACAAGGACATGAAATTTTCTCTTAATATATATATATATATATATATATATATATATATATATATATATATATATATATATATATATATAAATTTGGCGCCCCCGACTAATACTCATAGCCCTGTCCCCCTCCCTCCCCCCATAGCCCTCTGTTCCTTTGGATAGAATAAACTTTTTTTTTTCTTTTTTTTTAACCAATACAATTTTTATGTATTAAGACTATAATAAAATAATACAAGTTGTTCAGTTCAGTTTTATTTCTTTTACTTACAAAGGTGGAGGTCCAATATAAAGAGGGTGATCTAGATTAAGCTCTAAATGTTGGCCAACAGAAATTCCTCTATATATTCTTCCTGAATCCAATCTTAAAAATCCTTCTTTGTCAAGTCTGCTTACACGAGCTGTATGCCACTCACTGGGTTCTATTTTTTCCTTTGTGCTAAAATAAAAAATAAAAATATTTTATAAAAATATGCCAGCTCAGGGGGAAGATTGATGGAACCCACCTGTTTAATATTTATTCAGTGCTCTAATGAATGGTAATTTAATTAATAAAGTTCAAAATGAGTCTTGAGTCCGTGTACTTACACTATTGAGACAGGATTCCCTCCAAGACTGAAGGAGAAAACAAGCCTTCCTTGTGAAATTTTCAAGGATAGAAAGTCCCCTTTGTTATGCTGATCTTGGCCGTTGTAAAGAAGAGTACCTTCGGTTGAAATTGTAGCAAAGGAGATGGAGAGAGCAAGTGCTCGAGATACACCTACAGAAAAAAGTTGTGAGATTCCATGAAAAACAGAAAATTAAAATTAAGAAAATAGTGACCAAAATTTTAAGATTTTTTCTTATGTAGGCAGAAGGTCAATGAATAAAATAATAAATTAAAAGAAACATCAATTTATTAAAATTGGCTCTACATGTTTTGCAAAAATTAGATACAGCCAAATGGAACAAAGGAGGACCTTCCAAAGGCCACGTCATTTGTAGCTATGTAAATGATCTTCAGTAATGACATAGCCATTATAGTGGAAGGTTCACCTTCGTTCAATTTGGCTGTAACTAGTTTTTGGGGTCCTGAAGAGGGGTTCAAAGTTGTGAAAAATGTGGAGCCACTTTTAATAAATTGACGTTTGTGTTAATTTAGTATTTTATTCTTTGACCAGCTTATGCAAGAAAAAAAAAAGAAAGAAGAAAATCAAAAGAAAAGGAAGCTTACAAGATAACTACATTGTCAATACAATGATACAAGCATATAAATAATGGTGATATTTGGAGGGTAATGGCCACTCAGCAACAAAATAAAACAGCATTTCAAATATATACGTGGACAAATGCGTATTTGTAAATCATAGGCAACAAAGATACCCGAATATTGATGAATATAATTAAAAAATAAACCCTCATTCCTAATGGACTGAGTTCACTTATTTTCACAAAAACATTGTTCACATTAGTTGAGCATGCTGAGTATACTTAATGAATGAAAAGGTTCATTGCAGGGAAGCAAAAAATTATGGCAGGTGATAATTTTGTTTTGGATTAAAACCCCACTTCTAGTGAATCACTTTTCCTGGTCAGCGAACTCGCCCAATTGTTTTTTATGAGAATATTGTATGCCGAGTTTCGGGGCAAAAGAACCATACTCATCTACAGAGAAATATGTGTTGTAAAAATAAATAAATTTATTTTTTTAAATAACCTAGTTTATTTTAAACATTATTTTACTCACCTTCCAGCCTAGGGAGAATCAAAGGTTCAGGTCCTATTTCAGCTGGCTCGGTCTCTTCAGCTGTCAACAATATATAAATATTACTTTAAAAATATATCTAATAATCATTACCAGAATCATTTATTACTATATTGTTACCCATTTTTCGTCACGGCAGATAAGCAGTTATTATATTGTGTTAAATAATGTATTATACAAATTAATGCTACTACATAATTTTTTACAGTTTATTATAGCACGGTTCCATCATACTATACGCTATTCATCAATTGATAAGTAATCAAAGTATAATGTTTCTTGACATTGGGGCACTCTGGACGAGTGTCAAGAAACATATAACCTAGAGATAACCCGATATCTACAGTAACATCAGTTATACCAGTAACATCAGTGTTACCAATACAGGTTAAATTTTGTTGTCAATAATAAATGTATGTTAAAATTTAAAAATTTATGTTTCTCAGATGTCATTTTGAAACACCCATTATATTTGCGAGCATTACCAAGAAGTGTTCTGACTGGGGATGCTGATGGGTGGGGAGGCTGTGCAAGGGTTCGGGATATTATTCATCGGATGGACCATCACCAGGAAAATTCTATGGGGGACAAGTTGAAATGAACCGCAATTAAAATCGTGATTTTGTCCCTCATAGTGTAAACTCTATGAGGGACAGTTTACTTCTTGTAATTCAAGGACTGCCATCATAGTTGAAATTAACCGCAATTAAAAATAATACTATGAAATAGATGCAGTATGGTAACAGCTGATCTGTTATCGTCCTAGGAACGCATTCTGCCTAGGGGTGCATGCTCTCTTTAATACCAAAAATTCAAACCCCTCTAAAAATACTTAAAACTTTGCACATCAAAAAAACCTTTCTTAGGAAGTGTTTACATCCCAAAGGGAGTATGAGTATCAATGCAAAATTTCAATTTTTTCTGTCGAGTGGTTTGGGCTGGGCGATGATAGTCAGTCAGTGAGTGAGTGATATTCGACAAATATATAGTCGATGATTCATTATGATGTGACTTCCCTATATATATATATATATATATATATATATATATATATATATATATATATATATATATATATTAAGACTTGAACTCACCTGAAGCACAAGGTGCTTCTCTAGATGTGCAGACACAATCAAATCCTCCACCTTCAATTGGGATACATTCAGTTCCTCCAACGCATACTGAGTAAACACAAGGGTTCAGTTTCTCTTCACAGTGTTTTCCTGAAATCATATTGTAAGTAAGCTGCTTATAGTCGTTAAAAATAAAGATTAGGGACTAAATAACAAAAATAAATATATATTATGAAAAAGGTTATTTGTGTCACGAGGAAAAAATAGATAAGTCAATTTTGTAGACATTTTTATTTAAGTCCTTGGTATAAATAATATCAATATTTTCTTTTGTTTACTTAAGGTTTTAATGGTCAATTTTTTAGAGTAAACTTATTTGCAGAAATAATATTGTCATTCCGGAAGAACAGTAACGTAAATGCAAAAACTTCAACTTTACAGGGGAGTAAAAAATTTATTTGGAGTTCTATAAAACATATAATTAAAAAGGGTTTAAGTGACAGAGAGGAATTATTAGAAAGATATACGGTGTAGTATAGATAGATGGAAAATTAAAGATAAAGAGTAAAGCTGAAATCACACCCATACTGAAAAATTACGATATTGTAAATTATATAAAAGCAGGTAGGTTGCGATGGGCGGGTCTCATTGTGGGAATGAAGGAAGAGAGGTTGCAGAAGAAAATGCTGGATATGGCAATCCTAGGAAAAGTAAAATAAAATAAAGACAAAATTAATCATAAATATGGGGAAAAGGAATGGATGACCATTGACATCCATGCGACCTCTCCTCTTGCTCAACAAGGTGTGACCACTCGTGGCTTAATTAAAATTTTTTGTTCATCTTACCTTAAACCTGTAAATTTCAACCTGTAGCCTATACATATAGAGGTAGGAGAAGAGTAAAAAGATGGTTAGGAAATAGGCAGGATTGAGATTGGAAAACTTAGCTACTGTGAAGAGAACAGTCAGGAGGCTTGACGGAGAGTGTGGGAAACCTTGGCCAAATGCTGCCGAGGCACTGGGAAGGGTGGGGGCAGGCAAGCCAATTTAGCGAAGGTTGATTTAAAACCGTACAGACTGTTTGTCAGAAAAATTAAAAAAATATATAAATTGTATATTACCAGTAAAATCAGGTTGGCAAGCACAAGTAGGCCTTGGAGTAGAAGCCATACAGGAACCATGATTGTGGCAATTTATGCCGCGGCAGGGATTGTGCAGACAAGAAGATCCAATCATATGGCTCTCCTCGGGAGCTAAACCTGGTGCTCTAAGACATCCGACTAAGCCTAGATGTGTGCCTGCATTCTGGAACACTCTTCATACAAGAACACAAATGAATGTTTTTTGTTTTTTTACATAAAAAACATCAATATCAATAACTAAGTAGGCAGAAGGTGTATTAAATTTTTTTTTTTTTTTACGGCGCATCAACAAATCTTGGCTATTAGCACTGACATCCAGGGTGCAGCCAGGAATTTTCTCAGCGGGCCTTGAGATGAGAAAATTTCTGGTGCCGGTCTGGATCGAACCCACCATCTCCCGCTTATGAGTCTAGCACGCTAGCCACTAGACCACAGGAGACCCCATTAAAAATTATTAAACAAAATATTGGCTCGCAGGAACTGATTTATCTCATCATGGATTCCATATACAGGATTGATTTGAAAGCCTAAAATTAAAAAAAAAATGTACAATATATACAACCAGAGAAATAAAAAAAAAAAACAACATCATTTAGATTATAGATCATTTAATTTAGATTATTTAATCATCTTGACAGACATATTTTACCACGAGCGTATATAGGAAATAATTTCGGGGGGGGGGGACTATCTGGGGGTATAGAATACCTCCCAAGATAGAGGAGGTTCAGGAAAATTTTAAATATTCTTGTGTAAAATGGAGAGTTTTGAGGTCTTGTGTCACCTAGTAAAGTTAGGTTTTTATAGCCTTTCAGGAACCTGCAAGCTCCTCAGGCTCCCTCTTATATACTCCTATGTATTTTACTGCGAAATGATTTTTAGAAAATGCAGGGGTAAGACATTAACTTGGGAGGGGTGTATCATTTTTGAGGCTACTTGAGGGAACAGACAAGGTAATTTTTTCCCTTCAATTATATCAGTTTATTATATTATATATTTTTTTATTTTTTTGTACATAAATTTACATAATTGTTAATAGCGTAAAATATGTAAAGGTTTGCTACCTGTATATATCAGATAAATAAATTATGAAAACTGAGTCTAGCCAATTGATTGAAAAGCTATGATTGGATAGAGAGACATAATTATTTTATTTAGAAATACATCTGTTAAATAAGTTGAAATAATAAATAAAAATCAAAACAAAACATACTTGGTAAAGTTTGTTGGAACATATCCAAGGTAAGCATGATCATCGAGGTCTAGACCTGTCAATGTCCCCTGACTCTGTCCTCTCACACCTTGCTCGTTATCCACTTGCAATAGAGCGTCTCTTTGATATCTTCTCACCTGTTCAAATAACATAATATATTATGTACTTTGTTGATGCAGTTTTTAGTAGTTATTAAATAGTTTGCAATAATTTAGGATGTGTGTGTAGCTTTTAAGGGGGATTACTACACTGAGCAATCAAAATCAAAGTAATTTTCTCCAATTTAAAAATAATAAATAAATCAATATTTTACAATTCTTTCTATCTAACTTTTTATATGGGATGTTAAAATATCCAAAAAAATAAGTTTCAATTCTTCAGAAAAAAAAGGTGGCGCTGTGACTGACGAACGGAAACCCTCTTTTTTCACGGGCGATAGTCTGCAGGCGGCAATTTTTAATCTAGAAAAAAAAAAACTAAAATGATGTCAGAAGAAGAAGAAGGTTAAATCTAGTAAAGTACCTAGGCTTTTTAAAAAATATTAAGTTTTTCGAAAATGACGAACAATTATTAAAAAATTTGTTGAAAATCTTTGATAATTATTTATTTATTCATTCAGAATTTACAACAATGCAAAAATACAGTTCCAGTAAAATGATACATGTGAATGTGTCTTGAAGCTCGTGAGGAAGGAAGCCGCACAGTTGAAGTACCCACAAGGCAGGGTAATTAAAATCAGGATGAACTACTCCCAGAGCTGGTCTCTAGACCAGTTATGCTTTAGTCGGCGAACAGGGTTATTTGGGATTTGATTTGTGAGGATAAAGAGTTTATTAAAGAATTAGGATGGCCGTGAAATTTTGAATGAAATTTTTGATATAATTTTTTAGATAAGGGTTGGATAAATGGAATATGTAGGTCGTTATGAAGAGTCAAATTGGATACAAAGAATGAAGCCTCGGCTATTTTGCGGAGGATTTTAGACTGAAATGATTGAATTTTGTAGGAGTTGGGGGGCTTTGTGGATCCCCAGAGTTCTATACCATAAGTACATATTGGTCTGAGTATTGTCATGTAAATGAGTCTTTTGTTCTTAAGTGTATGGTGTATTGTCGGTCGAGTAAGTGTAGTAAAAGTCTGTACCGTCGGTTGAAATCTTGTCTCTTCTGAGTAATGTGTGGCTTCCAAGTAAGTCGTTTGTCGAGTATAAGTCCAAGGTAACGTATTTGGGATTTTTGAGGAAGAAATGAGTCGTTAAGGGACTCCGGAGGAAAAATAGACCGTCTGAGGGCAAATGTTAGGTGGTAGGATTTCTGTGCGTTTACTTTTCATAAACAATTTTATGACTGTTGAAAATAAGTCATAAAATTGTTAAGATTCAATGAATCGAAAAATTCCTTCATACTTTACCTGCAAATATCATTATGAAACTCCACTTAAAATTTGAAGTTGATCGGGCAAAAATTGAAGACACCAGAGTATCGCCCGATTTGAAAAACATAGTTTTGAGAAAACAACTCTAAAGTTTAATGTTCTGATTTTTTCCTACTTAATTTTAAAGATAAAAAAAAATTAGTTTTGACTTTGAAATGTATTGAAGGAGGACAAAAAAAAAAAAAACTTAACAATTAAAAAGAGACCAATCGAAGCTCGCTTAAAATATTATCTTCAAATCATCATTGCGTTCACTCAGCATCAGGACTTCACTCGGAAAATCGTATTTTTTGCTCATTTCAAAATTTTTTCTTCACATAAACACTCTTGGATATCATTTTTGATTAGTTAAGGAAGGATTTCAGGCCATAAAAAAAATGGTAAAAAAACTTTTTTTTTTCAATAGGCTGTTATGATTTTTTTAATTTTTGGAAATATGTACCAAGAAATAAGTCAGTATTATTGTTTGGTATTTTAAAAAAAACTTTGAATCTGTTTATTCAATTAATTATAAAATATTCAAGCCATATAAATCTCGACTAATGGCATACAATTTTCAGTTTGTCTGGGACTTAGATTGGCTGCCCTTCAGCGGATAAATGTGATCTCGCAAGAGGCACAGCAGCTTTGTTCTTTGGTCTTTGTCTTCCTCTGTCTTCTTTTCACTCTGGACTTAGGTAAGGTGAGCTCTTTTTTTTGTAGTGAACATGCATATGGTGTGCTTATGTCATAATTTCTCGTGAAAATGCTTAAGGTGTACGTCTATCCTCAGTTCTTCAGAACATGCGTATGGCGTGCCTCTATCCTTGTTTCTCCAGAACACGTGTAAGGTGTCTATGTTCTTGTTTCTTTTAAATATGTGAATTGTGTAAAAAATACTGCTTGCTGTGCTGATACTGACCTTGACAGAATGCCATGCTCCAAGCGAAACTCTTCCAAGTGAAGGTACACTTACTGTCCCAGAACCCAAATTGTAGTTCAGCAAAACATGCCTGAAATTGTATCACACATTATTTCTTTTAATTTTAACCTCTCTTTAAAAATAATATATTATTACCACTATATATTAGGGTTTCAAGGGGGAGGGAATGGATTGATCCCAAGTAGGAGTAACAATTTCTTTTGTATAGGAATTTTTCTTTTTTTTTTCTAATTTTTATATATAGTCCGAGAGTATATTTAGAGTATTCAGAATTTAATAGATTGATACAAATAAAGCAACAATAAGAATTATTTGTTGAAAAATGAATCATAGATTTAAAAAAAAAAAAGTCAGTCCTGTAACAAGCCACAAGGGCCCAGAGGGCCAGATACTATAGGGGTAGCTGATACTTGACCATACGGCACACTAGGGAGATAGTTTGTTCAGTACTATGCTCCGGCTGCCTGAGTTCCCCCTTTTCAGGTAACCATTACTAAATTAATTAAAAGCTAGATTGGCCAACCCTTGAACGATGAAACCAGAAGATAAAATCTTTAGAGCGTGCCCGAATTTTGAACTCATGTCCTTGAGCATATCCATCATTATGGATCATTTAGGTTTAGCCAAGCTCGAGCAGTTCTGCTATAATGATATCTGTCGAGTTGGATCCACATTTCAATTCGCTGCTGTAAGGGAAGGCCCTCTAAATAATTAGAAAAGTACTCCTTGTGATTCCATTCAATCTTTTGGACAAAAAATACAGTCCCACTGGTAATACGCTCCTAATCCAAGCCAAACTTTTATAGGGAATTCATGCTGAAACCTATTCTCTCTAAGAGCTCTGGGATTTTTATGAGCCCATACATTAATAAATTTGTATACCCTGTATACATAAATATTGGTACATAAGGAAAATACTTAGAAGGTGAAATAGCTATGTAGGGGAGGGAGTACTGTTCTGTTTTATGGAGGCTACATTTCTATGAAAGGGACAGATAGGAGCAGGGGGAAGCACAGAGGGAAGAGGGTACCACATGATCGAACCCTGATGATCTACACTTTCTTAATCCCAACGGCTGACTATTTCTTCACAATTAATCAATTTTATATTAATATTGAGTTATAAATTAAAGATGTCACAATATTCACTTGATATCAATAATAAAGTAATATTAAAAAAAAAAAATAATGAAAGCTTAAATTACGTGAACAGAATACACAAAAGGAAACTTAAGAGATGATAAAACTAAATAAAAACAATGAAAGAATTTTAGGTCTTCTTGTTTTTCAAAGGCTATTGTACCAACAAATATGTATATAATTCATCAAAATATTTTATAAGAATACCCCTCTCAGAAACCGGCCAGTTTCATCTTTTGAAAATAAAAGACTACATGAACTTGAGACTCTTCAATGGATTTGAGGCTCC
Organism: Gonocerus acuteangulatus; assembly: GCA_946811695.1. Classification (NCBI taxonomy): domain Eukaryota; kingdom Metazoa; phylum Arthropoda; class Insecta; order Hemiptera; family Coreidae; genus Gonocerus; species Gonocerus acuteangulatus. The sequence continues at coordinate 41,801,217 of OX328129.1, forward strand.
TGAAAAGTATTTCTAATATAGGTGTTACATTCTTACTTTCTGGCAGTAACTCGATTAATCAATCAATATTTATTTGAACCAATACAAAAACATATTTTTTTACAATTGGTTAAGGGGAAAAATATACATTAACAAAATAAGTCATAAACTAAAAGAATAAACGAATTAATAAATAAAAAATAAATAGAACATTTGGATGTAACTGCACAACTTATATATTTAAATAAACGGTGTATAAAAATATTAGAAAAATTACCCATTGACCAAAGCAAGGGAGATGAAATCTCCTGATCCATCTAAATGCTGCTGGGTGTAGAAAAGTATACCATCCTCATTGTAGGAAAGGAATTCTAGCTCCAAAGAAAACTTGTGATATGCCTTTAGTTTCCTTAGTCTCATCCATGACTGACCAGTAAAAGATGGGCTTTCTTCGGCTGAAATTGGAAATTAATAACGTAATGTTAATGACGAAACAAAAAAAAAAAAAAAAAAAAAAAAAAAAAATCAAAATTTTATATTTTAGTATACCGGGTGTTTCAAAATGAATATCAAAAGGATTTAACGATTTGTGATATTTATTACAATACACTTACAGTTATAAATTATATGTAAAATGAAAGAACAAATAAAATAGTTTTTTTCATCATGATGATTAGATAGTTAGCCGTCGAGGTGATAAGTAAAGATGGAATGGTTGGGATTCGGCTAAATAAACCTCAACATGATTTTGTTTTAAAAAATCTTTTTACAGATTTTTTAAAACAAAATCATATTGAGGTTTATTTAGCCGAATCCCAACCATTCCATCTTTACTTAAAATAGTTTTGTTTGTTGGCACAACAATCAAAATCAGGCCATAGCACTTTTGGTACTCATGTACTTGTTGCACCGATCTCGAGAAGTGGGTCTCGTTCAGGGATCCGGATCATGAAATGAGTACTCAAATGAAGCGTTTCTATTGGTTCATTCCTATGTGCAATTCCATTAGCTGCCCTTTCTTCTGTTCTAGCACTTACTGTTAGATTTGTGTTTTTTACAAGTTATATTTATTGTTTCACTTCTTAGTGTTGTTTATGTTGTAGTGTTTTTTGTGTCCTTTGTGCTGTTCTTTCGGCTAGGAAAATGAGTATTTGTGATTTACCAACGACTGAAAAAGTACTCTTTTGAAGCAATGTTAAATTGCATATCGGCCCATTTTCCGCTGAAAAACCAGTGATCTATATTACCAACAAGTTGGATTAACTATAGTTTCGATACAACCTTGAGCGAGTGTAGCGAGTGGAAACGCATAGCAATTATGCAATAAACATAAGTGATAATGTTATATAACCTAGGAAACCGGTAGCACTTATGTTAATGACATAATTGCTATGTGTTTCCGCTTGCTCAAGGTTATATCGATACTCTAGTCAATCCAACTCATTGATAATATTAATAAATGGTCTTTTGGTCGCCGTATTGCCAGAACTTCAATTGAGTTTTCATTTCATGATCCAGATCCCTGAACGAGACCCACTTCTCGGTGCAACTAGTAAGTAAGTACCGTTTTGTTTTATAAATATGTAATAAAAAATAATGGAAATAATTAAAACAATATGAATAAACAATATATTATTAATATTAGAGGCGCTGCAGATACGAAGGGCGAACTCAACATCCGGTCAATTTTTGATTCCCCGCCATCCGAATCTAGGCGCTTCAGAGAATCTACAGGTATATTTTTCATGTTGAATGGTTAAAAAATCATTTTGTATTCCAGTTTTTATTGATCCTTAGGTATGAAATAATGAAATGTAGAGGGACATCGGAAATATAAGATTAATTTTAAACATTAATTTCACCTGTTTAAAATAAATTGGTGTTGGTAACTTGGTCCAAGAATGTTATTTAGGACCAGCTACCATTTCATGGTAAGAGCCCAATTTTAATACTAAATCTGAAATTTGCATGTTTTGGAGTTAAGAGAAGGTAAAAATGAGAACACTGTCTCTAAATGTTCCAAAAAAAAGGGTCATTGTAAAAATCTTCCAATAGATACTTTTTTTGGAACATTTTCCATCCACGACTTAACCAAGTCAATGAATTGAGGTACTTACGTATACACAATCCTTGCGATTCAACGTGACCAAGTTTACAGGCGCAAGAGCCACTCTTGCAGACTGATGATGCAACACTGCAGTCAACATCGTAGCTACAAGGTTGGCCGAGACCTGCACCAAGCTCAACGCCAACTGATGTTGCATGACCCTCAACTATATATACATCTGAAAATTAATTAAATTATGGATTATGGGGTTAAACTCTTCAAAACATTATAAACTCTTTTGTTGGCTCCTCGAGAGGTATCTATTCTTTCAATTACGATACAGAAATACACCCAGATTCTTAACCACTACTCCCTTGCTGGCGCAGAGCGAAAAAGACATTCTCCCCACACTACTCCCTTATTGGTGTGGCTGGACTACAAGGCTGCATGTTCACTCGTAAAACATAATTCCAGCACTTTTCTTATTGAATTTTCTCTTTGTCTTTCAGATATATAAAAGAGAAGTTTATTCCGACAAGGAGATTCTGGAGCTTATTACATCTTTGGAAAGCGAAGACAGAGAGATTTTGGAATTAGTTCCGAAGAAAAAGAAGATATTTTGTATGTATACATACAAAATGTACATATGCGAAAAATCAGTAGCACTTCTAAGATTAAAAAGTAAAATAAAACATAAAACCCTTGCGAAGTTCCAATGCATGCAAAAGAAAATATATAACCATAAGATGGAACTAATATTTTTCTAATATTAGCTCGAATATTTAAAGAATGAACTGTGTTATTTTTTGTGAAATTTTGCTCAGTAGAATGTAATCATTCATACACCTATAAATATGTAAATTTACTATAGAATACTTGTGGGCATACATTTCAATAGGACCACCTTCGTTACAGTACTCAAAGTGTTGCTTCTGTTTCAATGAAGATAGTTTATAGCTCATCGTTTATATTATTTTTAAAAAAAAAACAATTAGTCCCAAGAATCTCACTTTTCTTTGAGATTTTATTCCAACAGGTAATTCAATTTTTTTTTAAAACGAGGTTTAGTGCGTTTCCTCCATAGTAAGAAAACCCGCTTATGACTAAATCCGTAGGTGCGGATGAGAAATACCTCCACATATCAGACCCAATATATATACGTGGTGTCCCACATTCAGATATCATAATATTATATATTATTACTTATTTCACATTTAATATTTTTCTTATTCTGTCCATTTTTGCATTCAAATCAAGCTGAAACCTTAAAAAAAAAATAAAAACTCTTTTTTTGAAATAGTTTTATTTCAACTATCATATCTTCATGGTCAACGATCTCTTCTAAATGAAAAATAATTTAGTTCCACTGACCTCTGCTCTTCCCTGGGAGGTGGTACTTCTCAGTGAGGAGGTGTCTAGTTGACTTAGAAAGCGGTGAAGCAATGTCATCAGGTAAGGTGTACTGGCTGTATGAAGTCCACCTTCGAACTGGCCCTTCTGTCCCTCCAATGCTTTCTTCTGCTTACAAAAAAAGCAAAACAATTCAAAGAATGTAATAGTTATAAATATTAGAATTGATAACCTTAACCAATGGAAGTGTTCTGCTGACATTCAGCTGGAAGATACAATACCTCAAAATGTGTGCAAGAACTGAATTAATTTAAATTAACCCTTTCATTGCTGGTGAGTGAAGAGGCTCACAGTGCCCGATAGGCTCGATGCAGGTCCCCTTCCCTGAAGTTTCACCAATCTCTCCTCATGTCTACCTCAATACCGTTCAACTCTTTCGCCTTTCTCATCATCCCATTGTTATATATTTACAATTATCAACATATAATGTTGAATGTTCTTTATATTGGTAACCTTATACTAAAATAAAATATCATGGAAATTATATCTGTGCTCTGCCGAAGCATTTCCCTAATCTGATCATCAGACCAAAAAGAGGTACATTGTCACTCATATCTAATAAGGTTATTCAGACCAGCCACACAAAACAAGATTCAATTATTGACTGAAAGATGTAAAAGACGCTATGTAGTTAGAGAAACAGTTCTGTGTAGGATCCTGCAGGTAGGCTGCGAGGAGCGCAAGCTTCAACCTCCAACAATTATTACCCATAACAATGTCAAACTGTATGATTTTTTTTTTTTTTGTTTTTTCTATGGCGAACCGAGAACTGGGCCATTAGCGCCGAAATACATGATGCAGCAAGAAACCTTCTCAACAGGCCCTGAGATAAGAAAAACTCCTGCCCACCGAAGGGATTCGAACCCCCCTCTCCTGCATGAGAATCTATGGCGTTAGCCACTAGTAACCTGTATGTACTTACATTTTTTTTTTAAATTATAGATAATAAAATACTTGGACAGTTACAGAAAATTATTATTCATTAAAGACTCTAAAAATGCTCAGGATATATAATATAATGCATTATTTCATGATGACTCCTTTAGATGCTTTAGGGATAAGACAGCGACTTCCGGTGTTGATTAAATGAAGCTGAGAATGCTTCTTATTCTCACTAGACCCCAATGATTTTATACGAGTTAATAGTACTAAGCGGCATTTGGGACCATTGAGTTAACTCATGAGGAGTGTCAGGGGTTCTAGGAATGGAGCACGAGTTATCTCGTTTGGAGCACCCGAGGCCCAATCGAGTATGAGTTAACTCATAGAGCAATGAACGGGTTAAATTAAATCCATTTATAAATCCTTTAAGAAGAGGGTATCATAAGGCATGCTAATGTTTCCAGTTCAGTAAAATCTGTTCTTTTAGCGCGGTTCCTCCCTCCCATCATAGGGAGGAACCCCGCTTATAAGGTTGATCTCATGAAACAATCCGGAAGTGCCGACAAGAAAATTTCGCGTTTCAGAACCCCTAGAGACCGAAAATAACGGTGGTTCAAATTTGTATATATATATATATATATATTATTATTCTTGTGAATGACCCAAAATATTTCTTAATGCATTTCGTTCTTTTAGGCTTAGGGCAGAAAAAATAAAGTGGTTTGACACAAGGAAGTACTACTTTTTCCCGACCCTAAGCCTAAAAGAACGAAATGCATTAAGTAATATATATATATATATATATATTTATATATATATATATATATATATATATATATATATATATATATATATATATATTTGTCTGTTCACGGATTTCTGGCGTCCCTAATGGTCCGATTTTGATGAAATTTGGTACAAAAATCCGTCGTCCAATTTGAAAGGTCAAGTTCGTTAACCAGCAAAATCTGCCCACTGGAAGATGGCGTTTGGGGCGAAATTCGCGCAAAGAAAATCGTAACGCTTACGTTTTTGAGTTCATATGCTTGTAAGTACTCATTTTATAGGCTTCTTGGGCTGGTAAAACGAATGAAATCATTTTCAAGGCGATAGCTTTAACCGTTTTCGAGAAAATTGGAAAAATAGTTTTTGAATACCGTTTTTGGTTTGGGTTCTTAGAATCATGGGATTCAGTTGAAACATTTTTTACATGTTTGAATTTCCTCAAAACTAACATGTTAAACTTTTGGTTACGTTTGGAGTTAAGGAAGGGTTAGAATAAAATATTTTATGAACAGACATGAAAAGTTTTGGGAACTTCGTATAACTTCATTAATATCTCGAACACGGTCGGGAAATCGTGATAAGTGAATAGAAATTATTTGAAAGCTTTATAAATTCTCTACAAAAAAGATTCTGAAACAATTTTTGATTAGGTGATTTCAATCGGAGAAATAAGTGCTTAAACTTTGAAGTAATTGATTTCGTTTATTCGAACGGTTCTTTTTGTCTGTTTTTATTCCTCGAAAAAGGTTGAGAATCTTGGTAAACAGAAGATTACCATTAGAAAGCTTACTAAATGCTCTACAAAAAAGGTTCTGATGAAAGTTTTGATTAGGCGATGTCAATCGGAGAAATAAGTGCTTAAAACTTTAAAGTAATTGATTTTGCTTATTCGAACTGTTCTTTTTGTCTGTTTTTATTCCTTGTTATTTTTTAATTGCGGATAATGTATTTGCGAATAAAACAGATTAGGCAAAATAAGAAAAACAATTCATTGTTAGAAATATAGCTTGCCAAGTGAAAGAGATTCGATGACGTCTTTTGAATATTTTCAATTGCCTTCATGCTGTTGGTTTTTTATTTTATTTTTTAATTGATTTTATTTGTAGAATTATTACTATAGTAAAAGAACACAGGAATATGTGAAACATTTTGATATTTTCCAATTCATTAAAACGTATGAAATGAAGTATCGGTAGAAGAGTCTGGCGGACCCGACCAGGTAAAGCCATAAAACCCTTTGAACAAAGGCCGAGGAAAATATTATCTGTTTCTATTCTAAGCTTTTCAAATGACAATAGGGATAAGAATAGGAACCGCGCTAAGATGATGCAGTTCCTGCGAGTCGGACTTTTTAATCTTTCCTGTTAATTGAATTGCAAAAACATATTTCTTAAATCACAGACGGCAAAATTTGAAAAAAAAAAAAACATTGGTAACTTTTATTATTTTGAGCTGTTTTTATCTGTTGTCCTTCTTTATAATAATTCTATGAAATATTTATATTATAGTTGCTACTCAACAGTATTTTCACTGCTCCTTGAAATTTTAGTTAGTCTTTTAGTTGAAAGAACATTACTAACCTTTGCAAGCGCCAAGTGACTGGACAGCTATATCTTTCTGATATTTACATGCATAAAGTTTTAATTGGCACTCAGATCCGTAAGTCTGACCATCACTTCCACAAACAATCTGAAAAAAAAAAAAAAAATCAAAATTCAATCCTAAACACAGAAAAACTCCACAAATTGGAATGAACACAATTACCTATTCCGAGTTAAAAATATGCATTTTCTGAAACAATAATTTTAAATATTTACAGTCCTTTTGCCAGAATATATGAAAATATGCTTATTATAAAAAAAATATGAAATAGTAATTCATTATATGCTTGTTTCAATTGTTTGTTCTTATTATTCTGACAATGTATACTACTTTTTTTTTTACTAGGCTTCTAGTATTTTCAACTAACTATTTTCAACTATGGAAACAGTAATGTCCAGCTAATGGCTGACCATATTTGGCGATAGCTTTCTTATCATTCCAAGGAAAATAATTTTTTCTTTCTTTTTTTTTCTTACACTATTAATTCTCCTTGGAATTGTAATAAACCTTATATGTTATTTGGTTCCATGTGTTTTTTTCTCAATGAAATTCTTGATTTTTTTTTAGTATTTATGTATTTTTGTTTTCCCCCTTTCAGCCATACAAATGGGTGAATGGATTATCGTTATTTTTTTTTTTTTTTTTGAATTAATGATGTTATATTTTTTAGCTTTTCTGTTAGAGCTCTATGTGCTGTAGATTAAAAAGTTTTTTTTTTTCAAATCCTTCAGCACCAAGAGCGGCCATCAGCTATTCTCAAAATATATCTTCTCGAAATAGGAAAGAAAGTTATAAATAAGAAATCCAAGATGACTTAATTAACTGAAATAAAACATATACTTTTATTGATTTTTATACAGGCATTCACAATTGCGTTTTTATCAGAAACAAAGCAAAAACGACAAATATGCCGAAGGACTTTTTTCATCCTGCATCGATTTCAGAAGTTCGGCCGTTTATTTTGGGGACACCCTGTATATACAGGGTGTTATTGTCTACTGTTGTATTTCACAAAAAATTATCTATAACATTTTTTATTTTCTCCGCTAGAAATCCCACTTTTTTGGCTTTGAAATGTTTTTATGTGGCTTCGACTTTTTCCATTACAACGGCTATAACTACCCTAATTATTCAGCTAACATCAAACGTGAGCATCCCTTTGAAAGTAAATTAAATATGCAATCTTCCTAATACAAACAAAAAAACATTAGAGTAAATTCAAAAGGAGAAAAATCAAGCCAAATTTAGATGTTTCAAAACTTTCCAAAATTTGGTCGTTTTCTTGTCTGGGAAAAAATGTGCACTCTTTGCACAAAATTTTCATGAGCACTCTTCGAGAAAAACTGCCACAAAGTGTTAGCTTTTCAACAGAAAATCCACCTTTTTCTGACATCCTGACAAAAATGGGAGTAACTAAAGTTTGAATGTAAAAAAACAGATTTTCGGCAAAAATCTCAATTTTCCCATTTAAACAAACCAGTTACATTAAGATGTGACCGATCGAGTATGTTTAGTAGTTTCTCCTCTATGTCGATTTGTCACACACAGATAATTAAGGCCTTTAAAAAACCCACTATGTCAAAAAAAATGCTGGATGCTGGTCCATGGAGCGTTAGTAAATTGTTTTTCATTCTAAATGCCCTGGGATAGCAAGCCTAATATTAGTATTAGGAGTGGTATCTTAATCCCTCCGTCCCTCGTACCTTAGGGTCCAACGGGAAATAAGTAGAACCAATCAGATAAGAGAATGTGTTGGACCAATGAAAGCGAGGAATGTTCTGGTCCAATAAGAGGAGGGAATGACTTGGTCCAATTAAAACAAGGAATGGCTTGGAGCAATAAAAGCAAGGAATGAGATGGATCTATCAGAAAATGGAAATAGAAGCACCAATAAAAGCCTGGATGTAAACGGGAAATGAGTTGGACCAAACAGAGACGGGAATGAGTTGGTGCAATTAGGGAAGGTAATGAATTAGACCAATAAAAACAAGGAATGAGATAGAGAAATCATAGATAGGAATTAGAGCAACCAATGAAAACGTGGAATAAGTAAATCCAATCAGAGGAGGGAATGAAATGGACCAATGAAAACCAGGAATTGAGTAGAACCATTCAGATAAGAAAATGAGTAGGACTAATAAAAGAGGGGAATAAATTTGACCAATCAGAGAAGGGAATGAGTTAGACCAATAAAATCGAGGTATGAGATGGACCAATCAGGGAAGGGAATGAGATCGACCAAAGAAAACAGGGAATGAGTAGAGCCAATCAGATATAGAAATGAGTTAGACCAAAAAAAGCGCAGTAAGAGATGGACCAATTAGGGAAGGGAATGAGATCGACCAATGAAAACGGGGAATGAGAAGAACAAATAAAAGAGAAGAATGAGTTGGACCAATGAAAGCGAGTAAAGAGATAGAACAATCACAGAAGGGAATGAGATTGACTAATGAAAACGGGGAACGAGTAGAACCAATGGGATAATGGAATGTGGTTGATCTATGAAAACGGGAAAAGAGTAGAACCAATCAGATAAGGAAATGTGTTGAACCAATCAAAGCGGCGAATGTGCTGGTCCAATGAGAGGAGAGAATGATTTGGGAATAAAAGGAAGGAACCAATGAATTTTAGGAATGAGATGGACCAGTCACAGATGGGAAAAAGAAGCACCAATAAAAACGTGGAATCAGCTAAGGGAAGGAGTTGATCTAATCAGGGAAAGTAATGAGTTTGACCAATAAAAGTAAGGAATGAGGTAAAGAATAAGAACAGGGAATAAGTGGAACCAATAAAGGCGAGGCATAAGATAGTTAAATCATAGATGGGACTAGGAAGCACGAATAGCAGGATAAATGAAAACGTGGAAAAAGTAGAACCAATCAAATGAGGGAATGACTTGGACCAATAAAATCAAGGAATGGTTCGAACCAAGAAAAGTGAGGTAGTTGATGGACCAATCAAAAAACGGGAATTAAAAGCACTAATGGAGACTTGAGATAAGCAGAAACAGTCAAAGAAGGGAATGAGATGGATGAATAAATTGAGTAGAACCAATCAGATTAGGGAATAAGTGGGACCAATAAAGGCGAGGTATGAGATGGCTGAATCAGAGAAGGGAATTAGAAGCACCAATAAAAACGGGGAATAAGTAGAACCAATCAAAGGAGGGAATGACTTGGACCGAGAAATGTAAAGTATGAGATGGACCAATCAAAAAATGAGAATTAGAAGCACTAATGAAGACTTGAAATAAGTAGAACCATTCAGAGAAGGGAATGAGATACACCAATAAAAGTAGGTATTGAGTAGAACCAATCAGATTAGGGAATAAGTGGGACCAATAAAGGCGAGGTATGAGATGGCTGAATCAGAGAAGGGAATTAGAAGGAGCAATGAAAGTGGGGAAGGAGTAGAACCAATCTGATTAGAAAATAGAAGCAACAATAAAACGTGGGTAAGTAGAACCAATGAGAGCAGGGAATGAGTGGGACCAATAAAGGCGAGGTATGAGATGGTAAAATCATATGACTAAGAAGCACTAATGAAATGTGGAATAAGTAGAACCAATCAAAGGAGGGAATGACTTGTACCAATAAAAGCAAGGAATGGCTGGGACCGAGAAATGTAAGGTATAAGATTGACCAATGAAAAAATGGAAATCAGTAGAACCATTCAGATAAGAAAATAAGTAGGACCAACGAAAGAGAGGAATAATCTGGAACAATTAGAGAAGGGAATAAATAGGGCCAGGAAGAGGTAGGTATGAGACGGATCAATTAGGGAAGGGAAGTAGGATTGATCAATGAAATCGGGGAATAAGTAGAACCAATCAGATATAGGAATGAGTTAGATCAATAAAAGCGCAGTGTGAGATGGGCCAATCAGGGAAGGGAATGAGATCGATCAATGAAAACGGGGAATGAGGAGAACCAATAAGAGAGGAGAATGAGTTAGACTAATGAAAGAGGGGGTGAATTGGACTAATCAGAGAAAGGAATGAGTTGTAACAATTAAAGCGCGTTATGAGTAGAACCAATGGGATAATGGAATGAGGTTGATCTATGAAAACGGGGAAAGAGTGGAACCAATCAGATAAGGAAAAGTGTTGGACCAATGAAAGCGGGGAATGTGCTAGTCCAATCAGAGGAGGGAATGCTTTGGACGATTAAAAGGCAAGGAATGGCTTGGACCAATGAAAGTGAGGAATGAGATGGACCTATCAGTGAAGGGAAATAGAAGAACCAACAAAAACGTTGAATGAGTAGACCTAATCAGCTAAGGGAAGAGTTGGTCCAATTAGTGAAGGTAATGAGTTAGACCAATAAAAGCAAAGAATGAGATAGAGAAATCAGAGAAGGGAATTAGAAGCGCCAATGAAAATCTGGAATAAATAAAACCAATTAGAAGAGGGAATGTAATGGACCAATGGAAACAGGAAATGAGTAGAATCATTCAGATAAGAAAATGAGTAGGACCAATGAAAGAGGGGAATAAATTGGACCAATCAGAGAAGCGAATGAGTTGGGCTAAGAAGAGGGAGTTAAGAAGCGGACTAAACAGGGAGAGGAATAGGATTGACCAATGAAAACGGGGAATGACTAGAACCAATCACGAACCTCGCAACTTCTGCGGCCAATGCTCCAACAAGCCGGTAAAACTCTCAATAAAGTAGTCGTAAGGACTTTATGGCTTCGCAACCTTTCTAGTAGAATGCAGACCATTCTCGCAGCGATAGATCAAGAACCTTGACCGAAGACCTTGACAACCTCACCGCCACCGCATACCAGATCGATGAAATCGACTGCCCTGTGGAATTTTAAGCCACGAAGCGACAGACACGACGAGACCACAGCTCACTCCAGTCATCATAACAGCAGGGACACAATCCGTTACAAAGCCAGTTCAACGAACTTCTGGCTGAACTTCGTCAACTACGTGTGGATGTAGCCGAGTTTCGCCGAGAATCTCGTGGCAGGAGCAGAGATAGGAATTTTCAACCCAACTCTAGAAGACCCCGTTGATGAAGCGAGTCAGCAGAAGGCATTTGCTTCTTCCATAGGCGTTTTAAGTACAAACCTCAGAAGTTCACCAAGCCTTGCAACTGGAAGCAGCCTTTCAACTAATTTCAGAGACGTATGATGCGGCTGCCGCCTCTGTTGCACCACAGCGTCGCCTTTTTGTAATGGAAGAGACAACAGGCCTACAGTTTTTCATGGATACAGGAGCGTCCATTTCAATCATTCTTCGGAACCCTCGGATACACAAAACTAAGTCCGACTTCAACTTAGTAGCAGCAAACAACACGATCATCCCAACGTACGGAGAGAAGTTGTTGCAGCTCGATATTGGAATTCGCCGACCCCTGAAATGGACATTCGTCATCGCCGAAATCGGGAAGCCAATCTTAGGTGCGGACTTCTTGTACCATCACGGGCTGAGTGTTGACCTTCGTCAGAAACGGCTCACTCAAGAACACACCGGGTTAGGAGCAATTGGTATTGTGTCGATGGTTTCGACACCTACTATATCTACCATCCCCGGCAACTGTAAATATTCGCATCTCCTGACGGAATGCACCTTAACCCTTCGGAGGCCCGCCGCGTACCGTGGTCCAGCACCACATACTTACCACTGGTAACCCAGTCTCAAGCAAGGCAAGACGACTGGCACCCGAAAAAAAATTTACTGCAGTAAAGGCGCATTTTCAAGAGCTAATCAACGAAGAGATATGCCTACCATCCAAAAGCCCATGGTCCCCTCTTCGTGGTCATCAAGAAAGACGGTAGTTTATGTCCTTGTGGTGATTATCGTCGCTTAAATGCGCAAACTATTCCCGATGGATATCCCGGAACCCAACCTCATGAACTTGACAACACAATTGCACGGGAAGAAAATATTTCCGCTGTCGACATAGTTCATGCGTTATAGCACATCCCTATAGCGGAGAGGATGTAGAGAAGACTGCAGTTGATTCCCCATTCGGGCTAATTGAGTACGGTTTTCGGATGACATCTTGCGCGATTTGGACTTCGTGTTTCCCTACCTGGATGATTACCTCATCGCGTCTGAAGACGAGAAAGAACATGAAGCACATCTTCGCGAAGTATTCAAGAGGCTGGAGGCAAACGGACTCTCCTTAAACATTCCGAAGTGCATTTTTGGCGAGTCTGAGGTTGACTTCCTTGGAAGTCAACTCGGAGGGAATAAGCCCACTACCATCTAAGGTCAAAACCATAATGGATTTCCCTTACCCCACCACTATCAGTCAACTCAGAAGGTTCTTGGGCATAATCAACGAAGGTGCATTCCCCGCGCCGCAGAGATTCAAAGCCCTCTCAACGACCTACTGCACGACACAATTCGAAATAGGGGAGGGGGATACTAAACATACTCGATCGGTCACATCTTAATGTAAATGGTTTGTTTAAGAGGGAAAGTTGAGATATTTGGCTGAAAATCTATGTTTTTTTACGTTCAAAATTCATTTACTCCCATTTTTGTCATAATGACAGAAAAAGGTGGGTATATTGTTAAAAAGCTAACACTTTGTGGGAGTTTTTCTCGAAGAGTGCACATAAAAATTCCAATTTTTCCCAGACAAAAAAGCGATCGAAACGACCAAATTTCGGAAACTTTTAAACTCTTATCTTTGGCTTAATTTTTCTCCTATTGAATTTACTCCAATGTTTTTTTGTTTGTATTATAAAGATTGCATATTTAATCTACTTTCCAACGGTATGCTCACATTTTATGTTAGTTGAATAATTAGGTTAGTTCAGAGATGGGCTTAATTTTATTTATAAATAAAAATACGAATTTATTCTTACTTCATATATTTGTAAATACGAATATAATTAAATTCGTATTCATAAGTGTGAATATGAATTTATTTTTATTCACGTATATCTATCTATATATATAAAAATCACGTGTCTGTCTGTTTTTCTGTCTGTTTGTTTCTTTGTTCCTCCAAAATGCAACCGATGTAACAAACAAATAACTGTAGTCCATATATTTGAAGAATGCCCCCGGTACGATACATTATTTATTCTTATAGATGACCCAGGGAGTATTATTGGTCCTCTCCTTTTCCTCCTTTACACTGCGGATATTCCCACACACCCCCAAACCCTACTAACAACCTACGCAGATGATACTGCTATCCTGTCAACTTCCCCTGATCCCTCAGTAGCATCCCAACACCTGCAGGAACATCTTACCGCCATACAACATTGGAGTGACATGTGGAGAGTAAAAATCAACCCGGAAAAATGTAAGCAGGTTACATTCACTCTCAACCGGAGATCATGCCCTTCTGTACATCTCAATAACACTCCACTACCAGTATCCAGCGAGGTTCGATATCTAGGATTATACCTTGACAGCCGACTGACATGGAACCATCACACGAGACTGAAAAGACAAGAACTGAACAAAAGATACGGACTACTTAGACGACTCCTTGGACCCTCATCTAAATTATCAATACAGAACAAACTAACGATATACAAAACAATCATTCGACCAATATGGACATACGGACTTGAACTCTGGGGGTCTGCAAAACCATCCAACATCAACAGAATACAGGCATTCCAGTCAAAAGTGCTCCGTAAAATTGTAAATGCCCCTTTCTACGTCTCAAACAAAACCCTTCACAATGACCTTAACATTCCATTTGTCCTTGACCTTGCTAAAACCCGTTTCCAAATGTTCCACTCCAAATTGTCCTACCATCCTAACCCGGAAGGTCTATCCTTATCGTCCCAATCCCATCCAGACAATCCTCCCAGGCGGCTCAAGAGACAGTGGCCCCGAGACAATTTACTCTTCTGATCATATAGGGATCATTAAAATATTTATTTGGACAGCTTTGAAAGTGCCAACAATGGCTGGCTTCTTTCACATTTTGTATTGTTTTTATTTTATTTTACTTTTTCCATTTTTTTCAACTTGTTCATAATATCTGCATCATCAAACTTGATTATTGTACTGTTTATAATTTGTACAGATTTCAAATAAACAAATAAATAAAAAAAAAAAAAAAAAAAAAAAAAATAGATGACCCAAAATATCAAAATTCTTTTTTATCCTAGTAGGCATGGGGTCATTAAAGCAGTCTTCCTTTATTACACCACTTTATTTATTGGGCCCGACATGTTTCGTGCATCTTTTCTTCGCACCTCTTCAGGGGCACTTCTACAACAAAATATATATTTTTTTTTTTTTTTTTTTTGAACATCCACACAAACCTTTTTTCTAGTATATTAAAACTATCAATACGATCTTTGAACTGTTCCACAAAATGCATTAAAACATTATCATGCTCATTAAATGTTACCCCTACCCTAAATATTTCAATAATTATAGCTAAATTACATATTTTTTATAAAATATGTAATTTAGCTATAATTATTGCAATATTTAGGGTAGGGGTGACATTTAATGAGCATGATAATGTTTTAATGCATTTTGTGGAACAGTTCAAAGATCGTATTGATAGTTTTAATATACTAGAAAAAAGGTTTGTGTGGATGTTAAAAAAAAAAAAAAAAAAAAAAATTATATATTATGTTGTAGAAGTGCCCCTGAAGAGGTGCGAAGAAAAGATGCACGAAACATGTCGGGCCCAATAAATAAAGTGGTGTAATAAAGGAAGACTGCTTTAATGACCCCATGCCTACTAGGATAAAAAAGAATTTATATATATATACACACATATTAAAATCACATCAATATTATATTAATCAAGTTTACGAGAAGATTGTAATTAATCTAACTTTATTATAATTCTCTTAATTTAAATTATAATTGTCATAGTCTTAGTTTAAATTATATAGTCTTAGTTTAAGTTATAATAGTCTTGATTTAAATTATAATTGCCATATTGGATTTTAAGATAATGACTCTAATGGTCTTTAACTAATAAATGATATAATCTGTAACTAATTATTTTTAACAATTTGTAACTAAACAAAGCATAACACCATTACACACAGGCAAAGAACTACGCCTATCCCACAAACTCACAGACTTCTCAAAATTTAATTAAATACCTATTTAATTAAATATTTATAAAAGAACCCAAACCTTTTCGAACTAACATATTGGAAGGCGCAAATAACCTAGTTGTAGAGCGCCAAACTCCATATTTATCTATCTATCTATCAAACTTGGAATAATGGTAGGCCTTGATACGAGAAATCTCCTAGGCTAGGTCAAAAAAATCTACCATCTGTCTGTCTGTATGTATGTTTGTCTCTTATACAAATCCACACCGTTCGTCCGATTTTGACTAAACTCGGTACACATGTAGATCTTAATCTGGGGAGTGTCGTAGGCTAAGTCAAAAACGTCTACCACCTGTCTGTCTGTATGTTTGTTCCCTATAAAAATCCACACCGTTCGTCCGATTTTGACTAACTCGGTACACAGGTAGATCCTAATCTGGAGAGTGCCGTAGGCTAGGTCAAAAGCCTCTACCAGCTGTCTGTCTGTATGTTTGTTTCCTATAAAAATCCACATCGTTCGACCGAGTTTGACCTAAGTTGGAACACAGGTAGATCTTGATACGGCAATTGCCATAGGCTAGGTCAAAACGGCTACCATCTGTCTGTCTGTATGTTTGTTCTTTATACAAACCCACACCGTTTGACAGATTTTGATCAAACTGGGCACACAGTTTGGTCTTGATCAGGGGATTGTCATAGGCCAGGTCAAAAACGTCTACCAGTTGCTGTCTGTATGTTTTTTTTCTTTTAAATAAAATTCCACACCGTTAGACTGATTTTTACCAAACTTGGCATACATGTATGTCTTGATATGGGGGGTGTTATAGGTTAGGCCAAAGTCGTCTAGGACTCCCAGTTGGGAAGTCACGGGTTCGAATCAGTTACAGATTCGTGTTATTAGATTTTAATAATACTTATTTTGTTTCTAATTTATTTAGGCTTTTCTATATGCAGAAAGTAGGTGTAGCATGGCACGCCGGTTAACAGCTAGTTAAATATAAAAATACAAATAAAATTTTATTCGCAAATTTTCCTGCGAATCCAATTAAATTCGCATAAAAAATTGTAAATAATCACAAAAAATGTGAATATTCACAAAAAATCAAGTGATTAAAAAAAATCACATTAAAATATACGAATACAAATTTATCCACATTATAATTTGTGAATACAGATTTATTCACAATAAAATTCGCAAATAAATTATGAATTTATTTGTATCAAGATGATATTACGAAAGTTATTGAAGGTGATTTTTTTTTTTAAGGCGCTTAACGTCTAGGTTGTCAGTGCCTAGATTGAGGTTTTTTTATTTTGATGGAGGTACAGATGACCAACTATGCCCCTGCAGCGTGGCTGGTGGTGCCACGGTGGACTCAGGGTAAAAAAAAATCTAGGCGCTAATAACCTAGACGTTAAGCGCCTTAAAAAATAATAATAAAAAAAATTATATTATCATCTTATCGTTAATTCAAATAAATTCATAATTTATTTGTGAATTTTATTGTGAATAAATCTTTTTTCACAAATTATAATTTGAATAAATTTGTATTCGTATATTTTAATATAACTTTTTTTTTTTGTAATCACTTGATTTTTTGTGAATATTCACATTTTTTGTGATTATTTACAATTTTTTCTGTGAATTTATTTGTATTTGTAGAGAAATTTGCGAATAAAATTTTATTTGTATTTTTATATTTAATATACGTGAATATGTCACACTTATGAATACGAATGTATTTATATTCGTATTTACAAATATATGAAGTACGAATAAATTCGTATTTTTATTTATAAATAAAATTATGCCCATCTCTGGGTTATAGCCATGGTAATGGGAAAAAGTCAAAGCCACAAAAAAAAAAAAAAAAAAAAAATTCAAAGCAAAAAAAAAAGTGGGATTTCTAGTGGAGAAAACAAAAACTGTTATAGAAAATCTTTTATTGCAAATTAGTCGTAGAATCTAATCATTGAGTTTGGTGCAACGGAACGGTAGACCCCCTGTATATATATAATATATATATATATATATATATATATATATATATATATATATATATATATATATGTGTGTGTGTGTGTGTGTGTGTGTGTGTGTGTGTGTGTACATATACACTGCAGGACAAAATTAAAGGCACCTCAATATTTTAAAATTACTGAATTGTAATGGGTGTTTTTAATGGATTATTTTTACTTAGTGAGTCACTCTTAATTATAAGGGAAATTAAAAATAAAAAAAATCTTTCCTGGAACTTTTTTATAGGAAAAAAATTAAAATGTGCTCCTGTTTCATAACGTAAAAAGGAAAGATTTTAGGAAAAAATCAGTAATTGGTGTTCCAACTTCTAGCTACCTCTAGCTCTGATAACAGCTTCCATTTTCCTGGAGATTCAAGCGACCAGATTTCTAAATCTTCTTCTGGGATGTTGTTCCACTGTTTCACTAAAATTTGCCTTCAATCTGCTAATTTTTTTTCTTTTCAGGTCCTGACATGTCTAGCAAGCATGTCCCATATGTGTTCCATAAGGTTCATATCTGAACATCTGGGTGGCGAAACCATAACTTCAATTTCTTCTTGCCTGAGGAAATTTTGCACTGATAGAGTGACATGAGGTCGGGCAGTATCGTGCATAAAAATAAAGTCACCTTCGATATTTCTGGCAACAGGTATGACATGTGGCTCACATAACTGCCTAATGTACCTGTCAGCCTAATGTGTCTGTTCAGAAGAACCTATTCTGTACGGGAATTTAAATTTCTGCCTCCCTTCACCATCACTGACCCGCCACCAAACGCAACCCTTCGAGAAAGAGACAAAGTAGTATACCTTACTTCAGACCTTTTCCCCTCCATCTGGAGAGCGGAGACACAGCCTGGACTCATCGCAGAATAATACACGGCTCCAAACTTTATGATTCCAGTTTAGGTGTTCCCGAGCAAACCTCAAGCGCTGAAACCGGTGTTCCCTGGAGAGTAGAGGTCCAGTTGCTGGAGGATGGGAGGTAAATCCATAATTGTTGAGTCGTCTTCTCTCGGTTCACTCTGAAATTTGGACATTTCTGAACCTCTGGAGGAGACTATGCAGGCTGCTCCTAGTTGATCAGGGATCCCGAAGAGCATGAAATTGCAAAAATCTGGCATTAAGGAGGGAAGTTGACCTCTGCCGACCTTGTCCGATTCTCCTGATATGTCCTACAGTCTGACAGTGCCTATTAAGCACTCTGGACACTACAGGTTGTGACAGCTGGAGCTGTTGTGCAATATGCCTTTAAAGAACTCCTTCTTCACTCAAAGCAAGAGCACGATTTGATTCCTCTTCGGCCAATTCTCTTCTGTTGGTCATTACAACGTGCTTACTACACTCACAAGTTAAAACTGTTGTCTGTTAAATGTTAGACTCAATAAGATGAATCTTTTCTAACAACTAACCATTATCTGACAGGAAGGGAGAAAATAAAAGGAATAACTGATCCTTCTCCCATGAAAAGGTGGGAATTCAAACAGGTAGAGGATTAATCTTGATAAGGGACAATACCAAGTACAGTCTGGGACAAAAAATTCCAATTTTTTTCTGTAATGTAAGAATAACATAAATATTTGTAAGTTATCCTTTAATTTTGTCCAGCAGTGTGTGTGTGTGTGTGTATATATATATTGTAATGATATTTTACATTACATATTTAAAAGTTTTAAATTCGAATAACCGTTAAAGGTAAGAAAGGCGGGTAAAGACGAATACAAGGTTTGCGGAAAATAAAAAACAAATAAATTTTTCTTATATTAACTTTCATCAAAAATTAAAAGTTTTAAATTGAAAAACTAACACAGAAAATTCGGAAAATCCATAAAAGCTCATTGATATGTTGGATTCGTTGCTGGAATAAGCAAATATTATTTGTTATATTTGTCTAGCAGTCGATACAGGTAGCATTGGAGACCGGTATGACACTCCCGCCAAGAAACAACGCCATTCCTAATGCAGCTCTAGTTCAGTGTACAGCAAGTCTCAGATGGGCATCCGTTTTCATGAAGCCTAGGCTCAGTCTGTAAATGAAGATACAGTCGTAACGAAGATGCCGTCCTATGCAGTTAATACCGAGCTGGTGGTAATGGACGTTAAAATTTAAATAAATGAATACCGAGCTGGCTTTATATCAGGTAATGCTTGTTTGTCCTATTTCTGAGTGTAACTTATCTATGAGTTTTTTCTTCTTTTGTTTTGGTTTTTTATTATTTAAAATTATCTTTGTTTTACTTTACTGGACTCGAACCCGACCCCTGAGATAAAGAGTTTTTAAAATTAAATATTATAAAATTTTTATTATATTGGCTCCTAACGTAGAGGCGTTCGTAAATAAATTTATTAAAAATAAAACATTTTATTTATATTATAACAATACGTATATATATATAAACAAAAGGTTTCTTCTTTACATTGCTTGTGAATCAACCTAGTTAAGATATAAAGTATTAACATATGATTGCTTGATCTAAAAGTGAAATTCAAAATTGATATTTTTTGTAAACAATTTGAGAAAGTAGAGGTACTTTAGAGGTGAGGGATAATTCTAGGCTTTATATAATCTGAAGTCTAGTATGGCCAATTTATTGGAAATCTTAGACTCACAAATACTCCACACTCTGAAATTATGAAATGTATGTAGATATTAAAAAAAAAAACCTAATTTACCTGTTGTTTATCAGGATTAGGGCAAGTTGCCGTACATACGCAGCTGGCTCTTCCTATACGTTCTTCACAAACAGCTCCGAAGTAACAAATTAACTGAGAGCAGGATGTGGGAACTGGAGTAGTCACGTCAGCTGAAATGTCACATTTAAAATAATTTTTATTTTCTGCAGGACGTGCAATGCAATGTACTTTACTTTTTTTCATTATGAAACATTATATTGGGGGAAAAACATAAATGAGAAATTTCTTCTGCAATAAGTATGAGAGGTGTGAGGGACAAGTCACTCACAGATGGCTAGATGGCATTTGTGACAATGATTATATAAATATAAATAAATGTTGGAAATGGGCCATTCCATGTCAATTCAACCAATGAAAGTACTGTTTACAACCCGACCCTCTTAGATTTTTTTGAAATTTTGAATCCTAATAGCTCTAACAACTCCTTTAATGGTACAATTTTTAACAAAAATTTCTTTCTTTCCGTTTTTTTAGTATTAATTTTCAAAGTATTAAAAAACTGCTTTTTTTGGTCAACTGGAAAATGTTAATTCCTTGATAGATTGAGTTCTATTTTAGCTAGAACAGTCAGCATAGTCTCATTGTTTAGCTTATTAAATGGTCAAATTATGTTATAAAATTATCCCGTTCCCATCCCATAATGAAACTAACAGCATATGTAGTCAATGAACTGAAGATTCAAATATATTTTTTTCAGAATTTTAAAAGTACAGTTCTTCGAAAACCGTTACGTACAAGTTTTCAAATTTTTTTTTGAAATGTAAAATTTGTAATAAGTTGGTCTTGTTGTATATCTAATTAAAGTCCATTTAATAAGCTAAACAATGAGACTATGCTGACTGTTCTAGCTAAAATAGAACTCAATCTATCAAGGAATTAACATTTTCCAGTTGACCAAAAAAAGGCGGTTTTTTAATACTTTGAAAATTAATACTAAAAAAACGGAAAGAGATAAAAATGTTTAAAAAATTGTTTTTGGTTATTTTTTGTTAGAGTAACCAACCTACCAAATTTTATTAAAATCCAAGAAGGTCGGGTTGTGACCCTTGTTGATTTGACATGGAATGACCCAAATATTAAATACAGCTAAGATAGAGCAGTGATTGATAATGGCATGAAAGTATAAAAAAATGATACTATTTTGATGTAATTTTGTACAAAAAATATTTTGTTTAAAATGTAAGTGCTTTTCAAATCACATGGATAAGGACGATTTGGAACTCGCTAAAGCAACACAGTTTTGTGAGTAAGGTTTTTTTTTTTTTTTTAATCATTTATTTATTTGACTTCACATTAAATACACAAATAGTACCTTGGGAACAACCTGCAGGAGTGAGAATTTGGCCAGCAACTGGACAAGTATCACATTTATGACCGGAAACTCCTGGCTTACAGACACATCTCCCAGTCATTTGTTCGCAGTCTTCCCTCACCGAGCCAAACAAAGAGCAGCCACAAGCTGGAATTAAAAATTAATTGTACAGCTACCTTGCACATCTAGTTTTGTTGTAAACAATTTTAAGAATTTGTCATTATTCAATTTAAGTAGTCAAGGGACAATTACAATCCCTTCATTCATCTGAATAAAATATTGATGCTTGTACACAATTTTTTTTTCATTTAATTTATTGTGCGTCGATTACAATGATCATTAGCAATATCCCCTACTGTTTTAAACCAGTCCAAAAATTTCAGATAATTTAATATTTGAAATTTAAAATCATTACTAATGTTTATTACCTTTTTAAGCTAAATAATATCTCTGTTTTCTTTTTGTTTCGTTTTTTTATCATGGGAAATTACATTTTTAGATATCTATGGACGCTTCGAAAAATTTAAGATAATCAATAATATTCTTAAATGATTCTGATTTGTTCGAAATTTCTTTACTGTGAATACCAAGCCTATCTCTGGCTCTTTGCAATTGGGAGCACTCCACCAAAATGTGATCCACAGTAAGAACACGGTGTACACAATTAATACAAAATTTTACTTATCAATCACATTTTGAAATAATCGGTTTTGAATCAGTTCATTTTCAGGAATTCGAAGAAAAAAGTACAATCTCCACAGGTTTTATATTCATTAATTACTAAGTACTTTAAGAGGCTTTACATCTTCGGTGCTCTTTATGACACACTTATCAAAAATTAGAGCAAACAACAGAACATTTTAAAATGTTGAATTTTTTTCTAATATATATGTAAAGTTTATCAATAATTCAGCTCACATTTAACAATTTGTAACAAAATATGGTAGAAATCACATAATATCTATTAAAAAACTATAAGAATAACGACAAGCAACCATTTATAGGTTTGCCATACGTCCCGGTTTGACCGGGACAGTCCCGGTATTTTGCTCTTGTCCGGGTGTCCCGTCCGGTTATATCAATGTCCCGGAATGGCCGTAAGATGTAAAAAATAATGAGTATGTTTTTTAAGAATCTTTTATGCATCGGTAACTTGTCTACAATAAACATTTTTGACTACCGTGCACAGTGCCAAAGAAGTGAGAAGTATTCTAACTGTAATCTGTGAGCAAACGCTGGAACTACTTGCACAGTGCTGCCAAGTGTAAATGATTTTTTTAAAAATGAGGTAGACTAGCAATTTAGAGTTCCAGATTCCCCAATCCCGTTAATTGCTTGGCTTAAAAAAAGGTTAAAACTCAACATTTTGCTACTTACATTTTGTACTATTTTTATTCCATACCTCTTATAAAAAATCGAGTTTATTGTATTTTTGCAATATATGCCACAGTATAGTTTTCAATGGCACAGAATTAATACTTAAAGTTATAAATATAATGTATAAATGTTCTGCTTAAAATATAATATTTACTCTCACTCCAAGTAATATACTTACGCAAACATCCTTTATAACCAGAAGATATTTTAGGTAATCCCCAGTAGCCTGGCTCACAACGGTCACATTTAGGGCCACCCACTCCTGGGCGACATTCACAAGCACCAGTTTCCTTATCACACCAATCAGAATACGATCCTGTAAATGTAAATTGATAAAATAAGATTTAATAGCTATGATAACTAATTTATATTTGTTTGCTCTGGTTTTATTTGATATTATTTATTTCAGAGCGTTTCCTACCTCCCTTAAAGGGAGAAATCCTGCTTATGACAACTGACGACTTGTAAAGTCCACGTTTCAGAACCTATAGATCACGGCGAACAACTATCTGGATAATATCTGAACTATATCTCGGACAGAACGATAGAATCTAAACTAGTTTCAGTTACATAAAAGATCAAATTCAAGAAAAATATAATGATTTCAGATTAGTTGCCAGAATTGTGAAAAATCTTATATAGGTGTGTCCATACGTTGCTCAAGAAAATATTAAAGCAGCATGTAAAAAATGAACAACACAATGGCAATAAAACTTCACTTGTTGATCCTCAAAAAACCTATTAAAAATTTCGATATTCCTATAAGGAAAAACATTACTTAGCAGAAAATACAAATTATTAAAAAAAAAAAGTTAATAAAAAGACGGGCGTAAAACATTTATGTAACACATTTACAAAAATATGGCAACAATCAATTTTACATACATTAAAATTTAGTAAAACAAGGTAAGAAATGAGAAACTTATTGGTAATAGTGTTTCATTCCGCTTAAGTCTTTAGTGAACAATCACCGCTTTAGCGGCTTCTAGTTTGAGAATTTTCAAATTAGTGCTAGCTTCGCCGGAATAGTTCTAAACATCCTCGCTGGATACCAGGAAGACTCAAAAAATAGAGCAGTGAATCTGGAGATCGTCTTATACTGAGAAACGGAAAACGTCACTCTGCACCCTTCTGCATCCCACTCTTCATGCTTTACCTTGTTTGGAGACTGATCTTCAAGACTTCTACTGCTAATAAGAACTGTTGCTAATCCTTTATGTATTACAAAAGATATTTTTAGAGGTCAATAACTTATAGGACTTGTCGCATACTTGTTATTAGCATTATTGTCTTAAATTGTGATGGAAATAACTTGCCTTTATCATTGTAATTGTCTTTTTGGTGGATAATTCTTATATTTTTTCTAATTTTGCTTTTATTAACAGTTGAATAATTCCATAAATACTTAAATTGTTTAATTTCAAAGTTATCTTTTATTTAAAGAAAAAAAAAAAAAACTCAAATTAATAGTTGACGTTTTGTGTTTTGTATGAATTTTTGATGGTTTTTTTTTTTTTTTTTTTCTTTTTTTTTTTTTTTTTTTTTTTTTTTTATTAATTGTAATTAAAAGCCATTTCATGGATTATACTCTTCAAAAAATAAATAAATCATTTTGTTTCTGGATTTATTACACAAGGTAGTCATTAAACACTTATACTTATAAATAACAAGTACTTTGAGGTTGCTGGCAGAGAAGGAAGATCTTCAGGTAAATGAAACACGTCCAGTTCCTTCACAAAAGTTGACTTTTGTGAAGGAACTGGACGTGTTTCATTTACCTTATACTTATACACTCATAAATTCATACACACAAAAATCACGAATTATGTGTGAATCTCTTTGTAAGGAAACATGTCAATCATTCTTGTTGCATATTATATTAATGCCAAGTTAAGTTAACCCATGTGCGCCACGATATATATTTATTATAGTATTTTATGAAAGTCAATTTTGTACTTTATGACTCCTATTTTGGAAATTTCTTCCCAAAAGAAAACATAGAATAACACTTCTGTCTTGTAAAAACAGGAATGCATGAAGGAAAATAAGAAATATGCAAACAAATGTTGACACGTAAATGAAAAAGGTATAAAAATGTTGAGTAGGTAACACCTAAGACACACGTAAATGTGTTGCGGGTTGCCTACTCCTTCATATCCCTTGAAGAACATACACCGCTATAGCGGTATGTCACGAAAACCGGAAGCACAATTTCTTTTACGGTTCAAACTGTTTTATTTACTTAAATAGGCCTCCCATTGTAAGAAATAAGGCAATATAAACATTTTAAAAACAACAGGGAAAACTGGCGCTAATGGCCAAGATTTGTCGATGCGTTTGAAAAAAAAAAAAAAAAAAAAAAAAAACAGGGAAAGCAACGTCGGGCATGGCCAGTACCTGAATGGGTGACCGACCATGTGCCGTTGGCATTAAAAAAGGGTGGCAACCTGTGATAGCCCGGTTTTAATAGCCAAAATTGTTGATACACCGTTAAACATACACACACAGACAACAGGGAAATGTGTCCATTAAAGGATTAAGATACTGTCAATTTCCTGTTGTGGCGCCAACGAAAGATCAAAACCTATCAACAACTGCTTCTATTCCTTTACTAACTGCACTAGGTTTATGAACGGAAATGCGCTAAGATCCCGCAGTTCCTCTGAGATGGACTTTTTTTTAAGATCTTGGCCTTCTGCCTCTTTTAATTATGTTGAGTTGAATAGTATAATAAGATTTCAGCCATAAATTTAATCTTTTTCAGGTTAATAGATCATAATTATATTAAAACAATTACCAATTTTATTGCAGCCACACATTGACGGACATCCTTCTTGATCGACTCCCTGAGCAGGGGTTTTCCCATCCGGACAACAGCCATACCAACTGTCAGAGCAGTCTTTGAGATAGATTCCGGATTCTGTAAAAGTAAAACTATCAAATTACAAGAATCATATGAGCTTAGATATTTCTGGGTTATGAGATAACTTCTTAAACGTACCTTTCCTGCAACATTTGGCAAACTGAGGAGTTTGATGGCAGTAATAGTCCGAAGGGCAATCCTGCCTATTGTGCCCATTCCCGCAATCCAATTCCTCTCCAGTCGCCGGGTCAACAAGGGGTGGGTCTCCTCCACATGGCTTCACTTCCATTCCTAAAAACATAATTCATTATTACTATCCTTAATCCACTTTTGTTAATATCTCAGTCATTTTAAGAGTAAATTTTGTTCAGAGAAAGAATTGAAATATTTCCATAGATATTAGGAGATTCCAAAGGAATGTAGCTTTTGAGGTTGCAAAGGTATTACGCTAAAATTGAATTTCACCACCAAACCAGCTAGTGTATTGGTTGTTACTTATACCACAAGTGGCTGAACGTGGATGCTGTATCTGGATTCTACTGTTCATTACTCACATAAAAAAGCAAAACTTTATTATTATTATTATTATTATTGATATAGATTATTTTAAGCAAATTATTCACAAATGCAGAGTAAACTACCCACCTTCTGAGGAAAGTGCTTAGTTATGCAGCTTCTGCATGACGGACTATTTTATTGTGAACTTGCTTCAATTTTCATTTAAAGAAAAGTCCGTCACAAAAAGCTGCATAACTAAACACATTCCTCGGAATATGTATAGTATACCTGAATAATTTGCTTAAAATAACCTTTATTTGCAGCGAACGGCTGACTCAATGTAGACCAATCAGAATTCGTCAGTCTCCATTGGTCTCCATATGTAGACAGACGAAACCCGATTGGTCCAGAGCCCTCCCATCTTATTGGCTTCCATAGTCTCCAACCGAGAAGGGCCCAAACCGCTGACGACCTCATTCCCTTACCAACCAGGAAAAATGAGTGACAGCCAGAAGAAGGCGGAGAGGAATCTGGTGAAATATTGCGAAGAAAGGAGGAGCAAGACTGATGGAGAATGAAGCCGCAAAACAGCAAACACATGCAATTCCCAGCAAAGCAGCTTAAAACAAAACATATATATATATATATATATATATATAAACATTTTAATGGGGGTAATTTTCAGTGTCTACTAGGTAAGATCGATAAAGATTTTAAGAAATTTTTCAAAAATTCAGTCATGACTCCAACCTCAATAGCTACTTTCCTTCGAGGGAAAGTGGTAAAAAGGTAATGAAAAATCATAAGGTGTTTTGTTGGGGCAACCATTATGATTTTAATTATCATTTTTTTTTAATAACTCTTTTTTTGTCCCAATAAAAAGTGAATTCTCGCTTTACTTCCAGTCTGCTTGCTCCACTTCGCATATTGTGCCCAACCAAAGGAACGTGTGTTGTAAAAACAAAATATAACTGCCATTGGAATAATTTTTAATTTTGTATAATTGGTGTATTACATTACTTACTCCCAAACACATATTATTTTAAATTAACAATTTGTAGATCGGGGAAGAGAATGTCTGAGAACTGCCAACTCTTATTGTCCTTTAGCAGGCCACACTCGGCCAGGCAGGCCTGTCAGTTTGGCCTGAACAGTCTGCCGGAAAGCCTGTCGCCTGAACCTGTATATATTCCGGCCGCCTGAACAGTCAACTGACAGATCAGCCGGAATATATACATGTTCAAGTGACCGGCCTTCAGGCAGACTGTTCCTGAGGGGGTGAACGTGTGTAGCCTGCTTAAGAAGGGTTTGCTTATGAGAAGGCAGCCGATCCTTTATTTTTACATATAATGAAAATATCGGATCGCTGTCTATACATGGAAGATATATGAGAAAAATATTATTGGGGGCCTTTATCAATCTAATAGCACCCAAAACAACGATTGTTAGAATTTTTTTATGTGCCTTTGTGCATGCTATTCTCAGAAATGGGGTTATCGGTTTTAGATCCAATGTAGTAAGCTTCACTTAACATTTAGTGTGTGTTTCAGGTCAATCTGTTAATAAATAAAAACGTTATGCCGAATGTAAAGAATCACATCAACGTTTGTAGGTTGCAGCCGAGAGTTGTAGGTGTCTAGCCCTAAAATTTGTGGGTGTGGATCTAAATATTAGCTGTTTTCGCACAGTAAGCGTAATGCCGCTCTGTCACGTGTTAGCAATCCTAGCAGCTTGTAAGCTTGATCCTCAATGGCTATACGTCTATTATCGCGTATTGAGAAGCACTACTGTAAAGCAGATTTTTTTGAAATAACCAAACGACGGTGTTTATTATCCAAAAAAACAATAAGATATATCCAAAAACTGCTGCCCGAAGTGACTAATCCACACGGACGAAGTCAGAAATAGATCTCAGGATTGAACATGAATATTATTAACCTTTGCATAAATCAAGAGGGCGGACTCTAATTTCTATTTGTTTCGAACAAGCTGCTGCTTCCATTTCACACTTATTCTGATAGAGAACGAAATCAGATCCACATACTGGCTGTCCTCCTGAAGGACAGGCAAACCTGAAATAATAAAAAAATGTGAATTAAAGTTCAAAAAATACTTCTTCCACTTAGAAACTATTATTTTTCCCAAATCTATTGCTGAATTTCTTTGTCTTATTTTGTAGTAAATTGTCATTGATCAGTTCCCTAGCAGTTAAACACAGAGATTACACAAACACCATTTAACTACGAAAACAAATAAAAACATATTCTTTCCTAAATCTAGTGGCGGTTGACCAGAGAGATAGTCGGAGGTTTGGTTAGAATTGTTGGAATAAAAGTATATTTTTGAATAAAAAATAAGTTTATTTTTTACTAACGTTTTGGTTTGATTTTCAAGCCTTCATCTGGGCTATAAAACAAAAATGCAAAAAATAATTGCAATAAAAAATCTAAAAATAACTTACAGATATAAATGATAAATATAAAATTACAGTGAGTGAATATATTAAAAATATTTTTATTATTATTTATTAATTTTTTGCAACACTTCGTTGGCAATTTAAATTTTCTTCAGAACGTTTTGGTAGAGGGCCTAAATCCAATTGCTTATTAGCTCATCTTCTCCTTAAATTAGTATAAATCTAAACTTAGCAATATTTTTATTTGAAAATTTGTGCTTTTGAAATTTATGTTTTGTTGTTAGATGTTGTAGTATATGTTTCATGTTTCGCACCTCTTCAGGAGCTTTCCTATGCAAAAGTATTTTTTGTAAATCTTGAATTCATATATTTTACATAAATATACACTTATGCTTTCCTTAAATAAATTTAAATTTAAATATATAATATTATTATATTGGGCAAAATATATCAAGTAAAGTAGTAAATGTGAAAACAATATTGCCCAAAAGTAGAGTTTTATTCAGAAGCCAACTATTATTAATGACAAAAATGGCAAATTAAGGCAATTTTAAAATTAATAATAAATAAGGCAGGTACTTTTAAGGGGGTTAAAATGATAATAATAAAAAAAAAAACTAAGTACCTAGTTTTTATTTTTAATATTAAATGATTCAGGCTGCGATTTAAACAGCGTCTTCATTAAACATATTTGAAAATAATTACAAAAGGGCAGACACTTTTGTGGGGTATAATTGTCAGGAAACATAAAAATAAATGTTGAATATGATAGACTGCAATACACTGCGCGTAACCAGTTGTGGTTATACAGTACCGCGCAGTTGTGGTTATTCTCTGCACTCTCATTGGTTCTTGCTCATATGATCTTGTGTAGCTGTTCCGGTTTAAATGGCAGCGCGAATAAAACTCTCATTTAATATGAGAATAAAAACAATGAAGTTTTTTTTTTTTTTTTTTTTTTTTTTTTTACATGTTATACCCCTAATAGTGCCTGCCATATTTATTAATCATTGTAAAATTGTCTTAATTTTACATTAAAAATAGTTGGCTTCTGATTAAAACTCTATTTTTTGAAAAAATTGTTTTACACCTTTCCCCTATGCGCAGTACCTCCTGGTGTTCCAAGGTATGTCCAGGAAACACATACATACCTTCTTATCTACCTAAGAGGTATATTATAGCAAAATTTCAAGGTGCATAAAACACTTTATGAAAAGTGTGTTGCCAGCTCTCGGACTATTTATACTTATACATAATAGATATAATTTTATAGTAAGTTTGTATAAATTATATAAACTCAATAATTTGCTAGTCCCCTCTGTTGCGATTCAGCAATAAATAAATTATATAAATTCTAATGATATTTATTCTCATAATTAATCAAAGTGAAATCACCTGCAAGCGCATCGAGGGTAGCCTGATGGATCCAATTCACAGGTCGCTGAAAACTGACACCTGACTCCTTTGCAAGCTTCCTCCGGGTCTGGTCCTCCTGGGAGAGGTGTTGCTGTGGCAATTAATAATTTACTTACATCAGCATCTGATTTATTTTATTTTAAACTGAAATGCTGTTTTTAAATTACTCGGTTGAGTGCCATTTTTGCAATTATTCGATTTTTTGTTTTTGACGTTTGGCTAACCTTATGTGGTTTTATTTACCCTAATACATAAAAATTGTTGCATATACATACCTATATATATTTTAAGGCATATGAAGTTATTTTAAATTACTGATTAATTTTATCAACAACTTTTTTAACATAAATTTATTTGATATTTTAAATGATTTTTAATATATTTTTTTAATAAATTGTTTTAAAATGTTGATATATTTCTTCATATGTTATTCCTGACTTCATAAAAAAAAAAAAAAAGGATCAGTGAACTCGAGTAAATTTTAAAGGCGTACACTTAGTTATAGTGTATGCCTGATGTCAGTATTCTAGGGTTAAAGCAGTATCTCTGCTTAAAAATTGATGTTTGTGTAATTGATGTCCACAATTGTAATCAATAACTCTGCGGATAATGCTTATTAAAATTAATGGAGCATCTTATTTCATCCCCATGCAAAAGATAATCTTTAACGATTTGAATACTAGACATTTTAGTACTTAATTATTCTCTTTGGACTATATTCATCATACTTGAATGACAGGAAGTAAATAAAAAAAAAATTTTATATAAACACAAAATGAACTTGCTTAAATGAGAGTTATTTTATTCAACAGTTTTTCCAATATGTCTACTCATTTTTGGTGAATAGTAACTAGATTTTCTTTTTGAAAAGTCATAAGATAAGGAAATATGGGCAATTTTCATGCCAGTATTCTTTAATGAATGCCAACGACCATACCCACGTTGAATAAACCGGGTCCCATGCATCACAGAAGTTAAACAATGTCGGACATGAACAATACCTGAATGGGTGACCATCCACGTGTTGGCATTATAAAAGGGTAGCAACTTTTATAATGCCAACACGTGAATAAGGCACTAGACCTGGTGCCCAGCAGTAGTTCGACGTTAAAAAAAAAAAATTATCTTTCCAGCTTTCCGTTGAATATTGTTTACTATATTTTGATGACTGGCCTATATTGTTAAATTACCATTGGTTAAATTGTCGGTGCATTGATGAAATTTAATAAATATTGTTGGCTATATACTATGTTGACAAATCTCAAATCCTCTTCAAACTTGTTTGATCAAAAAAATAAGAATTTTACATAAGACCAGTCAATATATTTACTATTTTAAATTAAAATGATTTCTTACTATTCTTATAGACGGGTCCTCTATGTTGGCAGCTTCCAAAGAAGAGTACTTCCAGCCTTATACCCGATGACCTGATTTCGCAGGCTCGTTTGAGAAGCTCACATTGGCTTGGATAGGTCACTAAGTCTGATCCGCATACCTGCTCGACTGGTGAAGAACTACAGTCCATCGGGCAATCCTCGTCAATGTCGGCTAAAACATTAGTATATGTATGTATATATATATATATATATATATATATATATATATATATATATATATATATATAAGGTTTAATCAGTGCTCTGTATTTAATCAGAGAATTTCATGATATTTTTCTGTTTCATACATCAAAGATACAAAATAAAAGTCCGACTCGCAGGAACTGCGTCATCTTAGCGCGGTTCCATTCATATCCCTAGTGTCATTTTGTAGACTTAGAATAGAAACAGTTATTACTTTGTTTAGATCATTCCTAATGTAAACAAATATGAAAAAAAAAAACAAGATTTTCGGCTAAGGATGAAACTATCCTAAGCAGAAATTACTCTTCCCGCCGTCCCAAGTTTCGGTCTATGAAGACTCTTCTACGAATATATTTCTAATTTACGTAACTTGCAGTGCTAACATATCCATTTTACTTTTAAATGCAATTAAACAAAATAAAATTGTACATGAAAATGAGAAAGTAGTGTTATTTTTTATTGAACTACGGCCACATTCAACCACAAAATATAATTATATTTCTACTATAGCATTTGGTTGCATGACTTCCTACAGGTAAAGGTAACTGTCAGCTGTCCTAGAATGCTTGATGAGAACAATGAATCTTGATTTATGAAGTGCAATAAAAGCCTACCTGAAGCCGGCCTACTACCTCGACCCGGACTGACTCTACACGGAGAATATTTACGTTTTCAATTCTGTTACAGGTTCAAAGAATTTGTATTTATTCCCCTGTTTTATTGAGAAATACATCCTCCTACTAGAAAAATTAACAAAATAACAAGAAATAAAAACAGACAAAAAGAACCGTATAAATAAACGAAATCAATTATCGTTTATCAAACTTTTAAGTTTTATGTACTTATTTCTCCGTTTGACATCGCCTAATCAAAACTTTCTTCAGATCCTGGTTTCTAGAGCATTTAGTAAGCTTTCGAATGGTAACCATCCGTTTACCAAGATTCTCAACCGTTTTCGAGATATTAAGGAAAGTATAAGAAGTTTCCAAAGCTTTTCATCTCTATTAACAAATTATTTTTATTTAACCCTTCCTTAACTCCAAACGTAAGTAAATTTTCAGCATACTAGTTTTGATGAAATTAGAACATGCAGAAAATGTTTCAACTGAATCCCATAATTTGAAGTACCAAAATCAAAGACAAAAAGAACCGTTCGAATAAACGAAATCAATTACTTCAAAGTTTAAGCACTTATTTATCCGATTGACATCGCTTATTCAAAAATTTCTTTAGAACCTTTTTTGTAGGCCATTTAGTAAGCTTTCGAATGGTAACCTTTCGCTTCCCAAGATTGTCAACGGTTTTTGAGATACTAACGAAAGTATAAAAGGTTACCAAAACTTTTCTTGCCTGTTAATAAAATATTTTATTCTAACCCTTCCTTTACTCCAAACGTAACCAAAATTTCAACATATTAGTGTTGATAAAATTAGAACATGCAGAAAATGTTTCAACTGAATCCCATAATTTGAAGTACCAAAATCAAAGACAAAAAGAACAGTTCGAATAAGGGAAATCAATTACTTTAAAGTTTTAATCACTTATTTCTCCGATTGAAATCGTCTAATCAAAACTTTCATCACAACCTTTTTTGTAGAGCATTTAGTAAGCTTTCTAATGGTATTCTTCCGTTTACCAAGATTCTCAACCTTTTTCGAGATATTAAGGAAAGTATACAAAGTTACCAAAACTTTTTATGTCTGTTAATAAAATATTTTATTCTAGCCCTTCCTTAACTCCAAATGTAACATAAATTTCAACATATTAGTTTTAATGAAAGTAGAACATGCAGAAAATGTTCTAACTGAATCCCATGATTCTAGTACCCAAACCAAAAACGGTATTTAAAAACTATTTTTCCAACTTTCTCGAAAACGGTTAAAGCTATCGCCTTGAAAATGGTTTCATTCGTTTTCCTAGCCCAAGAAGCCTATAAAACGATTCTTACAAGCTTATGAACACAAAAACGTAAGCGTTACGATTTTTTTTGCGCGAATGTCGCCCCAAACGCCATCTTCCAGTGGGCGGATTCTGCTGGTTTACGAACTTGACCTTTCAAATTAGACGACGGATTTTTGTACCAAATTTCATAACAATCGGACCATTAGGGAAGCCAGAAATGAGCGAACAGACAAATATATATATATATATATATATATATATATATATATATATAAAAATATATACACATATATATATATATATATATATATATATATATATACAAATTTGAACCACCGTTATTTTCGGTCTCTAGGGGTTCTGAAACGCGCAATTTTCTAGTCGGCACTTCCGGATTGTTTCATTGTATCAACCTTATAAGCGCGGTTCCTCCCTATGGGGGAGGGAGGAACCACGCTAAAAGGTACAATGTTGAAAAAAATGTTTCTCAGTCTGATTTTTGAATGACATTGTTTGGCTAAGAGCGGCAGACCTTGGAAGTATTTTCAGAATTTCCTTTATTTATAACATAGGCTTTAAATGTAATATATATATATATATATATATATATATATATATATATATATATATATATATATATATATATGTCATCAAATTTTACATTTCTTCTTATTACATTCTTTATTTTCTTGACACGTTCCTAGCACTTCAAAAGTATTATTTATTATTTTGATATCTCACCTTTGCCCTAAAAATAAAATCTATATACATTGACCAGTCAGCCTCATTATACTATGTTGCACAATTGTTTTTTTGAAAACGCACAGTGAATTATCACCTATTTTAATTAGTTAATAAAAGCTTCTCCTCTAATTTACCTTATAATAATAATAAACCTACTAGAAAAGAATAACATTTCTTGACAATTTTAATTATTCAACTTATTTGAAAATTTTCATAGAGTTCAGGAAAATGCCTCTTTGAAGATTATATCATTTTTGACAAGAATTAACAATATTGTATTCAATATCTGTTTAATGTGATGAATTGCCATAGTAGGGACCTCACAAATATATAAATAAATAATAATATAATATATATAATAATAATAATATATATAATAATAATAATAATAACATAAAATATAAAATAAATGAAGACTGAATAAGCTGTTACCAACTACCTAAATAAATAATTTTGATTTTAACCAATCATGTCATATCTTAAATAAAATATACACAAACTAACAAAAAACACATTATACTTTTAAAGAACATTCACCATCTACGACATACAACTTTTGCAAAGAAGCCAAGTGCTAGTCAAGAAAATAAAGAATGTTATAAAAAGACATGGAAATTTGTTGACCTTACATATATATTTATATAAACACACATACACACACACGCATGCACAAACACGTGAGCACACACACACGCGCAAACACAAACACGCACTCGCATAAGCACACGCGCCCACACACACACACTGGACTTAGGAATGTTTTTACTGGAAAATGTTACAAATATCAATCTTACCACAAGGCCCTCGTCTTGTGACATGGAGAGGTATCTTGCTCAAACAAGATGTTTGCTTTAATTCACATTCAGTGGAGTATGTTTTCCCATCGCTTCCACAAACTTCTTCAGTCTTTGTTTCCTTGAGAGAAAGAAAACAGATATTATAAGAATAAAATTGTTTACATATTTTGAAGTGAAATCGACGTATAATTTTTTTTTTCATAATTGTAAAATTTAATTAAAAATTCAAATTCAGCATAGTGGTGAAAGATGAAAAGTTTTTGAAGATGAAGAATTAGAGCATTTGCTCAATTAAGACAATAAAGATTTTTTTTGTTTGTACAACTTGTTTTTGCCATAAATATTTGAATTTTGAAAAAACAAAACGGCCGAAGCAAATTTTGATACCCAATAAATAAAATAAATTAGATTTAAAATTGAAATAATGTACTTGAATTAAAATAATGTACATTAAATTTTAATGGATACTTAATTTATAGTAGTTATTATATATGGTACTTTATTATGCAGCAAAATTTGTAAAATCGTATATGTAGAATTCAAAAAGATTAGTAGACCCTTTCAAATTGGTATATTTAATTAAATACTGTGTTAAGAGCTGAATTTATTAATTGTTTCTAGCAACACCTTGTTTATTTACCTCAGAACAGTTCCCAGGACAAACACAATTTGCTTCACCTGCAGAATCGATTTGGCAGATCGCATAAAATTCACACTTCTTATTTTCGCAGCCATCTTAAAGGAAAAGAAAAACAAAAATGAATGAATGAGGAACAATAACATCACAAAAAAGTATTTTTGTACCAAATTTCATTAAAATTGTTCCATTTTTGAGTGAGCTAGAGAGTGAACAAAGACGGCAGCATTTCTGGATTGTGTCATGAGCTCAATCTATAAGCGAGATTCCTCCCTATGGAGTGAGGGTGGAAACATGCTAAAAATAGAAGACATTAGCCCTTTATTAGCTTTAAAAGGGTGGTGAACTGTAGATAACCCAATCCAGAAGTGTGTGTTACGAATAAGTGGACATTAAAATTTAAATAATTAAAAATTGATAACAGAAGGTAAAACAAAATTCGTCTTCCCACAAAATTTCTTTATTTTGCACTATGCCTTTCAGCACATATAGTGCCGTGCCATCATTAGGTGCTTCCGTGCATGTTCCTTTATGTTTTTAATGCAACTAAGACGAATGTTGTTTTATCTTCTAGAATTAAGCAACCACACCACGGGAAATTCATTAAAACAGCTTGTCGAGCAGGAGCAGCACTATGCTATAACAACATAAACGAACATACATAGAGAAAAATAAAGAAATGTTGTGGCAAGACGAATTTTGTTTTACCTTCTGGCATTAAGGGGTAATAGCACCTTGTGTGATTTTCTACGTCATATTCTACAAATTAAAAATAACAAATCAATATTTTTCAATGCGTTATTTCATAAGTTTTATATGGGATGTCAACAAAAAATATTTTAATTCTTCAAATAAACTGCCTGACGAACTGAAAAGCTCTTTTTTCACGGGTGATAGTCTGCAGGCGCAAATTTTTAATCTAGTACAAAAAACTAAAATTATTTTGAAAGAAGAAAAATCTAGTGAAGTACGTAGGATTTCTAAAAAATATTAATTATTTTCGAAAATGGTGAAAAAATGCTTCATTTTCTATTAAACAATCCGCCGAAAAACGGCCATAAAATCGTTATAATTCAATGAATAAAAAATAAAATAAAATCCTACGTACTTTATTAGCAAATCTCATTGAGAAGTTGCAGTTAAAATTTGAAATTGATCGGGTGAAAATTGAAGGCGGTAGCGTATCGCCCGACTTGAAAAACATAGTTTTGAGAGAATTGACTTTAAAGTACAATATACTGAAAAGTACATTTTTTTTGTTCATAAGTTTTTGTAAAAAAAACAACAAAAAAACAAAAAAAAAAAAAAAAAAAAAAAAAAACCTTTATAGTGACCCAATCTTCTTCAATCCAATATCTTTCAGACGGTGACCTTCCGCCTGAAAAATATTGGATTGAAGAAGATTGGGTCACTATAAAGTATAAATATGAAGAACTCCTTGGCATCAGAATGGAGTGACAATAGGAACTATTTTGAGATTCTGGAAATAAATACAAACGAAAGAAAGTGACCTTCCACCTGAAAAATATTGGAAAAAAAAATTGATTTTTAATTTTGAAATATATCGAGACTTGAGTTGCAAAATCGAATTTTCGGCACATTTAAAAACTGTTCCGCCACATAAACACTCTTGCATATCATTTTTGATTAGTTAAGGAAGCATTTAAGCCAATAAAAAGGAAATGGTAAAAAAAAAAAAAAAGTTACAAGGTAGTATTACCCCCAGAGCCGCCACATCTCAGAGCCGGGCCCGGGGCCAGATCACGGGCCCGTCCCCTTCTCAGAGCCAGTCTGAAAATTCTAATACTTTGCTAATGAACTTTGGACATTTTAAAATGATTTTCATCTTGAGTTTTGAGCGAAATGAGAATGAAAGCTGACAATCGGTGAAGTAGTTCTTTTTACAAGCTCATAACCTATACAATTTATCTACGCAGCGAGGCCCGGACCCGGGACAACTGTACCCGGTTGTCCCCCCCCCCCATGTGGCAGCCCTGATTACCCCTTAAGCAACCCCACTACCGAAAACTCGTCAAAGAATATTGCACACTCGTCAGGAATGTGGCGTAATGTTAACACCGTGTGATGGATGGATGTTCTTATTTTACCGGGCTTCTGTACGACTGACTCATTTTATTAATATATAAATTAGGGCTTTGCTTATATTATTGCTAATTTGAATACAAGGTTTAGGTAGGGATTAGAGTTATGTCGGTTAGAAGAGCCCCAAGGTAGTAACCAAGGTAGGTATCTTGTAGTAACTCACTGCAAAGCCCCTTGTATAGAAGCTTGATCTGTTTGTTCTGTACACAGGCCTGCCTCTGAAGCTTGCACTGGTTGCTGTAAGACATCCCGTCACTTCCACAGACAGGATCGTAGTCTCCAGGACACCCAGGGCATTCGCAGCGTGCAGTATCTCCTGTTTCCACGCAGCTTGAAGGAGGCGGACAACTCTTTTGGCTGCAAGGGCCTTCTGCGCCTAGAACATTGGAATATTTTTTGCAGCCATCTTCCATTGAAGACTATAAAGAAGCTAAATATAGCCTATTTGAGCTAAGCCATAATAAAGTTTATTTATATTGTAGGATCGTCTCATTTAAAAAAAATAATAAAGTTATGTAAGACAAAACCTTAACTGTTTTTATTCTAAGCTTTCCAAATGACGCTTTTTATTTATTGGGCTAAGTCAGAGTCTTTATAAAAAAAATCGCTGTTTTGTTAATCATGAAACAGAGAATCACGTAGCCTCGTTCATCTCCTTTAATCTAGCTTCTCCTAATTCTAATTAAGATAGAACTTAAGTTAAACTCCCACTTTCCTCGGCGAAATGAAGAAAAAGAGAGAAAGAAAAGGAGAACATCCCCATTGAATAAACAGGCATCTCTACCCCTGAGAGATAGTGGCCTTTGTAACAAGTTCCCAGCTTAATTGGCAAGCGAAGAGGCCGGCGAAACGGGCGGAAGGACTGAACAGCTGACCGGGAGTTGGAGGAGGTTTTTTCACGGTTATATTTACGAGGAGGTTAATCCCGTTGAGGTTTGTGGGGCCAGCTGGCCGTGGTGTGGGGTGGGGATTTAATTGGGTCATAAAGTGTGCTTGAGTAACAGCTTCCAGCAGATACAGGCAGCCCGATGAAAATACCTTTCCGCCCTAGGAGTTACTCCTTAAAGCCATTTCTCTTCGCGTAGATTCCACAAATAGATTCCGTGTATTTTCTTGTATAATTTATTTGCTTAAAAAATAGTCTGGCTAGCAGGGACTAAGCAATCTTTAGCATGCTTCCATTGAATAATAACACAGTTGAATCCCGAAAATCCGACTACTCCGAACAGGGTTCGGTGAAAAATAAAAATAAAATACAATTTAATGGAACGATCGTTAATGGGATCAGTGATTTTTGGACAGCTTGAGTGACTTCCGATATTTCTGTACCTTTATCTGTGCCTTTAAAATTGAAGAGTAATGAAAATCAAGACCATTAGCGATGTATACCTATAAAAAACTTATGAAAATATATGGCGAAAATGTCATTAGTGAGCGACAAGTGGAGCGGTGGTTTCGAAACGATTTCGAGCGGGAAACCGCAAGCTTGAAAATGAGCCTCTTACAGGTCGACCAACAGAGCTTGACGACGAACTCCTGCAGACTTCTGTAGAAGAAAATCCTGTAGTAACAGTCGAAGATCTAGCAGAAAATATTGTATCGACACATTATAGAGTCCAGCGATATAAACCGGAATTACTTATGGGATGACCAGATGTATAAATACACAAACAACATAAAGAAACCAGGGTCTCGAGAACCTTGATGTACACCGGTTTTTATTTAACGACTTATGTACTTACCACAAATGCCTGAATGAATGACTTCCACTTTGGTTCTATTTGTGCAAGAAGTCCTCTTCAGGTGGCACAAGGATTGGTGTGTGATTCCATCTGATCCACATACCGGACGCATCACTTCTTCGCATGGCGGACCGCAACTGCATTCTGCTCTGCCTTGGTCGTTTACTTCACAAGAAGCTCCGTATTCGCATTTCAAATCGCTGCATGGATTGCTCCCTGTAATATTAGAATGATATATATATATATATATATATATATATATATATATATATATATATATATAGAGTGACCCGAATTTAATTGGCAAAACTATAGAAGCGTATAGGGAACCGAAAAACTAAGACAAAAAGTCATTTAGAGATTTTCTTGTAATTCTGCAAGAGGACAAGCCTTATCGTCCACAACCCAACAGCAAAGTCCCGAATCTAAAAACGATATTTTTCTTATTCGATAGTTTGGCATGGCAAGGACGATATAAGTAAGAAAATCCGTATACGACAACTTTTTAAGGTCTTTCGGATATGATCGTGTCGATGTGTTAATGACCGACGTTTTGCTGGACATTCTGCAGGATTCCGCTGAGTTTATTCTGATGGCATCTCAGGAAAACCCCCGTGGAAGCCTACAGAATGTCTGGCGAACTATGTATTAATAACACAGCCATACGTTCATATACAGATGACCTTAAAACTTTATGTATTACAGCAGTCTACGAGAATTATATGCATATAGCAATGTCTATGAAGTTGGTCTTATAGAAATCTTGACGTTTAAAATATAATATTTCAAAAATTAACCAGTAAAGACTAATAGGCTATATTGCTTTGATGTGTTCTCCATTAGTTTTTGATATTTTTGGTAGTGATAACTTTGCTCTTTTCCGCCCTTAAAAACCAGATTCTCCCCTTCGTCTTAATTGGAGACACGACATCAGAGAGTGGTGAGTTTTGAGGTGTTGAATTGAGAAAGTGAACATAGCTTCCAAAATTTGCTATTTGCACCACCTGCCAGTTCGCACAAGTTTTTTTTTTCAATGCAAATGTTATGTTTTCGTTCCTTTCGCCTTGAGGTTCATACTGTTTAGCATTTCATCTCTTATTCATGAGACTCTTTTAGCTTCTGCATAACACAACATAATGGAGAATTGCCTGAACCTGTGATGGCAAGGCTGTTTTATCATTAAAACACTTCGTATACGAGGTGGCGGCCGAAATTGTAAACAAAGTGTTATTCGCATTGGAAGCTAAACTTTCGGAAAATTTGTTTTGAATAGAAATTCAAATGGCCTAATTACTGGCAGAGAAAAATACAAGAGAAACGTTGATACCGCAATTATAATTTTGCTTCGAACTTCTTGTTGTTTGCGTCTTCTGAAGTTCGAAAGAAATAACGAAAAATTAGTAAACAGCATTAAGAAAAAACAACATATTTTCAGATCTGGAGGTTACCAAGTAAAACGTCTGTTGTTTAGAAAGGGATTTAACTTGGAATATTCTTTTTCAACTAGTTTGCAAGTGTAATTTATGTAGAGTTGGGTTTTTTCTTTGAATTCATTTGATTTTTTGAAATGAAATTATATGATTCTCCCAAGGCAGGTGGACGCGTGGTCATTACTCAAAACAAGAAACCTCAAGCCAAGTTTGCAACCAATCTGTTGTGTATAGAGGCAAACGACTTATTGCAACAAACAAATGTAAATTCAATGGCAGGCGAAGTGGAACAAGATGAACACCAATTTAACAAACAATAAACTTGCCACAAATTTAACAAATAGAGTGGCCATCCATTAGCACTAGAGGCAAGACGTTCAATTAACTCAACTCCGTGCTGGCCATTTTATACTTATCCCAGGACACCATTATATAAACGGTGGAATGAAGGACTAACTAAAATATACTTGTAGGTGAAGGTCACCATATCCATTTTTTTATTAAATTGACTTAACATGTTCATTATGTCGATTTTTGATCCATATAATGGTATTGGACACTATTTCTTGATCCCATACATTACTAAGATTAGAAAGTAAATAATAATATCATGTCTGTTCTCATTAGAGGCAAAAGACACCAAGTATAGGACATGGTTTTGTTAGACTATGTTCAATACTTCCAATTACACAGGTCTACAAAAATAATCTTTCTGAAATTCGATTTGATGATTTTGGTCAATCTCTATGCTCCTTGGCGTGCTGAAGCCGAACAT
Organism: Gonocerus acuteangulatus; assembly: GCA_946811695.1. Taxonomy (NCBI): domain Eukaryota; kingdom Metazoa; phylum Arthropoda; class Insecta; order Hemiptera; family Coreidae; genus Gonocerus; species Gonocerus acuteangulatus. Next base: position 41,843,240 of record OX328129.1, read on the forward strand.
GAGGTCAGTCCCTCTCTATCACGTAAGGAAATTGTTCAATCTCAAGTAAGGGCAGAGGTACTACCATTAAAAGAAAACAGAATTGGCGAATAAGAGTTTTCATTTATTTCCATGATCTTTTAGTTATTTCAATGTTGTTTACTGTACAAAATACATAAATGTGTAGAAATAACAGCTTCAGAATTAACAGCGGCATATTTAGTTAATATTTTTATGAAAACGTATTTTTTTCTCTTGAAAATTTCTCCGTGTTCGTTTCCGGCTGTAGGACTCTTCAGATGATTCACGCTGCAGCATCCAACAATAGTCAGCCATCATGTTTACGTTCCATTTGCCCTGATACCTACGTTCCATTTCCTGGCTGTCCTGATGGAACCTTTCCCCTTGTTCTTCACTTACTTCCCCTAAGTTTTCCGGAAAATAGTCCACATGCGAATGTAAGAAGTGAACCTTCAAACTCATGTTGCAACCTTGTAATTGAAATGCCTTCAACATGCGTTCCACGATACTTCTGTAGTTGGGATCCTTCACGTTACCAAGGAACTTCTCAACAACATCTTTAAAAGAATTCCAAGCTTCCTTCTCCTTCTCATTCATGGTCTGAGTGAAATGTGGATCTGTGAAAAGTTTCCGAATATCTGGACCTACAAAGATCCCCTCTTTTAGCTTAAGCTACCCAGGTAGGCGTGCGGTGCCAACCTGGTAGAGGCTTTGTTGTGCCCGTTTACTGACCTCTACCCGGTCTTTGTGTCCGGTTACCTTTGTTCTGCCGCTATTTAGTGTAAAATAACGGTACAATATGGAATCAGTCTCAACTAAATCGAAATGTGATCAAACAGAGAAGTGCAAGAAGAATTCTTCAGGTATAAAATCGAATTGTTTCAATGAATCAGAAATTTCTACATGTGGAAGCTCGCCTGTACCTAAATATGTAATCGTAAAAATCGTGGAAGGAGATAAGAATTTTAATACTGTAAATCCCTTCTGGATAAATAAGTGGCTAACATCTTTCTCAAATGGCCTGAAGGTGAGGAAGCTCAGAAAGCACGGTTTACTCTTGATAGAAACAAACAACGCTACCGTAGCTTCAAAATTATTGAAACAAACACAGTTCGGCACGTATAAAATCACCGTAACTCCACACCGTACTCTGAATCAATCACAAGGAGTTTTTTACTGCCGTGATATTGCCGAGGTTTCTAATGGGGAGATACTCCAAGAACTTCGTGGTCAGCTCGTAACTAATATAAGACGAATTCCAGTAAAGAAAGAATTGGATAAATCTCCACTCTTCATAGCTACTTTTGGTACTCCTAGTATTCCAGAAAAATTGTATATTGGATACTTAGCAGTGAAGGTAAGGCAGTATATACCTCCTCCGAACATATGCTTCCAATGCTACAAATTAAATCATATGGCGAAATCCTGCGCAAGTGAACAAATTTGTGGCAGATGCGCCGAACCGAAACATGACGGCTTGTGCAAGGCAGTTAAGTGCACTTTGTGCAGTAAGGACCATTTCTATGAAGCGTGTCCAATATACGCTAAAGAAGTTCAGATAAAAACCAAAATGGTTGTCGACAGAACCAGTTACCCAGAAGCCAAAAGACAATTGACCGTGGAGAAAATATCTTCCTAAGCCCAAAAGACTAAGGAAGACGATAATAAAGAAATGTTACAAAAGTTGTCTGAACATATTCAGAGAATCGAAAATAGTCTGTCTGCACTTGAAAAAAAAATCTCTAATAAAAAAGTTAACCTTGAAGAGCGACCAAAAAGTGAGCCTAAAAATGTAGTACCCCCTGTAAAAACCACAAAGGAAATTTTAAAAACCAATAACAGCCCAACCACAAAGAAACCAAGCGAAGCCACTCCTGAGAAGAGCCCACCCTCCTCCTCAAAATCCGATGGAAAAAGAGAAACAAGAACGAAAAAAAAAGAAGTAATCATTTTAGCGTGAAAATTCATTTTTCATCTACATTTCATTACTGGACGACCTACTTAATGGTATATATATATTTTTTTCTCTAATTTGCTATGTCTGTACTCCAATGGAATATTAAAGGCGTTCAAAGACATTATGCCGACCTGAGGCTCCTGATGCAAGGTGAGGACCGAACTTTCAACATCATCGCTCTACAAGAGACACACACCGCTCCAGGTAAGCAAATCTCCATACACGGATATAATGCTTATTATAAAGACTATTTGCTGGGAGGTAAGGCTTGTGGCGGTGTCTGTATTTATGTAAGGGACTGTATCTACAGTGAACCTGTAAGGTTACTGACTACAGCCCAAGCTGTCGCAGTCACAGTATACATGCCTTTCAAAGCTACTGTCTGTAACATTTATCTTCCACCAAGTGAACCTATTGACATACACACACTCCAAGACATAATCACACAACTGCCTACCCCCCTCCTACTAGTAGGGGACATGAACTCAGAAAGCACTTTCTGGGGTTCTAAATCTACTAATTCGCGTGGAAAAATTATCCAAACACTCCTCGAAAGAAATGACCTCATCCCATTTAACACGCACGTACCGACACACTTATGTCCCCACACTGGAACTTACACATACATTGATGTATCTGCCAGCTCTTCATCAATATTTACACGATTCAATTGGGAAGTAAGTCAAGATCAATTCGGGAGTGATCATTTTCCAATAATACTAACTCCTGATACAGCTCCAATAAATTTCACTTCTACCCCGCGATATGATGTCAAAAATGCAGATTGGAATAAGTTCCAAAATTCCTTTCTAGAAAAGCTTAAAGATATTAAAACGTTCGAAAACTTTTTATCAGCTATTAAATCGGCAGCAGATGCATCAATGAAAAAGACACAAGGTACATATAAAAACCAACCAGTCCCTTGGTGGAACGATGAATTTAAAACAGCAGTAGCTGAAAGAAAAAAGGCACTCCGATTATTTAACGCAAATCCTAGTCAGGATTACCAGATGGAATACAAGCGGAAAAAAGCTAAAGCCCAATATATTATAAAACAAAGCAAAAAAAAAATGCTGGGTCGATTTTTTATGCTCTATTAACAGAAACACCCCTCCAAAAACAATCTGGAATATGATTAACAAAATTAAGCACAAAATATACAACCCTCCTATTTCAGCCCTAAAGAAGAATAATCTCTTAATAACATGCCCCGAAACTATCAGCAATCTTCTAGGCCATCATTTCTCCTATGTGTCAAGTGATGACAGATTATCACCAGACTCCCGCAGACTAAAAAATACCTTAGAATCAATTCCATTATTACCGACACCAAAATTTATCCATCCGTTAAACGAACCATTAACAGTGCATGAATTGCGACTTGTACTGACCCAAGTAAAATGTACCTCACCTGGAGAAGACGGAATCTGTTATAGAATGCTGAAAAATCTTCCCCCAAGTGGGCTGTCGCTACTGTTAAAACTATAAAATAATGCATATGAGACTGGTTATTACCCATCTTCGTGGAACCAAGCAATCATTATACCGATTAAAAAACCGAATAAAAATGCGACATCAACTGATAGTTATAGACCAATAGCTCTGACAAGCTGTATCTTTAAGGTCTTTGAGAGAATGTTAAATAAGAGGCTTTTATGGTTCCTTGATAAAAATAAGCTTCTATCAGAGTATCAGTGTGGCTTCAGACCGAATCACTCGGCTATAGATCACATTGTTACCTTGGAAAAAGAAAGTTTGGATTCATTTATTTCTAAGGAATCTGTATTAGCAGTCTCTTTTGATATAAAAAAGGCTTATGATACAGTTTGGCGCCGAGCTATTCTGTCAAAACTAGGCGAATGGAATATTCGGGGAAACTTTTTCAATTTTGTATTAAATTTCCTTTCGAATAGATCATTCTGAGTTAAAATGGGCACAGCTCTTTCTAATGTATTCACTCAGGAAAACGGAGTGCCCCAAGGCAGTGTAATAAGCACGACGCTATTCAAAATAGCTATGGACACCGTCCGTGAGCATATTACTCCCCCAGTCAAATATTGCCTGTATGTGGATGATTTGCTTATCTATATTCGAACTAAAGATCTAGAAAATGCCGCAGAGTCCATCCAAAGGACGATAAATAGGCTACAGAATTGGAGCGCTACTTACGGACTACATTTCTCTACACAAAAGACTCAAAGCATAATTTTTACAAAAAAGCGACGTATACCACAAATTACATTGAACTTAAATAATACTCCTATCCACTTTACAAACTACATAAAATTCTTAGGACTTCTCTTTGACTCTAAACTTACCTGGGTTCCCCACCTAAAAAATCTCGTCGATAGATGTAAAAAATCCTTACATCTCTTAAGGATTTTATGCAATGCAAAGTGGGGAGCAGACAGAAGTGTAATGCTGACATTCTATCGGGCATATACCAGGTCTCTTCTGGATTATGTGAGCGCAGCGTACACATCTGCTAAGCCCTGTACTCTTAAAATCCTAGACTCAATACAAAACACTGGTTTACGCATCGCAACAGGAGCCTTTAGATCCAGCCCATCTAATAGCCTCCATGCAGAATGTGGAGAATTACCATTGGAATACAGACGTATGCAGAATTGTTTGAAATACTGCCTTAAAACTAATTATTTAAATAGTAAGTGCGTCCAAAAATCTACTGACGAGGAATTGTTAAGAAAATACGAAATGGAACCATTCAGGCAACGCCCACTGCTGGTAAGATGTATGATTTATGCACAAGACACTGACCTACTACGAACACAACTCTTATCCAGACCTCCCGTAACATTCATACCATGGACTCTAAAGAATTTGAAACTAGACCTAGGACTGACTAAATACAAAAAATCCAACCCGACATCTACACATTCATACAAACACATATTCAAGTCATACATTGACAAAAATAAAGACACAATGTTTATTTACACGGACGGATCCAAGACTGGTGAGGGCACAGGCGCAGCAGCTGTAATAGGTATAAACACTTTTCAGCTGAAACTAACAAAAAGTACAAGTATTTATTCTGCTGAGCTGCACGCCAGTCACCTTGCACTGGAAAATGCACACCACATTCAACAACCAAAAATAACAATTTTTACGGACTCACTCAGCTCAATACATGGACTACAAAACATGTACAACGACAACCCCATCATTATGAACATACTAGAACAGATACACAGGACGAATAAAGAAATAACAATACATTGGCTCCCAGGACATGAGGACATAGGACAAAGCACTCAAGCTGACGTACTGGCTCGGACGGCTACAAGACAAAACCAACTGGACATACACGGAGTTACATTACAAGATATGCAAACTGAAGCCAGAAGATTTGTGACAGAGAAGTGGGAACAAACCTGGCACATGACGACGGATAACAAACTTCGAGAAATCAAACGAACAGTAAGTGAATGGCCCTCAAGCAAAAGGGATAATATAAGAGACGAAGTGATATTATGCCGCTTAAGAATTGGCCATTCCCGACTGACACACTCATGAAGACAGGACAGACCGATATGTACACAGTGTAACACACCCCTGACTATAAAGCACATACTGACTGAATGTTTACAGCGACAAAACTATGACTTACCTTACAATATGACTGAATTACACGGCGATGGAAGCAAATATATCGATGAGATATTGAACTACCTAAACAAGACAAACTTACTAACCTTATTATAGTATAAATTTAGAAAGGAAGAAGAGTGAAAACAACCCATAGAGATTTGTTTATATATACCATTATTATTTATATAAAAAATATACCATTGTTAATTTATATGTTGTATGTGTGTGTGTATGCAGGTGTGTACATGCATATTTGTATGCATGCATGTATGTATTTGTGTGTGTGTGTATATATATATATATACATATATATATATATATATATATATATATATATATATATATATATATATATATATCTTGTGACAAAACAAAACTAGCAAAGTTAAATAAAATTCTAGCTAAGCCCCTCCCCCTTTTTTTTTTTTTTTTTTTATTAATGTATTTATTCTATTATATCTTTATTAACGCTCTATTATATTATATCTTTATTTATCTTTCTCTATTACATATTTATTAATGTTCTATGATAGTATATCTTTATTAAGGTATTTATTCTATTATATCTTAATCTGAATAGTATTATCCTATGTCTAGAAGCAGAATAAACTATATAAACATAGTGTAATGTATATTTGCATAATTTGATGTATATATATAATAATGATGATGTATATATTGTTGATGTTGATGTATATATATAATAATGTGTTTGTATGCACATATGTAATAACCAAATTGTATCTAAGTATATATGCATGTAGATGTGTATGTATGTACGTATGTGTAATGTTTGTTCTGAGCAAGTCGCTATAGTTGCGAAAAGCTCATAAAATAAATATAAAAAAAAAAAAAATCTTTTAGCTTTGCATCACTTAATCGTGGGAACTTGGAGCATAAGTACTTAAAACATTCACCTTCTTTATTGAGAGACTTTACGAATTGTTTTATCAGCCCTAGCTTTATGTGTAGAGGAGGTAGCAGGATTTTGTCAAAAGGAACCAAACTTCTCCTAATTACATTTTTTTGGCCTGGCGACAGAGCTCCTCGTGATGGCCAGTCTTTGTTGTTCCAATGGGAATTTCTGCCTCGGCTATCCCATAAACATAAAAAACAAGGGAACTTGGTGTACCCTGATTGCTGACCTAAGAGCATAGTAAGTACTTTCAAGTCTCCACATATCAACCAGTTATGCTCATTATAATGAATTCGTTCGAGAACTAATGACAAATTTTCGTATGTTTCTTTTAAATGTACCGAATGGCCAACTGGAACTGAAGCATAAGTATTGCCATTGTGCAACAAAACAGCCTTTAGACTTCGCTTTGATGAGTCTATGAATAGACGCGAATGAATCGGATCATATTGTATACCAAATTGACCCATCAGACCAAGAATGTCTTTGCAATAAATAAGATTCTCATCCAGAGCAAAGTAAGGAACAAAAACTGCTCCACGGTGTCGATACCATGAAAAAGAAGTGCCTGGCTGTAATAAATTTTTGTTTTTAAGACGGGAGCCAAGTAACTGAGCTGCATCTTTTGGAAGTCCAAGATCTCTCACTAAGTCGTTCAACTCCTGTTGAGAAATAAGCTGAGTTTCATCTTCTGAACTGCTTGCTTTGAACTCACTGTGTACTTCATCGCTCTCCGACATACAGTTTTCTCTATTAGCTTCCCTATCTATACTGCCCAAGTCACGAGGGGGCTGAGGAACTGTCAATCCAGGACCGTGTGGTACCGGACGACTAGCAGATTCCACATTAGGGTAGTTAATGAGCTTATGATTTTTGGAATTATAGCCTTGAACATGACAATTACAAAAGTAACAGTCATTAACGTGGTTTTTTTGCTCCCTCCACATCATTGGGATATCAAATCCGAAAGATTTTAACTCTCCTTTGTACCATAAGCGAAGTTTTTCTACGCAGCTATGGCATACTTTGTGAGGAGCCCACACTTTATCTTGATCTCCTATTCTCAAGCCAAAATATGCATAATATACATTTTTGACAAAACCTGTTATATTTCGTTGGTATTTCTTAACTGTGTACTCACCACAGATAAAACAGAAGTAGTCTGGACTGGTAACACAACGACGATGAGACATTTTCTCTAAATGCACTTTCAAACCTTAAAATACGTTCTTAACCACTTTGACACAACTAAGAGATCTCAGTGAATGTGTTCACTTCAGTTGATACTACTGAACTGAGAGAATGAACAGAAATTTAGCTCCAAGTTCCTGATACAACAGGTTCAATCTCGTTAAGCTTCAGACGGTGACATCTGAGACCAAACAAGTACGTTCCTGTCTGAACAGGTCGTGCCTAGACACCCTCAGGCCTACAACATCTACTGAGGGAGTCATTGCCTACACCACCTAGTGAAAGATGTCTGTTTATAAAAAGAGAAATCGTTTGGAAAAAAAAACCTACTTCTTACCAAATTTATGTGTATAGCAGGTATATTATGTTCTATGGATTTGAAAAAAATCTGTACGTGATAGAGAAAAACGGACTTCATTCTCGGCCTCAGCACACCGAGAAACACAGAGATTAGCCAAAATCATCAAATCAAATTTTTGGTTGTAGACCTGTGTTATCTATCAATGCCAATAACAATGTGAAAAAACATTTTCTTTTAACTGTTTTGTATAAGCAACGAAGAAACAATTTTTAATAGTTCAAAGTTATAGAAAATTGACACTCTTGAACGTTAACAAATATGTGACATGTTTACCTCCGTGGTACGGATTTATAAAGAGGCCACTCGGTTTGAGTGAGCAGGGGACTACGAATTGCCTCAATCTATTAAAAATAAATTACTCATTATAGAAACTCTGGCCTTCCATTGTATTGTACATATGCTATACGTTGTTAGCTTGTTTCGTCACTATAACCCGCTTAAGGGATCGTCCCAAAGCCGAAATACGAACGTGGTGACCCACAATGCCGTGGTGTCTTTGCCTATTGTAGTAAAGACAAATAAATTCCTGCTAGAACGTTAGCTTGGCATATAAGAAAATAGGCCTGGTGTTTACAGGATAAAGTAAAGGAGGGTCCAATTTGGCGAGGAAGTAGTAAAGAATAGACTTTAGGGCAGGGTACATGTGCTACAAGAGGGGTCAGTTCTTTGGGGCAAATATGAGCCAGACATGACTGGAATATTTCTACGACACCTCCAATATGTAATATACTTAGGTTTTTCTCTAGTTTTATTGACACGTACAGCACTCGTAGCCATTAAAGATTATTAGGAATGGCATTAGGTGTATTGGATAAGCCAGAATTTGCTAGAAAAAGGCGAGTGTTACTTTATACAACTTTCCTCCCCCTCTCTCTAACTCTCCCTCTACCACTCTCTATCTCTCTCTCTCTCCCACTCACTCCCCCTGCCTCTCCCTTGTTCCCACTCTATCCTCTCCCTCTCCCTCCCCTCTCTCACTCCCTCCCTCTCTCTCGCTCCCTCTCTCCCTCCCTCCCACCTTCTCTCGCTCCCTCCCTACCTCTCTCGCTCCCTCCCTCTCTCGCTCCCTCCCTCCTTCTCTCGCTCCCTCCCTCCTTCTCTCGCTCCCTCCGTCCCTCACACCCTCTCTTCCTCTCCCTCCCACACTCTCTCTCTCCCCCCCACTCAGTCCCCCTACCACTCCCTTGTTCCCACTCTCTCACTCAGAGATCCCCTCCCTTACACTCTCTCCTCTCTCACGCGCTTCCTCTCTCTATCTCTTCCCCTGAACCACACGTTTTATCGCGGTTCCTCCCTATCTCCGTAGGGAGAACCCGCTTATGAGGTTGACGTCACGACGCAATCCGGAAGTGCCGACTAGAAACTTTCTCGTTTCAGACCCCATAGATCACGAAAATATAGGTGGTTCAAAGTTTTATATATATATATATATATGTAGCGGAGCTTGTTTTAAATCATATTTTTCCGCGGGAGAAAAGCCCGCTGCACTAAAGTTTTAATGGAGCTTTCCCGCGGGAATAATTTTTACCGTTAGAGTTTTGTGAGTTAGTATCCAGATAGTGAGCAGATAACCGGAGGATTCGGCATCTCAGCAGATTAAGCCAAGTGTGGTTCTCCTAGCAATTTGTATCCTGCTGCCTGCTCCGAGAGATCCACCAAAACCAGCCCAACATCTCGGTGCACTAGGATTTATCCGCAAGTACTGAACTTTTTACTAGATTTAAGGCAGCTTGCGATAACCCTAGGTTACCTTCTCAAGTCAAGCAGTACCAGCGAGATCCAAGCTCCCGGCTACCAACTCTCCGCATGGAGATCCGCACATCATCTCCAGTGACGTCATACCGTACTATTGAACTCCGATAACTATGATTCTAATTTATGAACACTTTTTATTTATGAACAATTATTTATTTCAATTATTAATTGACAGTGTCATTTTATTTATTTATTGAAGTTTAATTTTATTATTTTATTTATTCAAGAGGAATATATTTATTATTTTATGAACACACCCATTATTTATTTATTCTTTGTTGGGACCTTCTGACCAATATACAGACAATTAATTAACACCAACATATATATATATATTTATATATATGCTTGTCTGTTCGCTCTCTAGCAAGCTCAAAAATGGTCCGATTTTGATGAAATTTGGTACAAAAATCTTTCGTCTAATTTGTAAGGTCAAGTTCGTTAATCAGCAGAATCCGCCCACAGAAAGATATTTTTTGGAGCGAAATTCGAGCAAAAAACTCGTAACGCTTACGTTTTTGAGTTCATATGCTTGCAGATACTTGTTTTATAGGTTTCTTAACATAGGTAAACGAATGAAACCATTGTTAAGGCGATATCTGTAAGCGTTTTTGAGAAAAGTGGAATCAATATTTTCGTAAGTCATTATTTTTTGTTGGGCACTTAGAATCGGGGGATTCAATTGAAATATTTTCTACATCTTGGAAATAGATCCCAACTAAGATGATTAAATTTTTGTTATATTTGGAGTTAAGGAAGTATGTGAAAAAAAATATTTTATTAATAGACATGAAAACTTTTCGGATCTTCATACATTTTTTGTAAATATCTCGATAACGGTTGGGAAATCGTGGTAAGTGGCAGGTGACCATCCGAATGCTTACTAAATTCTCTACAAAAAAGGTTCTGAAGCAATATTCGATGGGGCAACGTCAATCGGAGATATAAGCGCTTAAAACTTAAAAAGTGTTTGTTTTGAACGGGTTTCGTCTTTGTTTATCTTAGTTTTGTAGTGGTTGTTTTTTGTTTTAAATTGCATTTATCAGTGAAATTAGTATTTTAGTAAAATAAGCCAAGAAACAGTTAAAGGCTTGTTGATGGTGGCAGTGGCTAATCATGATGACGTAGTTTGTTTTGAAATCTTCTATCTATATAACCTTCCTCATAGCCTACAGCTGAACTTATCGTTATTTCTTACTTTATATAAGAATGTTACCCTCGAGAGAATGGAATTTTATTTGCCATGAAGCACATATTTACAGTTGATTATAACAGTAAATTGAATTTGATAGTAAAACAAAAGAAACTTAACAAAGTCCGACTCGCAGGAACTGCATCATCTTAGCGCAGTTCCGTTCTTATCTCTAGACTCATTTAAAATGATTAAAATAGAAGCTGTTATTATTTTGGGTCCACATTTCTAGAAAGCATGAAGATTAGATAGTTAGCCGTCGAGGTGATAAGTAAAGATGGAATGTTGGGATTCGGCTAAAGAAACCTCAATACGATTTTTGTTAAAAAATCTATATTTATTATACTATATTTAGAACGTTTCGGCTACTCATTGGTAGCCTTCGTCAGCAATGAAAGTGCCGGGAGGCAGAGGAGGACCAAAGTTGACAGTTCCATCTTTACTTTCAAGAAAGGTCTTATTTACGATCTTACCTGGATGGCTCCCCGCCCTAGGAAGGACCCCGCTAGGAAGTTGAAAAGCTATATCTTGGAAATCCATATCTCTAAGATTAAATTGTTTTTCTTATTTTTCTTAACCTGATTTATTATCAAATACATTATCCAACTATAAGCAGTTAAAAAATGACAAGGAATAAAAAACAGACAAAAAGAACAGTTCGAATAAGCGAAATCGATTACTTTAAAGTTTTAAGCATTTATTTCTCCGATTGACATCGTCTAATCAAAACTTTCATCACAACCTTTTTTGTAGAGAATTTAGTAAGCTTTCTAATGGTATTCTTCCGTTTACCAAGATTCTCAACCTTTTTCGAGATATTAAGGAAAGTATACAAAGTTACCAAAACTTTTTATGTCTGTTAATAAAATATTTTATTCTAGCCCTTCCTTAACTCCAAATGTAACATAAATTTCAACATATTAGTTTTAATGAAAGTAGAACATGCAGAAAATGTTTCAACTGAATCCCATGATTCTAGTACCCAAACCAAAAACGGTATTTAAAAACTATTTTACCAACTTTCTCGAAAACGGTTAAAGCTATCGCCTTGAAAATGGTTTCATTCGTTTTCCTAGCCCAAGAAGCCTATAAAACGATTCTTACAAGCTTATGAACACAAAAACGTAAGCGTTACGATTTTTTTTGCGCGAATTTCGCCCCAAACGCCATCTTCCAGTGGACGGATTTTGCTGGTTAACGAACTTGACCTTTCAAATTGGACGACGGATTTTTGTACCAAATTTCATCAAAATCGGACCATTCGTCTTCTACCTAGAGAGCGAACAGAAAAATATATATATATATATATATATATATATATATATATATATAAATATATATATATATAAATATATATATATATATATATATATATATATATATATATATATAAATATATATATATACAAATTTGAGCCACCATCATTTTCGGTCTGTAGGTGTTCTGAAACGCAAAATTTTCTAGTCGGCACTTCTGGATTGCGTCATGAGATCAACCTTATAAGCGGGGTTCCTCCCTATGGGGGAGGGAGGAACCGCGCTAAAAGACAACGAATTTACGCAGTAGTAGAAGAGTGAGTACGTTTTCTGTAAATAATTGTATTGACTTATTCAGCTTTCATCAAGAATGATGATTAAGAATTATCCGTATTATTCAGTGTACGCTGGCTAGTGTCAGTTTCCTGTTATTTGTGATGCCTATTCTATTCCATTTCTTCAAGATGTAGGGAACCGCGCTAAGATGACGCAGTTCCTGCGAGTCGGAATTTTTCCCTTCCTCCCCCTCTCCGTCTCGTTCCTCCTCATCCTCTCTCTCTCTCTATCTATCTATCTACCCCCACCCCAACCAAGAGTCTCCCTCAGTCTTTCTTTAAAAAGTGTAAAAAGAGAACTGCTCATAAAAGCTTCAAAAATACTCAGACATACAGATTATTCCTCTCCTCTCTCATGGCAAAAACAAGAAGGTACAATTCATTTTGCCTAATAATATAAATGGTTTATGAAAATTACTCTAGAATGGAATTTAATAAAAATGTTGTTTATAAAACCCTTAGGTCTTTTTAATATCAAGGGTGACATTTTCCAGGTTTTTTTAATTATTTAATACAACAAAGCCACCTTCAGGAAGAGCGAAAGGATAAAGAATGAAGTAATTACGGAATATCTCTTTATGACGTCACATTATTTACCTTTATTGTAGTGAAACAAAGGGCCGCTTAAAGAAACAATGCCCAGATGAGAGAGATTAAGGCTGGCTGGAGCTTTTTCAGCTTATTAAGCTACCGGTAGAGCGAGCTAGTTTCGCTTTTATCTCCACCATATTATCTAATATTATGTTATCATCTCTTCTCACCTATGGATTAGAATCATCTTCATCAGCAGTAATAATCTTAGCTAGTGTAGTTACTTAATCCCGTTGAATCTTGAGGATGTGTTCCAGCTGTGCCAGGCAGTAACCCCTACTATTGTACGGGCATCTAAGGTTTGGGGCCATGATGGTAATGAGCAGGGGTAGACTTCGTAATGAGAGTGGTCGGTGTTATGAAGAAGATGGGGAAATGTCAACCATTGTAGTTCTTACTTCTGTGATATCCAACCTTACAGGATAGTCCAACGCTACTTGAATTACATGCGCGTTTAGAAATTGAAACTTATTAGTTTGACTGTGGTAACCCATACATATATAATGCACTAATTAATTGAGATGATTAATCTTGTACACTTTTTTTGGGCCAATTTCACATAGGGAATGGTATAAAGTCATTTTCAATGCCTATAATGATGTTCTAAAATAGAAAAAAAACAAATAAATTTTTGTTGGGACTTTCGAATTGAAATGTCTTGAAACCAGTTGGAAAATCGTAGTAAATTGAAGGATCGACTAGATTCCTTCAGTTTAATACATTTCCTGCAAAAACTATTCCTACGCAATTTTCAATCTATTCTATTTCTTCGAGATGTAGGGAACCGCGTTAAGATGACGAAGTTCCTGCGAGTCGGACTTTTTTTTAATTTTTAACGGCGCATCAACTATTTGGCTATAAGCGCCGGGCTATCTACAAGTTGCCACGCTTTTATAATGCCAACAGCACGTGGTCGGTCACCCATTTAGGTACTGACCACGCCCGACGGTGCTTAACTTCGGTGATCTACGGGAACCGGTGTATTCAACGTGGCTATGGCCGTTGGTTTGTCTGTATTACTATCGTCAGTTTTTAATTTTTATTGTTGAATTTTACAGTAAAATGAATATTTAAGTAAAACAAGACAAGAAAAATATTTTTTATAGTGTTTACATAGAGAAGAAGTTGTTGAGGTTTGAGTAATTTCCCCTTAGGACACTGTAAGTTTGCTGTGCATCGTGTCACCTAAAATCCTGGGTTTTCTTTGAGATTTCGGAATATTTCAAAAAAACAAAATTTACTCTCTCTATTCTAAGCTTCTAATGAATCTATAAGAGCGGAAATGCACTGAGATGACGCATTTCCAACGAATCGGGCTTATATCAGTTATATTCATCTACATCCTTATCAGGATGATAACATACCAAATATTACAAACACACACACACACACACACACACACACATACATATATATATATGTAGGGCCCTGAGGGGCAGATACTATACAGTTATCTGATTCATGACCATACGGCACACTAAGGAGATAGTGTGGTCAGTACTATGCTTTTCCCCTTGGCTGCTTCGACTGCTAGAGTCATTAGTACCAAGGTACTCATTGATAAATTTATTAAAGGCTGGGTTGGCCTAGGGAGGACAGGGAGGCCGAATTCAACCCATGAACGAAGACACTAGAAGAAAAAATCTTTGGTGCTTGCTCGGGATTTGAACTCAGGTCCTCCAACTTATTAGTTCAGTGCTCTACCACTGAGCTAACCTCGCCCCCATATATATATATATATATATATATATATATATATATATAAATTTATAATAAACAGGATTATATCTTAAAGCCATTAATATTATGTTATATTCGAAATTGCTCAGAAATCACGTAATTCGTGGACGTATCGTAAGTACCAATAGATCATTTAAAAATATTGATTATCTTACGTTCTTCAAAACGCACATGAAAATCTAAAGGTGAAATTTTATTAATTACAAAATATAAAAAGAATCTTTTTCATTTTGTGAAGACTTACAAACGGTGAGATTAATTATTTAAAAAGTATTGACTCGCAGGAACTCCGTCATCTTAGCGCGGTTCAGTTCTTATCCCTTTTGTCACTCGGAAAATTTGGAATAGAATCAATTAACTTTTTTTTTACTTTTTTTTTTTTTATTTAATGCTTAAGATTTGAATCTTTTAGTATGGGGCTTACCATATAATTGTGTCAGTTCCTATGGTTAGTTGCTTTAATCTAGTTACAATAATACCAATAAACCTAATATTTACAAATCTTGAATGACAATAAAGTCTTTATTAATAAATTAACACAATAATGCCAAACTAATGCTAGTCAACCACAAAACTAGGCCAATAACAAGAAACATTGTACCACTTAATAACTTAATAAAATAATTTTAATTTTGAATTGAGCTGAAACAAGAATATATCGTCAGAAATATTTCTAATGTTCTACAAAACTTGTTATAAAAAGATTATTTCCGATAAATTCTTTGTAAAATAAATGTTGCCTTTAAGCAAGTTCAAGCTCATTTGTTTGAAACATCTGTTTTGTATAATTTGACAGTTAACTTATTTTGTTAACAAATGTAAAATGTTAGGATAAAAATGTAAAATGTCTCTACTTAGGATGCTGTCAGTTTCCTGCTGTGGCGCTAGTGTTGTTAAAAGCGAGCCCTGACTAGAGGCTTCAGGCCTGAACCTTGAACCTAGCCTCTACAGTCCGAGCTCTGAGGGCTCGATGAAGTCTCGGGAGTGAGGCTCCATCCTAACCTTATCAAGCCCTGAAGTTTCGGCAAGGTTCTCTCTCGAGCCTTGAAGGCTCGGCCTTGGAGCCCTGGGAAGGTAGAGCTTCGGCAAGCACGGTTTTAGTCAAAGCCTTTCTAGTGCTTTACTAGATTATCTCTATACAATAATTACTTACTCTTTAATTATTACATTTTATAAATTTCGATTTGGTGAGATATCTCACCATTTATTTAACAATAATAAATTTAAATTTTTAACGGCATCTTTATTTACAAAGGGAGGTAATTTAGCTGTTATCTCTGATAATTCTTATTTTGCTTCATTTGTAATTTATTAAAATTCAACAGAGTTCAGTTTATAACGTTAATGATTACGCTAAATAAAGTGCTTCAATTAGCTGATTTTTTAAATTCTGTATTCTTATGGATTAAAATCTGAATGAAAAATTGTATGGACTTTTATTATTTAAGGGAGATAAAAGTATGAGAGTGTCATACAGTTAAGAAGTATGACAGTGTTGCCATCACCGTCTAACAGAATTTATTTTTTAGAAAAAGTTACTATTTTTAACCGATTAGTGATCCATATAATCTAGTTTATCGATGTCATGATAAATTTAATTGCTAGCGAATAATTTCAGTGTGGCGGAAACAATTTTGGACGAATCTATCAAAGTATATTTCATGAAACAGCTGTTTGCCCGCCGTCCGGCATTTTGGAAATGAAAAGTAAAAGGCTTCAAAGCATGCGCCTTCTCCCGAGGCGAGCCTCCAAGGCTCGCGCCTTCTACCAAGCCGAGCCTTCAAGGCTTGCGCCTTCTATCGAGCCCTGTCCAAGCTCTGAGAGCTCGAGCTTTTTGGAGCCGCGCCTTCAAGCCTTAAAGGCGCGCTCTTTTACAACACTATGTGGCGCTGAAGCTCGTGCTTCGCTTTGAGATTTCATTTTACATTTGTTTAAATAAATAAATGTAAAATGAAATCTCAAAGCGAAGCACGAGCTTCAGCGCCACAGCAGGAAACTGACAGTATCCTAAGCAGAGATTATACTATTTAAGCTCCGATTTTTCCAATATAGATCACTAAATAAAAAATCGCATATGAGCCAAATTTATAGTAAATTAATTAAGCTTCCGAAGAGAAGCTTACTTATACAATGACTTCCCCATCGGTTATAACTTATATTTGTTTTTCCCGAGAACTATGGGTTCTGATAGGTAAAATTTCCTAATTAGCTCTTCCGGATCGTGTCATGAAATCAACTCCATTAGCGGATTTTCCCCGGTTTCGCCCTATGAGGGCAGGAGGAAAAGGACTATCCTGTAACACTAATTTTATATTCCGAATATTAAGTGATTTTATGTCGTCTGGTATTAAAACAATAGAGTTCGGTGATAATGATCGAAGTCGATGGACAATTAAAGAAACATATAATTTTTCTGCAGAAAGAAATATTCAAAAATAATATAATGAGCTCACAAAAGTCATTAGCAATTATATTGCCCAATAAAAAGGTTTTTTTTTATTCCAAAATTATTACGGTAGATTACGATTATTATTTTAAATAAGACAATTTATTTGAGTTAATAAACTCAGCGGGCATTGTACTGTATAAATGGTTTATCATACTAAATAGTGGACCCTGACTGCTCAAACATTTCGTATGAATAATGGTGGTTGTGACCTTTGGTTTGTATAATTTGGCTAACTTTACGACTAAAAGCTGTTAGTAGTGAGTTTTGGTTTGGATTTGTGGCTTGAAGTAGTACGATAATTCTCACTAAGCCGGCAGATTTCGGACCCTCGACCACAGATCGGATTTGTAGGCTCGGCCGGATGATTTTAGGATTTTCCTACATCCTGACTTTAGATTTCGCGGAGAATTTGGAATAATTTATTTTCATTTTAACGCGTTTCCTACCTCCCTCCAAAGGGCGGAAACCCGCTTATGAGCTTGACCTCATGAAGCAATCCGGCAGAACGAAATAGAAAATTTAATGTTTCAGATCCTAGGAAGCCAATAGAAACGAAATGGATATTCGTCGTCTCCTCTGTGATATGTTGATGACCATGAATTAAGCCAGAAGAAATCAATTATTAAAATTTGAAACATTTAATTTATGTTTATTAAAATTTATGTTTATTTAATGAACAATTCAATTTATTGTTTATTCATGGGCGTATATAGAAAATAATTTCGGAGGGGGCTGGGAAAATTTCGGGAGGGGGGCTGAGACCATTTCTGGTGTATGGAATACTAACAATTTAGATCTTGGAAGAGTTTTACCCAACTTAAACGCTATTACACCCAGAATAGAATATGTTTTACGAACTAAATGATCTTATTTAATTTATTTTTTTTTTTATGAAATTTTTACCGATCAAATCAAAATTTCGGGAGGCTAATATATACTTAAATGTATGTATGTAATACATACTTATATATCTATATGTTTTAAATAATTAAGTAATAAGGAAGAGATTATTCTACGCCATGTGGTATTAACAGTTAAATACGGAAGGCTAACGACCATGTCAGTCGATATTGTACAGGGAACCCCTGTACAACCCCTTTGGGGGGGCCCAAACTTGATCCGTTAACGTAGGAACGTATATTGTACGCGCGAGGTTGAAGAACATAGAAAGGAACATAGTTCCCTTCAGGCGACCCCGTATAAATGAGGAGCAGTAGGATCCGAGCATTACCGAGGCTTAGTCCGTTCCGGGGAACTTCGGCGCTCTAATTAGCGACGTGAATACGTTTAAACGCCTTCCCTAAGGGCCAAGATGGCGGCACCCAAACTAGTTGGGAGAATTCAATTCCACTAGGTCCCACCCCGCAACGGGAGAGAGAGAAATGAGATATGGAGTTCACTTAAAAAAGTTCCCCTAGCTTTGACGGTTCGGGAAACGAGTTTCCCTTCTAGTTTTCGAATTCATTTCAAGTTTGTGGCTTACTTGGACACGCCGGGATTGGTGGTGGGAGTGAGGGCATTTGAATGGGGAGGACTCGTCCGACTGACTTGGGGGTAAAAGTCTGCTAGAACCCGGTCGAATTTGAATGAGAAAGCCAAAACACATTATATATTCGTTTCTATCATCCATACTTCCATGACTCAGGGTGCATAAAAAAGTCTAGGCCAACGTCTCTCTTATAATTTTTTGATAGTTTTTACACAAGTAGTTTTAGGGAGACAAAATGTAAAAAAAAAAAAAAAAAAAAAAAAAAAAACTTAAAATTAAGAAATTAAGTCAGAAAGATTTGATTTTCAGAACTCTCCGAAGGTTATTAAGGTTGGACTCTTGACAGAATTTAAGAAACACATCTTCAAATCTCCACCAATCCTACCTACTAGTCCCGCATTAAGAGTCTTTTACTCCACGAAGTTTATTTACAATCAAAATTGATCCATTTGGTAGGATTTTGTATTCCCGACGTAATTTATTAATATTACTTCGACGATTGAAATTTTTGTTTCTAATTTACCATCGAAACTCTGCATACATCAAGAGAGAAACTCATGCTCTAAAAATAAACCTAATGGATCATTAGAAATAAGGATTTATTTCAGAACCAAATTATTAAATTGGACGTACCGGTGGTAATTATTACCCCCGTGCAATAAATTTTTGTAGATATAATGCTAAACAAATAAGATATAAAAGAGGAGAGGTCTACTATGGACACAAATTACTAATATTTGCACCCAGGAGGTAAAGGACAACATGTCCATTTTTTTTATTAAATTGACTTAACTAAATGTTCTCAATGTGGATTTTTCGATACATTTAATGGTATAGGGCACTATATCCTGTTCCCATAAATAACGAAGATAAGACAGCGAAAAATAAAATCATGTCCGTTTCCATTAGAGGTAAAAGACACCATGTGGAGGACGTGGTTTTGTTTGACTATGATCAATACTTCCAATTACCTATCAATACCAAGAACAATGTGAAACATTTTCTTTAAACTGTTTCTTTATGTAACAAACAAACAAATTTTAATAGCTTCAAGTAATGGAAAATTAGATCTCCTGAAAAATTACAAATATGTGACATGGTGTCCTTTACCTCCGGGGTACAGATATGCACCTAGCGGTCGAAATGATTCTCATATTGCAACGAAACTCAGCATACATCCTACCCATGTAAAGAAGAAGAAGTGTAAGAATAAACTAAAATTAGAATGGGGCCATTAGAAATGAGCGTATACTGCAGAACGAAATTATTAATTTGCCAGTTTCTAGCCATTCAGTGAATATCAAGCCCGAACTAATAACGAACGTAAATGGAAGTTAGCCATTCGAATGCTTAGGACATTATTTACAAAAGGTCTGACTAGCCGGTACTGCGTCATCTTAGCGCGGTTCCGTTGTTATCCCTAGTCTCATTTGGAAAGATTAAAATAGAAACAGTTGTTATTTTGGTTCGACCTTTCTAGAAATGGTTTATGGCCTTACTTGGCAGCGTCCGCTAGCCCCCAGAATCCACTACTAGAGATACTTATTTCATACAGTTCAATGAATTGAAAAACATCAAAATGTTTCACATTTCGTTTCTACTATAGTACTAATTCTAGAAATAAATGCAATTAAAAAAAAATACTTCTTTAACTCCAAATGTAACGAAAATTTAAATATCTTAGTTTAGATGGGGTTTAAACATGTAGAAAATACTTGATCTTGTCTCGGCTTCTTTCTCCAGTGGTGCTCGTTGTCCGGCCGTTATATTTCGCCCAAATCCTATTGGGCTTCATCAGACGTGTTCCTTACTCTTCGGGGTGTGCAGGAGCTATGATATAGCTATGATATAGCTCCTGCACACCCCGAAGAGTAAGGAACACGTCTGATGAAGCCCAATAGGATTTGGGCGAAATATAACGGCCGGACAACGAGCACCACTGGAGAAAGAAGCCGAGACAAGATCAAGACGATGCCCCAGCGAAGGAGCTTAAAGGAGAACATGTAGAAAATATTTCCATTGATTCTCACGGTTCTAAGTACCCAAACCGAAAATGAGTTACAAAACACTTTTCATTCACTTTCCTCAAAAAACGGTAACAGATATCGCCTTGAAAATGGTGTCATTAGTTTTCCAATCTGAGTATCTGCAAGCATATGAACTCGAAAACGCAGGGGTTAGGATTTTTTTCGAGCAATTTTTGCTCCAAAAACTTCGGTGGATAGCTAATTCGACCTTTCAAATCAAACGAAAGATTTTTGTACTAACTTTCATGAAAACCGCCTATGAGGGAGCGAATAGTCATATATATATATATATATATATATATATATATATATATATATATATATATGTGTGTGTGTTTATATATTTTAAAAGCACAATTGGTTTGATCCATTCCTCAGATCTTAATAAGTCCTTTATTTACATCATCATTTTACAACGTTTCGGCCTTCAGGCCATTTTCAATATCTTATTACTAGCAGTCTCTTTTTTAAAAACTTTTTAGTTTTAGGCCCAAAAATGGCTGTGGTTAAGATTTGGAATATACCTATAAAATTTGATGTGAGGTTTTAAAAATGTAATTATCGTAGAATTGTATAATAATAATATATAATAATAATAATATGTTGTGTTTAGTTTTTATGACTAGAATTGCCAGGATGACAAGGCCTAAAACTATTAAGTTTTTAAAAAAGAGACTGCTAGTAATAAGATATTGAAAATGGCCTGAAGGCCGAAACGTTGTAAAATGATGATGTAAATAAAGTACTTATTAAGGCCTGAGGAATGGATCAAACCAATTGTACTTTTAAATTAGACTGACTTTAGAATTTCCTTCCTTTTTTGGGGGAAAAAGGATAACTTTTAAAAAAAGACAACACATATATATATATATATATATATATACTCTTAAGCCATGGCTGGTGATTGTAATGTTAGATTAAAAAAAAAAAACTTTTATTTTATTTTTTGTTTGTTTTTGACGATGTTATAAATGACGACTACGTTCTATAAGAAATGTTTGTCTGTGATGAGAGGCCAAGTTGCCAGAAACTAGTCGACATGAATAAAATAACGTAAAATAAGTGTTGAAGGAATTTTTTGACCTAAAAGGCCTTATTAAAAGAAGAGGATATATATATATATATATATATATATATATATATATATATATATATATATATTATTTATTCTTATAGATGACCCAAAATATCAAAATTCCTTTTTTATCCTAGGAGGCATGGGGTCATTAAGCAGTCTTCCTTTATTATACTACTTTATTTATTGGGCCCCATTAACGTATTAGTCAGGTTCATATTCAGAATTTCTAAATAGAAATCTTCGTCCCTCCAATTTTCTGCCGTGGAGTATTTCATATTATTTATTCTTATAGATGACCCATGGGCCCAATAAATAAAGTAGTATAATAAAGGAAGACTGCTTAATGACCCCATGCCTCCTAGGATAAAAAAGGAATATATATATATATATATATATATATATATATATATATATATATATATATATATATATATAATATATATAATAAACACGTTGACCTCATGACGCAATCCGGAAGTGCCGATTAGAAACTTTTACTTTTCAGAACCCATCTCGAAGATCTCGAAAATAACGATGGTTATATTATATATATATATATATATATATATATATATATATATATATATATATATATATATATATAATATAACCATCGTTATTTTCGAGATCTTCGAGATGGGTTCTGAAAAGTAAAAGTTTCTAATCGGCACTTCCGGATTGCGTCATGAGGTCAACGTGTTTCCTCCCTATGGAAGAATCGCGCTAAAATATACATAGGACATTGTAATAGAGTACCGTTAAAAAGATTCCATTTGGTACCTATTTGTGCTGTAATGAATAATAAACGGCCTACTCACAATACAACGAACAAATGAACTGAGTTTAATTGTATTAAATATTCAATACGACGAAACGTTGAACAGGTACCCATCGGAATAATGGAGTTCGGATTATGTAGCGTTGGTAATCGATGTAGAATATCCCTCGGGAAGCTGGGAGCATGAAACATGTTGGTAATGATATTTGACCTGGAAGAGTTAATCTATATTCGGTAGCTTTAGGGTTTTAGTCTAAACCCTTACCGTGTAAGCAAATATAATTAAATATTTCCCATATAACCGACAGAATATGTATACTCTTACTCTTTATCTCCCGCAAACAATATAAACAACATCTTCTTCAGAAAAACAGACACAATCGTACATATCAGAGTAGGGCATTATTCAATTAATGTTTTATTCAATAATCATTCAAATAAATTTTTATTGAATCAGAATTTATTCATTGAATAAATTATTCATCCACTGATTTATTTTTTATTCAATGAATAGCAGGGTTAACTCATTATTAAATAAATTTTTATTGAATAAGAATTCATTCATTGACTGATTTTTTTTATTTAATGAGCAATAACAATGAATTTAGTCATTTTTATTAGAAACGATTTTTTAAATAAATCACTTGTATTTAACGAAAAATTCCAGTCAAATAAATAAATTCCATTCAAAAAATTGTTTCAGTCAAAAAAATAAATTACATTCAATAAATCATTTTTATTCAATAAAAATTTTCATTCAATAAATAATTGTTATTCAATAATGAATACAAATAAAAAGTTACGTTATTCATTGAATTGACTGAAATAATGAATGAAAAATTATTCATTAGTATTTAGAATGAAATAACAGATTTATTCATTATTCACTATTAATTATTCTGAATGATTTTTGCCCAACACTGGTACATATCGCCCCTAACATGTCGAACTATCAAATATGAAAATCGGAGCAAACTAGGGAACGAACATATTCGTCACATTGGAAAAGTAACATATTGAAAAAAAAAAGTATTATTCGATACTTTATTCAAGGCGTTTCTGGCTATTCTAAAGGGGTTAGAGTTGTGACAACATTCTACAGGCCGTATTGTCCACAATACAAGAAAAATCTATTTTTTCATCGGATATGAAAAACGAGATTTTTCATATTCGATAGTTTGAAATGGTAGGGACGATATATTCACATCTCGCTACCTGAAAATCAGAAAAAGTACTCACACACAAGCAAAACCACACTCTCAGATCCAATTTAACTCTGTATAAAAAATAATTCATACAATATTGCTGTGCATAAATAATTTAACTCTAAAGTCATAACATTCATTCACAATTTTAACCTAAAACTTATTCAAAATGTCCAAAGAGTTCAGGAAAATGCCTCTTTGTAGTTTATATCATTGTTGACAAGAATTAACAATATTGAGATTATAGCTTTATGTGATCAATCGCCATGGAACCGGCCTCACAAATGTATAAATATAAAAATATTTCACGTTACTAGAAAACCAGAAAAAATTCTCCAACACAAGCACAATCACGCATAACTTAACTCTGTATAAAAAAAAAAATCTCTCTCTCTCTCTCCCGTCTAATTGATTCATTTGTCGCAGCGTACAATCCACAACACTATTTATTTATTTTGTTAATGCTCAGCCTCTATGGCGAAAAGCATATAATCCTCAGTGTGAGCCGATGTGTGAGCTGCAACAATCGATGCCACTCCAAAAAATCATCCATCTGAGTAGGTATGTTAAGTTAGATAGATTTAAAAACAAATAGGTTGAAAATAAATCTACTATATATTTGTCAAATACCACTCACTCACTCACTCACTCACTCACTCATCTATCAACGCCCAGCCCAAACCGCTCGACAGAAAATTTTGAAATTTTGCATGGACACTCCCTATATAACGCAGGCGCTCGCTAAGAAAGGATTTTTTGATATTCGTATTTTTAAGCATTTTTAGGGGGGTTTAAAGTTTGAGTTGGTTAGAGAAGGCAAGCCTAGGCAGCCTGCGTTGCTAAGACGATAAAGAACAGCTGTTACCTTACATTATCTATCTCATAGTTTTATTTCTAATTGAGGTTAATTTCAACTATGATGGCAGACCTTGAATTACTAGAAATTAACTGTCCCTCATAGAGTTTTAATTGCGTTTCTTTTCTGCCTGCCCCCGTCAGATAGACTTGCCAGGGGGGGTTGGGAATAAATACAGTACAAATTATAAGCAAAATGGTGAGTTTTAAGCCTAGCAAGTAACGGGAAAGGGGGATCCTGAACTGTTAGTCTACCCAAACCTTAAAAATAAGAACGGAACTTTTTTTGCTACTTGATTTTCTTAAAAAAATCTCTCAGCCAAATAGTAGTGTCTGGCTGCTGGCAGCGCTGTGCAGGTAGTTCCAGCGTTTTACAGTTAGATTACTTCTCATATCTTTGACACTGTGAGCAGTAGTAAAAATGTTGATTGTAGAAAAGTAACCGATTTATAAAAGATTCTTATAAACATGAATTCATTACTTTTTACATCTTACAGCCTTTTCCGGGACATTGATAAAACCGGGCGGGACACCGAAACAATTGTAAAATACCGGGACAGTTCCGGTCAAACCGTGATGTATGGTAAGCCTATCCTTAGAGTTGTCTAGGTGAGGCAATTATATCCGGAACCCTTGCACAGCCTCCTTGCCTATAACCTTGGTAATATAATGGGTGTTTCCAAATAACTTTTTGGAAACATAAACTTTTAAATTTTAACGCCCATTGAATAACATATAGTATGACGGGAACCGTGCTATAATAAACTGCACGGAATTGTATAGTAACGTAATTTTAATGAAACATTATTTAACGCAATAAAATAAATAACTACTTATCGGCCTTGGTGAAGCACGGGTATTCAGCTAGTGAGAAATAAAAGAAATAATTATATACCTATATATCTATAAAAAAAGAAATAAAATAAACATTTTGTTATTAAAAGGAGATGGTAATAAAATGTAAAGCATAAATCATTCTGTATAGCTGTGATTTTATTGTAAGAAGAAGTGAATTGGAATTCTTATGATTATGCGACCATTTGCCCCAGGTTGAATGTGAAGTCTATATTTTGTCGAAAATGTTATTGTTTTTCAAATAGGACAGTATTGTATCAATATGTTGGCTGCCTTCAGAAAGTATATCTGTCAGGTCATGTGGAATGTCCAAGTTAGTCCGTAACCGACAGTCTGTTAATATATGTTTTACAGTAAGGTCTGTGTTACAATGTTTACATTTTGGTTTGTCAGACTTTGTCATCAGGTACTCATGGGTTATGCGTGTATGGCCGATTCTTAGCCTCGCAAGGACTACTTCTTCTCGGCGTGAATTCCTGTACGATGATGACCAGTCCGATATTGTCAGTCTCAGTATGCCAGCCAAGTCGCCATTTGTCTAGTATAATTTTGCTGGTATGTCTAGTAATGTGATTGTGAAATAAATGAAATTGTTGGTATGTCTGTTCTTCTGTCACAAGTCGAGCATGTTTATCAGCAGTTGTGTTTTGACCGAGGTCTTGATGTCCAGGCAGACAAGATAGTGTTATATGTTTCTGTCGTGTCTGTAAGTCATGGATTTTATCTTTTATTTCAGTACATAGTGGGTGGGTTGTGTACAGGTTCTGGAGGCATTGTAGTGAATTCAATGAGTCGCTGTATATAATAATGTGTTTATGTTGTGTAGATGGAATATTTTTGAGTGCAAGAAGGATGGCATATAATTCTGCCCCTAATATGTTTAAATATGGGGGCAGCTTCTGGGCATAAATATCTTCTTGCATAACTGCTGCCGAGCCAACTCCGCTTTCGGTTTTTGATCCATCAGTGAATATCTTTAGGCAGTTGTCGTGTTGTTTGAAGTATTCTGTGAAATGTTGTGTATGTAGTAATGTTGACATTGGGTCCTTTTTATGATACTTTGTAAGAGTTAAGTCTATGTTATAGTTCCGTATTGTCCAAGGTGGGTTCAAGGTTTGTCGGTGAGTTGTAACGTTGTAGTTTCCCAAGACAAACAGTTCTTCCATTTCAAGAAATCTTATAATAAAAGGTCGGACATGACTTCTCCGTTGTTCATACTTATAAAGATTCCGATTACTCAGGATATCGCTTGTGCAAGCTTCATTAGTCAGTGATCGAAGTTTGTAATAATATGCCGCTAATAGTACTGCTCTCCTGTAAGATAGAGGAGGTTCGACGGCTTCTGCGTACAAGCTGATCACTGGACTAGATCTGAAAGCACCTAGAGATAATCGTAAACCAGTGTTATGTATTGGATTGAGCATGTTTAGTGTAGTGGGCCTGGCAGACGAGTAAGCTACGCATCCGTAATACAGAAGAGACCTGGTATAACTTCGATAGACGTTTAGCAATACTTTCCGG
The DNA here is from genome assembly GCA_946811695.1 of Gonocerus acuteangulatus. NCBI lineage: Eukaryota > Metazoa > Arthropoda > Insecta > Hemiptera > Coreidae > Gonocerus > Gonocerus acuteangulatus. Next base: position 41,870,404 of record OX328129.1, read on the forward strand.
TCAGCACCCCACCTGGTATTACTCAAAACTCTCAAAAGATGTAACGATTTCTTACATTTTTGAATGAGTTCCTTGAAGTGGGGTACCCACGTGAGTCGTTTGTCAAATAGTAAACCCAAGAATTTTAGTGCGTTTGTTTGTGGGATTTGTGTATTGTACAGATGTAAACGATAGTTAGTATTGCGTTTCTTTCGTGTAAATAAAATAGACTTTGTTTTGTGAGTCGAGAATTTCAGTCCTGTTAGATCCGTCCAGCGTTCGAGTGATTGTATAGTCTCCTGTATTCTGTTTTGAGAAGCTTCTGCAGTCTTGGATGAATGGATTATTAGTAGATCGTCAACATATCGTACATCAGGGGGAATGTGATCCCTAACCGAATCCATAGCAATAAGAAACAGCGTTGTACTCAATATACTCCCTTGAGGAATGCCCATTTCTTGTTTATAGACATCTCTGAGGCAAGTTCCATTTCTGACTCTGAATGTTCTATTCGAAAGGAAACCCTTGATAAATTCCACAACACTAGCGATTTGAGTAATTATTTCCTTTGAATGATAAAATATTTTAAATACTCGCAAAATATTGCGAGCTGGTATAACACACTGATTTTTATGTTACACTTATTTCAGCTTTAGTGAGTTTTAAAATATAATTAATGAAAACGTAACCAAAGACCACAGATAAACAAGTTAGCTTCTAACAATACTAAAGTTAAATTGTCCTCACAGATACTTCACCAGCAGCCCTAACCTTTGTTAACCGCAGACCTCTGTAAATGGCTTCACAACTAGATATACCTCAATCCCATTATAAAAAAAAATAGCTTCATAAATATTTTTATTTATAAGCTGCTTAATTGTTGAAATTTTTTCTATGGTGATAAAAAAACAAAAACAAACTAATATCATGTTCATTTTTGTGATCTTATCAGAAATTAATGAAAATTATTCTTGATGAAATAGATGTTTAATGACTACATTAAGCCTCACATTAAAGTGAAAAAAAAGAAGTCCCCAGAGTTTTTCACCTTCGGGTTAGCTGAAAAAAGTTTCTGCTACTATTAGAAAGGGTGGCGCCCTATAGATAGCCCGGTGCTAATGGTCTTGATGCAGATTTGGCCAAAAAAATAAAAAATAAATAAATAATAACAATAGGGAGAGACAAATAGACTCTAAAAGTTTAAATGTTTTCGAGTATTTCAATAATAAAAACTCATGTAATTGCATAATTCTGATGGTAATTGTGAAGTTTAGGGGCATCACGCAGATTTTTTTTACATGTTGTTTTAACATTTATTTTGATGGACTAAACATGAATCCGTTAAATGATAAAAAAAAAAAAAAAAAAACTCTATATAACCTCTAGTCAACGCATAGCACGTATGCCCATAATGCGACAGGTTTCGACGGATGAGGAGGCCCTTAAAATTTACAATTATTTGTCAATAAATAATTTATCAGCATTTCAAATGAAAGTTATTTCCCAATGTACATCCCTGCAGGTGAGCATTTTTACAAATGTTATTTACTCTAGCTTTCCTAACCCGCATTACAGTGAAGTTTACGAGACTATTTTTTTATCGGATTCGTGTTTAGTGCATCAAAATACGTAATAGAAAAAAAATCGGCCCTTAAACGTCACAATTAACATCCTGACATCAGAACCTGTAAGTGTTTTTGGTAAAAAGAGGGGCGAAAGGACAAGCATATAAATAAATAAGCTCATCGTATAATGCATGACCTTTAGTTTATGCTGACGAGATTGAATCAGTCAGTTACATTTAAGCTTGTCACAAAGTAAATGCGTTATGTTGACAAACGATACTTGGAAAGGAGTTGACATTTAATTTAATTTGAAGGTTAAAATTATAATTTTATCTATTTAAAACGATGTTTACAAGAAGGCATCTGTTGTAGTAAATAAATAATTACACATTAACTGACCCTTTGCTCAAATTTAGGGAATTATCGAAATAGGCTGTAGGTCAAAAAATAAAAACTTCACTAAAAAGTTTCACAAACTTTATTTTTCCCTACACATTTCGCGCCGTTTTAGTGCCTCTCGGGGGAATATGTTTTAAATGAAACAGCTTCAACTTGAGGAGGAGAACCTTCCACTAGAAGGGCATTGACTGTCTACACTGGCCATTGACAGAAAAAATTCAATATGGTGGAAAATAGTCAGCTGGTCGATAATCGAAATGCCATATGTTTAAAATAAATTTTAATTTAGAGATTAAATATAGTCATAAAACCATTTTATAAATGAAAAAAAAAAAAAAAAAAAAAAAAAAAAACCCTTTCCATATTCAATGTCAAATAAATTAATAAAAATATTATTAAAGTGCTCTGTTTAAGTTTTTGTAATTATGACTTTCTTTCTATTTTTCTTTTCATTCTGTTTCTTTCTTCCCCTCATATTCTAATGTCCTTCTTTATCAATATTTTGAGCATGTAGTTTAATTCGTTATCAAAGTAACTGTACCGATTCTCATATAAATGATTTATCGCAGCTATTACAGTTAATTTTGTATATATTGTATTTAGCTTTGATGGGTCTCCCGTGGTCTAGTGGCTAGCGCCTTAGATTCATAAGCGGGAGATGGTGGGTTCGATCCCCACCGGCGGCATGAATTTTCTCATCTCAGGGCTAGTTGAGAAAATTTCTGGCTGCACCCTGGATGTCGGCGCTAATGGCCCAGATTTGTCGATATCTTTGATTTCAATTCACTTATATCTATTTATTATTTTATTCCTGAAAAATTGGTAATACCCAGAAAGTCTCATGTATCTATGTAGCTTTTAAAACATCGCATAATCTAAATAATGGATTAAAACAAAGTGAATATTAGTATGTATATGTCTATATATATATATATATATATATATATATATATATAAATATATATATATATACACATTAGGGTGACCCTTATCTATAGGGAATTTTTTTGAAAGTCAAAATTTTGCTGCTCCCACCCCCCCCCCCCCCCAATTCTGTTCCGATCAACAAAAAAACAAGCTGTGCAAAATTTCAGGGCAATCGGACAACTGCTAGGCGACCCGCAAATGGGTTGAAATTGAAACATAGGATAAGCAGCAATTAATTCCGTTAAAAAGGGATATACTGTTCTATCTGAATCATTTTCTCAAAAAAACATTACGTAGTTACATCAAGGCCACCCCAGAAATTGTTTAAACTCATTCTGAATCAAATATCTCAAAAGTCAAATCTAAAAACTTTTTGGAATAACGTGGAAAAATTAAAAAATATGAGAATTTTACTAATACACACTAGGGTGGCCCTTAGCTATAGGGATTTTTGTTGAAAGTCAAAATTTCGCTGCTCCCACCCCCCATTTCTGTTCCAATCAACAAAAATATTAGCTTTGCAAAATTTTAGCGCAATCGGACTACTGCTACGCGACCCTCAAACGCCTTGAAATAGAAACATAGTATAGGCAACGATTAATTCCATTAAAAAAGGGATATGCTGTTCTATCTCAATCCGTTTCTTATTGCAATTTATGTAGATACATCCAGGCTACCCAAGAAATTGTTTAAAATCATTCTGAATCATATATCTCAAAATTTAATTCTAAAAATTGCAGGGATAGCATGGAAAAATTAAAAAAAATATTAGGTTTTTAATAATGCACACAACTTGTATAAGGCAACCGCATTTTTATTTTTGACAAGAATTTCTATAGAAACAAGGCATAATGTGAACAATAAAAAAATACAAATATTGCACATTATGTTTTTCTAAGGGAGGATTTAGTAGCAGTCGGGTATTTTTTGCGGCCCCCGGCTACGATCTGCAAAGCTAATTGTTTCTCATTTTCAACTTTCGTGAGAACGTTATTGTAATCCTGGATGAGTTTGACGCCTCTTTCAGCAACGTTATTCACAACAACTATCTTCTCAAGTTTTTCAATTCCACTCTTGTAACCTGGATCACCTTTCCATGTTGAAGGGGGAAATCGGTGCTGATTGAAAATCTCGTGAAGAAATGTTTTGTATCAGGAGTTACAAAAGATGGAAAACCGATTTTTTGTGAAGGAAGAAAAATTATTTACTTGGACTACGTTCGTCTTAAGTTGACTTTTTTCTTCTTCAGCATTGTCTGCTCCAACATAACTTGAGCTATATTTGCCTTAACCACTGTTGGAACGTTGTCATCAAATAAGGATATAAGGAAGGACATCATCCACGGCTTCGGGAACTAAGTACCAGAGGTGATTGGAAAAATGTTTTGCGGCAGCCTTACTGATTTCTGGATCAATATCCTGATAATGTATCAGTATATGTACCGCCGAAGCGAGTAGCCAAATAGTTGATGCGCCGTTAAAAACGAAAAAAAAATGTATCAGTCTGATGATAGAAACCAGACTCAAACGGACCCTCGCGCAAGCAAATTAAATGTTCTTAAAGAATTTTTCTAATATAAGATAACTGAAATTGATTTTGAAACAGGTACATTCTGAATGCATAAATCGCCTTTGGCATCCACCTAGCATGACTTACAGCTTTTGGTACACGAAACGATACTCCTTTCTTCCCGTGCAAACGAGTGCGTTTTCAGGAAGCAGGAACACACTTGATTGTTTATCTTTTTTATCCAACATTAACAAGAACACGACTAATTTAATTTTTATTACTAGTGCTTACATGCTCAAAATTGATTAAAAAATAAAATAACTTAAAAAAAGTATTATCTTAAAAAATTACTTTTGGACAAAAATATCAATATTTCAAGGTCATTGCGGGTCGCCTCGGAGTTGTTCGATTTAGCTAAAATTTTGCACAGATCGTGATTTTGATGATTGGAACAAGATAGGGGGGGTGGGAGGTAAACTTTTAAAAAGTTGAAAAATAAGGGCCACCCTAATATATATATATATATATATATATATATATATACATATATATGTATATATATATATATATATATATATATATATATGTGTGTGTGTGTGTGTGTGTGTGTGTGTGTGTGTGTGTGTATGTGTGTATATATGTGTACCTGACTGTATACTTACTACCTATGTGTGCATGTATTTGTCCGTGTAAATATAAGATATAGAAATGTATTATATCGTCGATACAAAAGCAAACTAACGAATATGAAAATCACCACTTTTCAGAGTGGAAAAGTATTTATTCATAACTTTCTTTTGGACAGTCAAATATTCGGCAGATTTGACCTTTTGTTAGTGGAATACTTTCCCTTTAATAGAGTGAAGTCAGATTGAAGTATTTGCCGTAAATAAGTCCAACAGAAATTATTAAAGATGGACAATGAAAGATGCATTTTTTCATATTCGTTAGTTTGCTTTTGTATCGACGATATATCATTAATAATCACTAATACATTTTCTTGAAAACCTATCCTATATTTATAAGTTAGTAAATTAAGCTCCCATTTGACCTGCTTATATTAAAGCCCACAATGTTCCTCTTAAAACAATTTAATTCATGAACTACATTTTTGTATGATTTCCAAAGACATCTAACATAGTTTGTCCCCACCTATTTTTTATTGTACACTTTATTTTTAACTGTTAATGACAGTTCTTGAGAAATGTCCTAAAAAAAACTTAGGAAAATGAATGAAAGCATTTTGAAGATGATATCTTTAACTGTTTTCACGAAAAATGAATGAAAGCAGTTTTCCTAACTACGTTTCGTTCCTACGAATCGGAATTTTATCTTATGCTTTTTGACTTCACATCTCTAACATTCCTGTATATCAGCTTTACAAGTACCCCAGAGTTTCAAAGGTCAGGCCCTAAGATATTATGAACTTATCTTCGGGAACATTCAGAAACTAAATTAACCCCAACTTAAGCTACTTAAACTTAAGCTCCTTCTGCCGAGGTCTTGCAAACTATTATCTTCACTTAATAAGAACAATTTTAATTTTTGGTCCTTATCTTTCGTTTTGGGAGCATCAAAGTTACCCCTTAAAAATGATTAAGTTTGCCCAGTTTGCCCTCCTTGAGGGAAGGGTTTTTGGGCGTTTAAGTGGTTCATGAATATTTAGGGTGGTAAGTGAATTAAAATTAAAAAAAAAAAAAAATAATTATCAAATCCCGAAGAGGGATGTGCAATTTCTTGGAGCTTATCCTCTTGAAGAGACATTTTCTTTTCAGAACTAATTATCCCGTAATCCCTAACTAAATGGGGTGTTGGTTGACGGATGGGCCCGGCCCTTCTTTCTAAGGAGATCTAATCCTCAAACCTTTTCACTAAGCTTGACTTTCTTTATTATACTCTAAAGGAAAACCAATTAAGCATTCTCATTTTTATAGAAAAAAAAAAAAATAGTTGATAATGTTATAGTGTTTGCTCCCTCCCTCGGCAGGGCGTATGGCAAGTAAATGACAATACTCCAGAGGATTAAACAAGACAAAAAATGTAGTTCAACATCACCAACCACACAGTTCTATCTCTATGCCGTCCTAAAGGTTCTATAGATAAAATCCATGCTTTTTGTAAGACAAATCCAATTTTCTCAGCTTTTACACATTTTTTCCCAACATTTCATTACATTTTTGAAATCAGCATTTAATTTTTTTTAAGGCTGACGCATATGTAATGTTCACAAGTATCTCATTCAAACCGCAATATCAATTAAAAAAGTAGAAATTAATAAAAGCTGGTTAGCGACAAATTTTCGAAAATCACTACTCTTCCAAAAAACATCCAGCAGGCTGCCGAGTCTCAAATAAAATTTAAACAGCTTTCTATCGGTATACTCAGATCTAAGATTATCTCTCAATTTCATAATGTAATTGGTATTCTAGAGTAAAAATATATCAAATAAATAAAAGTAATATTTTGTTGATTTTCGTGATATTATCAGAAATAAATAAAACATCCGACAGGCTACGGAGTCTCAAATAAAATTTAAACAGCTTTCTATCGGTATACTCAGAACTAAGATTATCTCTCAATTTCATAATGTAATTGGTATTCTAGAGTAAAAATATATCAAATAAATAAAAGTAATATTTTGTTGATTTTCGTGATATTATCAGAAATAAATAAAACATCCGACAGGCTACGGAGTCTCAAATAAAATTTAAACAGCTTTCTATCGGTATACTCAGAACTAAGATTATCTCTCAATTTCATAATGTAATTGGTATTCTAGAGTAAAAATATATCAAATAAATAAAAGTAATATTTTGTTGATTTTCGTGATATTATCAGAAATAAATAAAAATTATTCTTGATTAAATTTATACTTAATAATTATAGTAAGCCTTACAAAAAAAGTTTAATAAAAAAAAGTACATCGAAAATTATAAACGTTCTTACAGGCCTCCTTGCAAAAAACATAGATGACAATTGGTCACACCGCTGACGTAGTCCTTGCAATCTCATCGTGGTTAGCTCTCACTTCCATAAATGATTCGTGAATCCTTGTGATCAGTTGGTTTATGTCCTAAATCGGTACGTTATACACTTGTAGTTGTTTATTTAAATGATTAGCTACGATAAAGATGAGCAACGATTTTTGGTTGTTTGTCATTGGTCTTTCCGAGCGGAAGTCAAAGAAACCTTGTGAACAAGTTAATGGCGTCTAAAATCGTAACGTTTTTTCAGAATTTCAGAGTAGATGTTTTAAGGAGTAGAAGTTTTACAAAATTTTAATTATAATTATTCTATGACAAGAGATATAAATCATTTAGGCGTAAGAATAGAAAGCGCGTGAAGATGACGCAGTTCCTTCAAGTCAGACCTGTTAATTTTTGGCTCTAAGAGATGGAAATTAAGTGCTAAGACAGTTATCTAAAATTGAAAACTCGCCCAAGAATAGAACGAAATAAAAGAAACACAGTCTATTAAATAGTAAGCCGCATCAAAGAAACGAACATTTAACGCCTCCCGGGGTCGGACTCCATATTTATAAGAGTTTATTTGAAACAGGTAGTTTATATGGAAGAGGCCTGATGGTTAAGGTATGAGCAGGCTTAGCAACAGGTAGCTCTCTGTTTCAAGAGCTGTTCGCTTTTCAGCGGCGGATTATGAATTACCTCAAGCCATCAAAAATGGATAACTCATCTTCGGTACTGTGGCCTTCCATTGTGAAGGTATGCTCTCTTTACGCATGTTCTAGGAACATCCTCTCTCTCTCTCTCTCTCTCTCTCTGTCTCTCTCTCTCTCTCTCTCTCTCTCTCTCTCTCTCTCTCTATTGGGATTAAATCTGCTTATCATGGGCGTATATAGAAAATAATTTCGGGGAGGGGGGCTGAGACCATTTCCGGTGTATGGAATACTAACAATTTAGATCTTGGAAGAGTTTTAGCCAACTTAAACGCTATTACACCCAAAATAGAATATGTTTTATGAACAAAATGATCTTGTTTAATTTATTTTTAAGGGTTTTATGAAATTTTTACCGAACAAATCAAAATTTCGGGGAGCTGCAGCCCCCTCAGCCCATGCTGCTTATGAAGGTAAAGCTTTGGCTTGATGACACAAAGAGGCGACGTTTTATAATCATAGCTATTTTAAATTTGAATATATATGCAAATTTAAACGATATATTCTTAATGTCACATTATACAGATAGTTTACTTATATGCACGCAAATATTTAGAACTCTTTTCTTTTCCAGGTTAACAAAATTACTAATTTGCACAGAAATTATATTTTTTTTTTTTACACAATTCTTCCCTTAAAGAATAAGAGAGAATTTGTCAAAAAATAAAAAAAGTCATCCGAGATTATTTTTCCAGTTTTGACGTTCCGCGCGCAGACGGTTCGTCGGATCAATAAATGTCTAACTCTCTATGGAACAAAATGTCCATCCGATGGGTTATTCAAACACGATTATCTCGTAAAATATTTAAGCTAAACCACTGAACTTGGTCTCCTCTTAAAGATAATTTAATAAGATACAACTTTTGTAGTGAGACGTTTTTTTCGTATAACGCTTCGTATAAGCGATAAATTGTTGTAAAAAAAAAACACGTTTTTTTGCGTTTTTCGCGAAAAAGAAGGGAAAACGATAAAACCGCCAAAGGACTTTTTGACTTAGTTTTTCGTTTTCCCATCGATATATATAAAGTCTGTTGGATTAAGACTGCCAAAATAAGCGGCAAAACTTCGGGAATCGATATTTTTGAATTGATGTCAGGAATTATTATAAGAAGAAATTATTATTTTTTATTACTCTATGTATGGGTCCAGTGTTAAAGTTTAAACTGTTTTAAGAATTGAAATGTTAATTTTATTAAGAATTGAAAGTTTTTTTTTTTTTGTGTTATCACTTTCCTCCGACGAAAAGCAGCTATGTTAAATTATGTTTACCTTGCAGCTTTACATGACGTCATTTAATTTTTTTGACCAAGAAGATTGTCTGTTGTTTTGTTTTGGGCGGAGGAGGTGGTAGAGGGGGTGGAAGATAAATCATATACTTTTAATGATTCTTACAGTCCAGGCAACGAATGCTTAAAAACAGCCTATAGGTGGAAATTTTTGGAACACAATTTTTGACTTCGTTACTTTCTTTGGGCTGGATAGGTGAACATATCAAAAGTCCTCGCCCGTAGCCTTTGTGCCGGGGAGGGGGGAGGGGATTTAGAAGGTCCTATTTTTCGGGTTTTCACTTTTATCTCGGAAACCCTGCGTCCTAGCGACATGACTATTCTATAAATAATGAAAGCTGATTAAATTTCCTACAAGTTCGATTCAATAAAGTTTTTAGAGATATCTTTAGTTTTCGAAATATCCGCCCTTGAAAACCTGTCATTTTGGGGTAAAACACTTTTGCCGCATATTTTTCCCCCGTTTTGATCGGATTTCTCTTCAACGACGAACCCAAAAAATAAATAGCGGTTATAGGGTTGTAGAATATTGCATTTCCTTCAATAATATATATTACTTTGCTACTTTATGTATTTTCCTTAAAATACATATTTTTTTTTTTTTAAATTTAACCTTAAGATGTTGGGCCCACTGACCAGTTATTCACACTCAATTAGATAAGCTCCTGTCCATTATATTGGCAATGGTTTTGCTAAAACCATGTGCGTGCGTATATAACGTTTGAAAGAAAATACATAAAATAGTAAAGTAATAAATATTATTGAAGCGATTGGAATGCTCTACAACCCTATAACCGACATTTTTTTTTTTTTTTGGGATTCATCGTTGAAGAGATCTCCTGTAGGGAAATGAAAAATGGGACCTTCTAAACTCCCCCTCCCCCTCCCCCCCGGCACAAAGGACGAGGACTTTTGATATGTTGACCCCCTAACTAGCCGAAACAAAGTTACGAAGTCAAAAATTGTGTTCCAAAAATTTTCAACTATAACTGTTCGTTGCCTGGACTATTACGAGTATTTAGGCATTATGAAAGAATGCCTATTCAGGATTGTGTTTTAGTTTTTTTGCGTTTTCTCGGAAACGAAGCAAAAAGGAGAAAAATGCCTTTGGTCTTCTTTCTTTTCTTTTTTCATCCTGCATCGATTCCCGAAGTTTTGCCGTTTATTTACACCGTGTATATATATAACGGGGGGTCATGTTCGGTGTCTACTAGGTAGAATCGATGAAGATTTGAAGACAATTTTCCGTAATTTCGTCATCAGTGCAACCTCAATAGCTACTTTCCTTCGTAGGAAAGTGCTAAAAGTAATTAACAGTCAATTCATTTCAGATTTACACATTTCACGTCTTTCTAGGTGACCACTCACAGGTGAAGGTCAGCCTTCGTACACCCAATGGGTGGAGTGAATAAAAGCTACGGAGTCTACTTCTAGGTAGCAAGATCTAAGTAAGTTAGTCTCATCTTCTGAGAAACTAAGGAAATTCTAATGGTAGCTGTTGCTAACCCCTAGCTGGAGCTAGGATTCCTACCTCCCCTGTCTCATCCCTCTTCCTTCCTGTCAGGGTTTGTTGCTTGTCTCTCTCCTCATCGGGCTGCGTGTGTCTTGTGCAAATGTCGACACGCATGGGCGGCATATTAGGGGGGGGGGCTGCAGTCCCCTCCGAAATCGGTAAAGATTTGTCAAAAGAAACAACATAAAAATAAATTAAATGAGACCCCTTTGGTCAGAAAAAATCATTTATTTTTAGTGCAATATCTTTTTAATTGGCTAACTATTCCAAGATCTAGATTGATAATATTCCATACCCCCCCCCACAAATGCTCTCAGCCCTCCCCCCAAATACTCCCAGCCTGTCCCGAAATTATTTTCTATATACGCCCATGCCGACTTGGATCGGTCACTTTTTATAACAGTATTGGTCAATGATCCTGTGTCAATGGAAAAATCTAAATTACTACCTGCTATTAAAGAAAGAAAACATGCTTGGGACAGCATTAGTAATGAATTTTCCATAGGGCGAAAGGTCACTGTTCCACAGTTAAATAAGTTACTGAGTAACATTAAATCAAGTATAAAGAAGAAAACCGACCAAAAAGCCACCGGCAATAAGCCTATAAAATTGAAGCAGTAGGGAAAAGATTTTTACAAATTATTGATCAAGGGCAAAAATCCCAGGAAGAATTCAAATGGATTCACCGACAAGCGTCAAACAAGGAAGTAGGGTCATTCCATGCCAGTTCATCCAGGCATGTCACCCATGTCCTCAGATTTGGCTAAACATTTTTTTATTTGCTTATTTTACTATCCTAATAACCCATGCCAAGTTTTAATAAATAATCTTGACCCGTTTTTAAGTTATGAATTTTTGAAATTTGGCAAAATATGATTAAAATGGTGTTTCTGAGGCTGTCACTTTCGGTGTCGCTATTGTTTTGAAAAATCCAAAACTTCTATAATATTTAGCATGAAGCAATATTTTTTTTCACCAAAATGTTCAGAAAAGCTTGGAGATTATAGGAAAAATAAATTTGGCTAATTATCAATTTATATTTCTGTGTAATGGTTTGGTAAACTTAAATTTTGAGGCATTTTTTAGCCGATAAACAAAACAATTTTAAAATCAATTATTGACCAAAGGCATAGCAGTAACCAAAGTAATTTTTTTTTTAAATTTAACCTTAAGATGCATATTATTATAATCTGGAATAAAATTAATGGCTTTTTGCCTGCTTATATGTTTAAAAATGCTTAAAAGATAAAATTCAGGTTATATTGAATAAATCCGATGAAATAAATTTATTTAAAATTCTTATCAAGATTATTTTAGTATGCATTTTTAGCAAACTGCGGATTTACATAGAAAATCATTTCAGAGGGGGCTGGGAGAATTTCGGAGGGGGGCTGAAAGCATTTGGGGGGTACTGAATACTAACAATCTAGAACTTGGAATTGTTACCCAATTAAAACGCTATTACAACGCAAAAACCATTATTTTTTCTAAACTAATTGTTCTTATTTAATTTATTTTTAAGGTTTTTATGTTTTAGCAGTTTGCTAAAAATTCATAATAACATAATCTGGAATAAAATTAATGGTTTTTTACCTGCTTAAATGATTAAAATGCTGAAAAGTTAAAATTCAGGTAATATTGAATAAATCAGATGCAATAAATTCTTATCAAGTTTAAAACCTCTAGTATTTCCTCTAATTGAAGAATAATAGATTTTATTTCTAACATTGCTCTATCTTGGGCGTATTATAAGGGGGGGGGGCTAAGGGAGCTGCAGCTCCCCTCTAAATAGGTAAAAATGTGTCATAAAAACCTGGAAAATAAATTAACACTTATAAATAATTAAGAATACTTATTTAAGAAAAAATAATATTTTTGGGTTATAAAAGTATTGCAGGTTTTGGGTTGTAATAATTTTGCAGGTCCGTGGGATGCAAAAATTTAACATAGGCGTCATATCAATATCACTTGTTTCCATCACTAATCCAAAGTACGAATGGTCATCATAAGTGCACACTACTTAGTAATTTGAAATGATATCTAAAATTTTCAGATATGGTAATTAATTTACAAAACCAAATATTGTACTAAAAATTTCTCATCAAAGCTAATACGTTTAGTAGTAATCAGATTCTCTGTTTTTGGAATAAAATGGTGAAAACTGCGTTTTCCAGGCACAGTTTTAATATTTGAAAAAAATTCCTTAAGTCTTCTTGATTCTGATATTTTTTTCTTTACTGATTAGGGAGAAACAAATATTTTCAATTGAGGACTTACAAAAATCAAAAAAACTTGTGGACATTGTCTATTGCATTTCCAGGTGACATTTAAGACTGGCTTTTGCAACCAGACGTTTTATCGTACCACCGATGCCGTCACATAGGGACTTTCCATGGCTGGTTGCAAAAAAAAAATCCATAAAGCACATAAATTGAAATTATTTTCATGGTGGAAAATATTAATAAAGTTTTTATATTGAGCTGCGCAACCATCGCTAAAGTGTAGCAAACTACGTATTTTCATACAAAATAATTTCGGGGGCTGGGAAAATTGGGGGGCTGAAAGCAATTGGGGGGGGGGGGGGGGGGTACGGAATACTAACAATCTAGAACTTGGAATTGTTCCCAATTAAAACGCTTTACAACGCAAAAACATTATTTTTTCTAAACTATGTGTTCTTATTTAATTTATTTTTAAGGTTTTTATGACACATTTTTCCAATTTTGGGAGGGGAGGGGGCTGACCCCCCCCCTCCTCTTATATTCGCCCATGATAGAGCAATGTTATAAATAAAATATATTATTTTGCAATTACAGGAAATAATATATGTTATAACTTGATAAGAATTTTAAATAAATTTATTTCACCGGATTTATTCAATATAACCTGAATTTGCTGCTTCACAACAAATTTCAAATAAAAATTTGAAAAAGTGCGAAAATGGTTGAGGTTTTCGGTACGGAAGAAAAAAAAACAGCCGTCAACTCCAGAACTTCAAAGAATCGTTTTACTGCAGGAAATGTAGCTAAAGAAGATGAAAATAAAACGTGAAGACGTCCCGGCGCAGATAACACTCCTTTTCCTTACGAACATGCGTAAACGCCGCCGCAATGAGCGAAAAGAAACGACTAACTAAAAAGCTAACATGACCCAGACCAGACTAGCTTTTCCCTTAGCAATTGCTACCCTTAGAACCTAGTCACAGCTCTTTATTCACACCTTCGACTTAGCTGCTGATAGGAATCGTGATAAACTAAGCAAGTGCTAGGCCTAGCTGCAGCTAACCTTTTTATTCACGCGGCCCTTAGCAATTGCTTGGAAAATACTTAGTTCTAGCAATTGCTAGCTTTTGTTCACTCCACCCAATGAGGTTACATTTTTTATTTTGCGAGTTTTTGGCACCAAAATTGAATTGACGTTGACCTCCCGCCTGGGATATATTTGATTAAAGAAAGTTAGTGCGCTGTAGATATGGATAACATTAGTTTTTTAATAGAGTGCATATGATCGTTGAAATTAAACGACGACAGACCGAAATAGTGTTATAATTATTCTGGACTTACCCTGATCACACGCCCCCCTATATTGGACCTTCAGCTTCTTCCTGTTTCTGCAAGCATCCGCCCTCAGAACACACTCGTTGGTGAAGGTCCTACCATCGCTGGCGCATACAGGAGCATGGTCCAGAGGACACTGCTCAGGGCAGGAACAACGGGCAACTCTACCTTCGCTCACTAGGCACACTTCTCCAGGAGGGCAGGGCACTCCGGCACATGGATCTGTGGAAGAGAAAACAATAGTGTAGGCCTCATAAAAAGTATAAAAGTTTTATAAAACTTATAAAAAAAATTTGAGAAAAATTGAACTGCATTCCACAGTTCAATGCATTCCAATAAAACAACCAATAAAAAAGCAAGGTATATAGAAAACATGAGCAGTACAGTAGTAGAAAATATTCACATGGCATTCCGCTCGGGAAGCTCTTTTTCTAATAACGAATTTTTTTTTTTTTTTTTTTTTTTTTTTTTTTTTTTCTTTTTCTTTTTAAGGCGCATCTACATCTAGGTCATTAGCGCCATATATTGTTTCCCATTAGAAACGAAATATTGTTTCTAATTTTCGTGACGCAAACTTGGGAGCATCTCACACATATGATATCATGCCAAAAAAAAAAAGATTCAGGGATAAATTTCACTTGGGCCTCGTCAGTCATAGAAAACAATCTTTGAAGGTTTGGAAGAGTCAGATTCGTTTAATTGTACATACATGGAATATTAAAATGTAATATTCTAAGCATCCGAATTAAAACAGATGTAAGCATTTTATGTAAACATATTATGATTAAACATTCCCCTTAAGTCTCGGACTTTTATAACAGGACAATGAAAAAATAATTGTTTCGTGTAACTGTTCCGGTTTACAGTTTCGAACCGGTGACCTCCAAACTGTGAGTCCTAGACGATCTTGACCTAGCCAAAATTGATCAAACGGTGTAGATTTGTATAAGGAAAGACAGACAAACAGCTGAATTATATATATAAATATATGTATATATATATATATATATATATATATATATATATATATATATATATATAGAGAGAGAGAGAGAGAGAGAGATGTAGTTTGAATTCAGCCGCGTATACAGCTAAACGAACGTAAAAATTTAAATTGTTAAATATAAAATAACCAATGAACCAGGAAGTGTTAAGGTGAAAAAATGTGGGAATTTGAAGAATTTTAAATTAATAATACATTCAAATGCCGAAAAATTGAAATCATATTTCGATGATAGGGAATAACTTTGTAACTTCTAAATTTCAACTTTTCACGCCAGCACTTCAACAAAGAATTAAAAAAAAACAAAACACTATTCTCCGAGATTAAAAAAAAACCCACATATTCATAAATCGGAAATGATCAAGGCTGTGAGTGACTGAATTCTATACACTCTGCACGAATCGCAGGGTGCGTTTACACCTGATAGTTATTGCAGGATATTTATATCAGACAGAAATTGTGAGAACAATTTCTGTCTGAGATATATATTTCTATCACAAGCCATAAGTGTCGACACTTCTATACAATCAGGTGTAACCACTGTTTATAAAGAGAAGAATTTAATGTCATAGAAAAATATCTTGGCTACTAGCTGTATTGTCGACACTTTTGTACCAACAGATTTAAACACTGATTGCGCCATGATCTATGGGGGGCCGTACATTTATCGCAAATTTTAACAAATCCAGATCTGTCGTATACATATCCATGACATAAATGTCTAGCTATTTCTGTCAGTATGTAAACTTGCAAGAAAATATCTATTCGACACCTGTGATATATATCCTTGGAGAAGTTGCAAATGTAAACGCACCCTTAGGAGATAATTATTCACCATCATCATAAGAAAGCGCTTAACTCATTTGCCCATTTCCCACTAACCAACACATTCCCTGTGGCCAACGATTATATACAAGGTTTTTTAAGAAATATAGATGGAGGGAGGAAAAGCGCTTGTGCATACACCAAAGCCGTCAAAACGAATTCATGCACCTATAAATCTTTTTATGCATCCGAGAAGCACAAGGATATTTCTAAAGGATATAGGAAGAGCACATAGTGTACTTTTCTCAAGAGATAAAAACTCTAAGAGATGTCTGAGTCTTATTACTATCTGTAGGAGTTAAAGGATGTCTTTAAGTTATTTTGCTACTTCTTTGCAGTGCTTTTATACTGCTCTTTTAAAGGCATACTTAAAGGACTGAAGTGTCTCTAAAGGCGTGTTAGAAAATAATGTCGGACTTGTAGAAAATGCCTTAAGTTAGCCCGTGTTTTCTCATACTATATATATTTTGGGAGATTGAAAAATCTTAGAACAGAAATTCTTAGAAGTCCGGGGAATAGTTGGGATTTAGCATAGAACAGGAATAAGATTTCCGTAAAAAACTATATTTTAAACGTGTCTGCATGCTCATTTTCCAATGAATGCCTAAGGGATGGAACAAGACTTAAGGCTCAATCAAACCGGCGCGGGAACGGGATTTATTTATGCGAGATTAAAGTGTGCGTTTTTTTTTTTTTTTTTTTTTTTTTTTTTGGGTGCTAATAATTTAATGATATTCTGCAATGTTTTTATATATTTGTTTTTATCAAATTATCATCTTATGTAATCTGAAAGCAAATTAAATGCTAAAACTAATGATGCTATGTACAAATTGTGTTAGATCCTTTTAACATATAACGGATATAACCTTACTTCTAGATCTAAACCTAAAATTGCTACATACATACTTACATTATGATAATTTACACACTCGCGATGACTGACACAGACTTATACGCATAATAAATACTGACAGACTAGAAATAACAACTCACTTTAAACGCTCTCATACACTATTTATACAAGAAATGTCTTCAGATGAAGAAGAGGCTCTCTTGTTATTAGCTCTAGCCGAACAGGAACAACGAGGTAAGTACGTTTTTTTTAAATAATAAGGAGTTAAATAAATAAATACAAGGCTAAACCACGTTTCTTATAAAATATATATTTTCTGGAAACAAAACGGATTCGTGAAAATAGTTCTTTCTACTGAATACTATAATTATATGTATTTATTTGGAATTGATTTTGTAAAAAATGTATGATATTTCTTATTAAAACATAAATCATGTTTATCTGTAAAGGGAGAAAAAGTAAATCACTTGGCTTGATTTTTTAATTTTGAACTTACCTGAGATTAAAAAATTCTTCATTGAATATCTTAACTCCTTTCTTCAAGAAAACTCAAAGTTTTTATAGAAATACCACCTTCTATAAATGAAAGACGGCAGTAGCGAAATAGCTTGTATAAAAACTGGAGCCCTTATTGGAAAAAACAAAACAAAAAGAAAGCAATAAAGACAGTATTCTTCCCGAAATGGACTTAGATTAAAACACACAAAAATGGGGGAGGGATATCTGAAAAAAAGAAAAAAAAGGGCAATGTCGAAAGAGGAAACAGAAAACTTTTAATCTTTATTACCTTCAGAAAGGAGGAGGAATCCAAAGCCATACAACTTAAAAGGGAAAACTTGAAATACAAAGTGAAGAATTTTTAAAAGTTTGTCCTCCTGAAGAAAATGAGAAGAGTAAACAGAGGAAAAGGAGGGGCGGTAAAAAAATATTTCAACCCCCGACAGGAAGAATCCGGAAAATCTCGGCAATTAAATGGGAGAAAGCATTCTTTCCCAAGGAAAATTTCTAAGGGTCTCTGGGTTTCGGACATTCTTCTGATATCACTTATCTCAAATAAGATATTCCAACTAAATATTACTGTTCTTTATTAACTCTTCCATGCTCGTAGTCTTTGATAGAAGGGGTTTAATAATCTATAAGAAACTTTAATTAATAAATATCAATTTTTGTAAGGGAACATAAACGTTTTATTCTTATTTATTTATACAAATACCAGACCTAGTGAAGGAAATATGGCGACAGAATGCCAGCTGATAACTAACCTATAAGTCACAAGAGTAAAATAATTGACGACTCTAAAATAGTTGTCTTCTATCTAAAATGAGATATTTTGCACAAGTCAATAATTATATCAGAAATGCTCAAAACTAATTATTAAGAATTAAGAATAGCAGTAACCAGCTAAATGACTAATTTAATAAAAAACATGAGTTGATAAGAGTTTTACTTCTCATGAAGGCTTTGGAGTATGTTTGTCAAAGCTTAGTGAATGAATGGCTTTAATATTTCCAATTAAGCAAAGATGGAATAGTTGGGATTCGGCTAAAGAAACCTCAATACGATTTTTGTTTAAAAATCCCAACTATTCCATCTTTGCTTATCACCTCGACGGCTAACTAAATAATCTTCATGATTTCCAATTAATTTTAACGAACAATCAGTTCAACCAAACAATCAGTAAAGGTATTAGAAATCGCTTGTTTTTTTTGTTGGAAATTATTAATAAACGCGTCTCGATTCTAGTTTTTGGAATATTTTGATTGCAACGTTAGCCAAATTTTTGTTTTGTTTTAAATTGTTTCATAGTTACTTTTATTTATATTTTCTAAAATTTTCCACTTCGTTTTATCTTCAGAAAACCAGATGATCACTAACTTATAGGTCGTGGTGTATTCCTTAATTTGATATGCATGAAGGTAAAATTTTATAAAACAATAAGGCTACCGTCGCTGCCGTATATTGGGTACCGGGACATAGAGGTATCCTGGGCAACAAGAAGGCAGACAGGTTGTCAGGTTTAGTCTCGGAAACAAAACCTATCACATGAGCCCATTGCCATTTGCCTGACTATCAATGGCCTGTGCCAAGAGAGCAATAGTAGCAAGGACCAAAAAGGAGTTTGGCGAACTCTGGGGAGGACAGAAAATCACCCATACGAAGTCCTTCATAGACCTTAAGAAATTTGGTAAGAAAGATAAATGTTTTAGGTTAAGTCTCTGCAGGTATGAGTGGCACCCTCACACCCAGTAAGAGTGTTTTGATGGCAAATATCGCTAGCTGAAGAGCAGTGGAGTTTCGTAGAAATTTATTTAATAGTATGGGAGGAAGGAAACGCGCTAAGAAGGTCTATGTTTGAAATACATTACCCCAAGGTGAAGAGGGTCTATAGAAGAGGAGCTTGTGGATTTTGCTACCTCAGAGATCCCACTCCCGGTGCTGATCCTCTGGAGATTTATTTAAAGAGGGGCAATAGAATACATAAAATGGCCAGCTTGGGGTTGATATGGAAATGGTGGAAGTATATATAATGCGGATCGGCCACCAGCTCCCCCAACTATAATGGCTGCATTTTCCCATTCTATTATAAATATCACCTGTTTATAAAGAATTTATAAATTTGAGTGTGCATAAATGTGTTATAAATTTGAGCGTGTATAAATTGTTCGCCACTTCGTCATTTTTGAGCACCTAAAACCCAAATTATAGATTGTTTCTCAAATGCAGTTGCTGATTTCACCTTACGATCTTGGGGATTTCGCAGAATCAATTTTCCGGAGGACGAGTTCTTTTGGACCTTCGTTTTATTCCAAGTATTTTATTGTCTAATGCAGTCTAAATTGACCTTTTTTTGTAGGCTTTTGAGCGAGAACAGGATACAACAATATAGACATATATCAAAAGATACACACGAAATATTCGAAATGTCAAAGATTCATTCCACATAGACTACGAAAAAACTTGCCAGAGGTCCCTATTAGATCCCACAAATATAATGTATTTACAAAATTTAAGGACCGTTATTTGCGTGACCTATATGATATGAATTTGAGTTGATTTTTCTCATTGAAGCTCGGGTAGTTGGCAAAATAAGCGAAACCCGCTTATAAGGATGGAGGACAATAGGTTTAAAATATCTAACCATGTGCATATGTACGTTTCCGGGTTGAGCAAATTGGTTCAAACTGGCATATATGTACAAACTGGTTGGTGCTGAACGACTATTTTATGTGGAAGGCTGGCTGTAGGAAGCGGGCTTATACGACTGGTGCGATGGATTTTGCTTTCGTCCAAGCCATCAAGTTGTATTACTAATTATAACTTAACGCCTTTACAACCACGGAATTTGTCAAGATCCCCAAGTCGAATGAGTAGGTGTTCTATTTGTAGGACAAAAATCTATTTTTAGGAGGGTCCCAAGCAAAAACGTAGCAAACTATGAGTTTCCTCTTAGTCCGGTCTCTAGTGCAAAATAATTGGCACTAACTACGAGTTAATACCCTGTTGGCAATCAATTTGTTTGCAATGCAGTCTGGCCGTGTGTAGTTGGTTATAATGAAAATCAAATATCAACATGAACAATCCTTAACTGAAATCATCCTGGCTTGTTATTAGAGCACACTACTAGTAATTAAGTAAGAGAGCAAATATAGAAACGACAAGCGAAATAACATTTCATGAACAAATTAAATGCAACCAGCGTTATCACTGTTGTACTGGAGAGTGTTGAGCGTAATGTCTTCGAAACATTCTTGTTATCTCGTTAAATGTAATCCTTATCTAATATCTTAACATGCCTCAGCTGTGCAATATGGAGATTTCCTCCTTCAACATGCAGAGAAGATCTTTTAATTATATTTGACGATGAAACTATTTTATAATATTGTAGCACCCTCGTGGTTTCTTATCACTACTATCATTTCATTAGGACACGAAAACATAGGCCTAATTACAACTTAAAACTAAAGAACAAACCGTCAAGCGAGTAAAACTGCAAAGGCTTGTCAAGATACTCTGACCAAACGCATAACTGGTAACTCGACATCAATAATATTATAGAGAACAAGCTAAGGACGGCGTGTTTTACAGACTCACCATCGTAACACAGAAGATTTCGGCGTCAAGAATAGTAGTAGCTAGGCTACGTATTGGTCACAGCCGAACCCACGAATAATTATTCGATTTGTAATTTCTGGCCATTAATTATAATTATTGGCCAGAACATAAAAGAACTCCGTTTTTTTTTTGTCAGAATTTTGCCAGTATTTTCTGATTTCATCATCGGGTTGACGACATAAGCGAGTTTTCCTTCCTTACGGGTACTAGATAACGCTACAATTTGAAATTTATGTCAGAAATCGAAATTACTAATGAGAACTCTATACTAAAACCCTACAAAATCTGTGATTTTTTTTTTTATGTTTTGCTACTCTATTACTCCTTTATTTTTATATAATTTTTAACTATCCATAAATTCTGCATGCAATAATGTTAGACTGAGAACTATTTAGACAGGTTTTATTCCCTAATAAGGCTGTGTTTTACGATGAACATTATGTTGAAAGTTATTTTACGACAAACATTAGAGCTTTAAAGTTACAGCACTACCTTTAGCCATTCCATTTCAGCATTTATAATGATGCTACTTAAGAATTGTGTATTATTTTTACAATTAGTTCACTTTAAAACATTAATTGTCGCTCCTTCATGATTTATACGATGTTGTTTAAAATAGTTTTAACGATGTCGTTTTGCTTTTAAGTCATTTAGGTTTATTCCCTTTCTTTTAATTTACTGTTTAATGTATCGTTGGATTCATAATAATTTATGAATCAGTGTAATATCTAAATCAGCAATGACTAATCTTTTTCAGCACGTTTCCTACGAACCCCCCTTATAAGGTTCCCTTCAATATATGCTTGCAGGTACTCGTTTTATAGGCCCCCTAGCATAGGAAAACGAATGAAACCATTTCCAAAACGATATCTATAACTGTTTACAAGAAAAATTGATACAAATACTTTTCCAAACGAATTTTCTGTTCGGAAACGATTGATATTGTTGAAACTTGTTCCAGATGTTTGAAGTTCATCTAATCTAAGATGGTTAATTTTTGGTTCCATATGGAACCAAAGTATCTCGAAAACGGTTGGGAAATCGTGGTAAGTGGTATTGACCATTAGAAAGCTTATTAAATTCCCTACAAAACAGGTTCAGATGTAATTTTTGACGGGACGATGTCAATCCGAGAAATAAGCGCTTCAAACTTCAAAATTGTTAGTTTTGTTCCTTTTCAATAGGGTGTTGTCACTGTTTACCTAAGGTTCTTATTGGTTGTTTTTTTTTCTTATAAATTGCATTTAACAGTAAAATAAGTATTTTAGTATAAAAAGATAAGAAAATGTGAAACAGGGTTATAGTGTTTCCAAGAACGAACGTTGTGACATAGTATGTTGTGTACAAAGTAATTTTCACTAAGGATGCTGTGAGTTTCCTGTTTTGGCGCCTTAAATCTTCCTTGTTCGATTTGATTTATATTTTTCAAGAAAGATCAAAATCCATCAAAAGCAGCCTATTTTGTTGTACTAAGATGACGCAGTTCCGGCGAGTTGGACTATTTATTTTTTTATGTTTTGGAGATTCCGATAAAATAGATGTTGAAAGTGAATTTAATAAAAAATAAATTTTAATGAAATTTTATATTACCAAGAAGTTAAAATATTTAATTACCAACGATTGGAAAATATTCAATAAAACCAACATTCACGTAATAGCAATTTGGGAAAATGATATCAATCTAGAAGGTAATAAAGAATTAATTAATAATATATATAATTACTATCTGCTAACCGCAGGTTAGGGTAGAAGTTATTTCTGGTAAAAAGGTTTTCCACTCCATTTGAGACCATATTTATGGTCAGCCTGGGGTTTTGTATGTGACAACCTGTATAAAATTAATAGGTTTTCTTTCACCACTAACATTCCAACAATTAGTTCATTATATTTAACCTTTACTTTGTTCATATAAATTGTAACAACTACTATATGTAACTAGAAATTTCGACGCATTCTAATCCGGAAAATGGGCGTTCAAATTGAAATATTTAAATATATATAAATTATTGTTGACTTTTGACATTTCAGTCAGTCGTTTACGTCATGTTTCGCAGAAGTTCTTCTATGTATATATATATATATATATATATATATATATATATATATATATATAAAGATGTTCCCAGTTTGCTAAACTTTGGCAATGAAAAAAACTATCTAAAACGAGAGGTTAAATTCGTTTTCCAGCAGTAAGTGCCGAGGGGAATAGTGATTTTTCCCAGGAAACTTGCAAAAAGTACACGTTTTATGTACATTTTGACTCGAATAATTAAATGAAAGATATTAAGAGTAAAATGGAACAAGAAACCTCAAGTTTGGTTTCGGGCACTCCAAGACATTTCTTTACAAGTTTGATATAATTCCAATATACGTATTGTATATATTTTTTTAAATATCTCGAGAATCATTGAGAAGTCTTGGCAAGTGGAAAATATTCATTCAAAAGTATAATAAATTTTAAATAAAAAGGAATCAAGCATTAATTTTAATAGGACCACCTCAGATGGAAAAATAGTTTTTAAAGTCTAGGAAGTATACTTTTCGTTCAATTAATGGCATACGACACGATTTGAATGCATTTATAATTTCGAGGATGTCGTTGGTTTTATTTTATTTTTTTGTGATTGTATTTGTTCTTATTAATACCGCGGTCCATTGCCTGGGTCATTCCGTTCTCGTCAATGTTCATATTCAGAATCTCTAAGTGGAGTTCTTCGTCCCTCCTTTTTTCCGCCTTGGAGTTATTCATATTCTATACATATCCAATATATATATATATATATATATATATATATATATATATATATATATATATATCTATATGTGTGTGTTTGTTCAGAGTAAAGCCAATTAATATTATATCTCCTCAAGACATGATTCTTTCCGGCTGGTCGTAGGGGATGGTTCGATGGCGAAAGGTCATCCATTTGAATCCTTTCAAAGGAAGGTATTCGGCTAAAAACTGGGTACATCTTAGGCAAGGCTAATCCTATCACTACATTAAAATCAGTAAATAAATAAAACTAAGAGTGACTTACACCACTTTCATTCTAGCTAGCTCATATGTGTGAAACGTGACAAAGTCCTACCGTTTACTAAATCCCATCAATTGAAATTCTGTGCCCTTCGTGGCGAAGAGGAATCCACTATTAACTCTCATTAAACAGTCTAATGCCACTTTACGACTCAGCGGGGATTGTGGTAGCGAGACAATACACAACTTCGCCCATAATGTCGACATAAACATTAAAAAGTTCCGCGATTGATGAACTATATTACCTTCATTGGAAGGGGGGAGGGAGGTATAAACTTACTGCGGAATAAAGTCTGTTTGGAGGGGGGGGGGGCAAGTTAGGCCCTTAAGTTGTCCCTTTATTGGCTGCCTAAGCTCTTCCAAGTTAGCGAGGTCCTGATCTATTTAAGCGAGAACCCGGAACTTTAATGCTAGTAGCGCTCCAGCGGACAAGCGAGAGCTTCTTATGTCCCTTATATACAACTTGGGCAATAACGCGTAGCGTTGTTAGGGAAATTATTAGAAATTGCAATAGATGATTGCTTTGGGTAACATTAAACAGGTTCGTTGAAGAGAATAAATCCCCTCTAGTGGGGTTCTGCCAAGAAAATCAGTCAGAAAAATGTATATTCTGGACGATTCGGGGTGCTCTTTGTCAGTCAACTTCAGCGATAAATGCCTAGAGGAATTACCTGAGAATGCCGAAACTTAACAAATAATGTTGAGAGGAGATCGTTACCCGTTGGTGATGTGAAGAGAGGAATTGTCAGGGTTCGGTCGAAACGTCGGAAAAAAATAATACCCAATTTCACATGCAAAATGTATATTTTATTAATTACCTACCAAATTATAGAGTATTCCAAAAACATGTGACTCCTTTTTTAAGCCGAATCCCAAACATTTCTGGACTTCTTATCACCTGTCCCGTTAAAGGTAGTCAAAACATTTTGGGGGCAATTAAAAATAAATAACTTGGTAAAGTCAAAATCTCAACTTTTCAGAGCAGTTTTTTTTTCACAAAGAAAACACGCTATTTTACAAGATTCCATGAAACACACATCATTATAAATCTCAAACATTCAAGGTTGTGACTTATCTTTGTAGATAATCAAATGTGCATTTTAGACGTTTTGTCCATTTTCTCAATTCAAAAACGTGTAATAATGTCGTCTTTCAGCAACAGAGGATGGTGGTAGAATTTCCCACAATATCCACAATAAATTTATTGAAGAAATGATCATTTTTCTTCTCTGCACATATTTTAGCACGGTTCCTCCCTACCTCCATAGGGAGAACCCGCTTATGAGGTTGACCTCACGACGCCGACTAGAAACTTTCTCGTTTCAGACCCCATAGATCACGAAAATATAGGTGGTTCAAATTTGTATATATATATATATATATATATATATATATATATATATATATATATATATATATATATGCTTGTCTGTTAACAAGCTCAAAAATGGCCCGATTTTGATGAAATTTGGTACACAAATCTGTCTTCTAATTTGAAAGGTCAAGTTCGTTAACCAGCAGAATTCGCCCACGGGAAATTAGTGTTTGTGGCGAAATTCGCGCAAAAAAAATCGTAACGCTTACGTTTTTGAGTTTATATGCTTGCAGGTACTTGTTTTATAGGTTTCTTAACATAGGAAAACGAATGAAACAATTTTTAAGGCGATATCTGTAACCATTTTTGAGAAAAGTGGAATCAATGTTTTTGTAAGTCATTACTTAGAATCGCGGGATTCAATTGAAATATTTTCTACATATTGGAAATTAATCCCAACTAAGATTTTTAAATTTTGGTTATATTTGGAGTTAAGGAAGAATGCGAAAAAGATATTTTATTAATAGACAAGAAAAGTTTTCGGATCTTCACACATTTTTCGTAAATATCTCGATAACGGTTGGGAAATCGTGGTAAGTGGAAGGTGACCATTCGAATGATTACTAAATTCTCTATAAAAAAGGTTCAGAAGAAATATTCGATGGGGCAAGGTCAATCAGAGATATAAGCGCTTAAAACTTAAAAAGTGTTTGTTTTGAACGGGTTTTTGTCTTTGTTTATCTCACTTTTTAATTGGTTGTTTTTTGTTTTAAATTGAATTTATCAGTGAAATTAGTATTTTAGTAAAATAAGCCAAGAAACAGTGAAAGGTATTGGTAATAAGTTTGGAGTGGCTGTGGTAATCATGATGGCAGTGGCTAATCATGATGGCGTATACATGAGTTTGTTTTTAATTCTCCTATCTATATAACCTTCCTCATAGCCTACAACTGAAGTTATCGTTATTTCTTATTTTATATAAAGATTTTACCCTCGAGAGAATGGAATTTTATATGCCATGAAGCACATATTTACAGTTGATTACAACAGTAAAATGAATTTGCTAGTAAAACAAAAGAAACTTAAAATGACAACGAATTTTTGGTTCGAAATAGAGCCTTCTGTGCAGTAGTCGAAGAGTGAGTATGTTTTGAGTACACAATTGTATTGACTTATTCAGACTTCGTCAAGAATGAGGATTAAGAATTATCCGTATTATTAGTGTAAGTTGGCTACAGTCAGTTTCCTGTGATTTGTGAAGCCTAATCTATTCCATTTCTTCGAGCTGTAGGGAACCGCGCTAAGACGACGCAGTTCCTGCGAGTCGGACTTTTTTTAGTGCTATTACAGAATGAAATCTGACACATTAATGTAAGCTATGGAGGAGAAAAAAAATCATTGTCAACTTTCAAGAAGAGAATTTATGATTTATGAATTTAAAATACAATTTTTTGATTTAGTCAACGTATTAAGTATGAATTATAGTCCAGCAGATTGAAAGATATGTTGTCTTTTTTTAAAAATAATTATTACTTTTTACGAGTTTAATGTGCATGTTTTTGTCTTTCCCCTTGGGATGGTTTTTTTTTTTTTTTTTTTTTTTTTTTTTTTTTTTTTTTTTTTGTGCAGAGGAACGGCCGAACGGATTGGAACCTGGAGCTGGTCTTAAGACTCCACCTTATTCTACGCTCACGTAATAGTGCGGAGGTACGGGTGTCTCCGATTCCTTCTACGTACGATGAGGTAGGTTGGATTCCCGATTCTAGCACTTTGGCAATGGGCTCCCCGAAAAATTCCTCTGCTAAACATAGGTTATAATGGACATATCAGCAGTTATGCCAATTAAAAATAATAATAATAAAAAAATCAATATTTGCTTTTATTTTACGCTTTGTAACATTTCTTGATTTGTCTAAAATTTCTTATATTTTACAGAATAATTAGCCAGCGCAGTTTTGTTATTAGATCTAAATTTTTCACTTGCCGTTTTGTTCTCTTTCAAAGTAAATTTGACGACTCTCCTATACAGAACTCATTAATATCTGTGTAATTAATTTTATAGCATATTTGGTCTCCTTTGGTGTTATCCGGACCTTTCCTTCAAACATTTTTTTTTTATTTCTCCCTGGATACATCACCAGACCGTCTTTAATAGAAAAAAAAAACAAAACAAAAAAAAACTATACATTAATGAGCTTAGTAGTGTTATTATTAATTTTTTAAAACCTTTAGATACTTGGGTTTTAGCTCTTAGAGTTGTGCTAGAATCGTTTGATCAAGGAGGATTAAAAGTCGTAGTCCTGTTTTAAAATTAAATTAACTTTGAAACAAGATGTCTACTTTCTTGGGAAGTTTAAATTAAACTGGCAAATTAAACTTAGAACAGCGAGGCTGACTCTTTTATCCACCATTATATTGTTTCCTTTTCTTTTTTTATTAATTTTTCGTTCGAATATTGGTTATGAAAAAAAAAAAATATTGCGAACAAGAATATTGCCTTGGACTTGGAATTTCCTTTTCAAATCTTCTTACTCTTGATGCTTTTATATTAATTCTTAAAAGAGTAAAAATACAATCTCTTGATTCATTTTATTTAATTAATTCTAAGCTTGAATATAGTGAAATCAATACTAATTTTACTTTTTCATTTTTTTTTTATATTAAACTGTATCGTATAAAAATGTATTATTTTTCATGGTTGCCTAAATTACTTTTAAGGATAATTAAGATAATGAAATTAAAAAGGTAATTTTTTAAAATTATGAAGAACAAAATTAAACTTCAAAATTGACAATATAGGTGTATTTTAAAATAAAATTTAATGTAAAAAGAGCCAAACCCCCGTTATTTTCAACTGTTGAGAAATATTTTTTATCATGTAAATTTCATTCGGAAGTTAAATAAAAACCTGTTGAACATTTTTTGTACCTATTACATTTGTTATTAAAAACATACACATTTGTAATATACGCGTTGGTTATGCATCAATTTCTGCAAAATTAAGAATTCAATTTCCTATCAAAATCAACTTCTTGGCACGTGACCGATGACGTAACTTCCGTTGGACTATGTCGTCACTGGTGACGCGAACAGTAGACCCCCAGGGATGTGACATTTTCATGTCAGCACATGACAATAATATAAAATAATTAATTGTGGTTTTTGGTCTGCAGGATAACATGTTTCACTTTTCCCCTAAGTCTCCAGAGTCGGCGGCAAATAAAAAGCATATCGTCACACATATTAGGTAAGTATATATGCATATATATATATATATATATATATATATATATATATATATATACACATTACAAAAACCTTTTTAACCAACAAAAATGAATTTTCGAAAGATTGATAAGTACGCTGTGTTTATAGCACCCCAAAACATTTGGGCAGCATACCTTATTTTTAATAAAGATTTTCTCCATATATGTCTGTCAACACGATAGCGGCCAGAGTTTTTGTTTTTTCTTCACGAAACGTGGTATATAGCGTTTAATTAGCAAACGATTGAACGAGTTCGTTAACCACAAAAATCGGTCCACCGGGAGGGGGGGGGGTTTACCCTGGACCCAAAACACTAATTTGAGCCATGAGTTTTTGTTATATTTCAACGAAACTTGGTATTCGTTATGTTGATCTAAAGAGACAAATACGTTGTAAAAATAAACTAAATCGGTTCATTAGGAGGGGGGGGGGGTTTACTCCGGCCCCACATTACCAATTTGCCACTACCAGCCGTAATTTTTTTACATTTCAACGAAACTCGGTATCGTGGTGGTAATCAACAGAGAAAAATGGTTTGTAAAAATAAACTAAATCGGGTTATTTGTAGGGAGGGGGGGGGGGGGGGTTACTCTGGATCTAAAGTACTAATATACTCATACATGTCGTAATTTCTGCTGTATTGTAACGAAACACGGTATACGTCGTGGATAACTCATGAGAAAGAAGTGTTGTAAAAATGAAGTAAATCGGTCTATTGGAAAGGAGGGTTTACTTTAAACTCTGTTTCATTAGAATTAGCACACCAGACGTAGGTTCCCAAAGCCGCCGCGAGGAGCGCTATCTCCCACTAGGGGGACTGTATCCTCTACCTGCGTCAGATCAAAAGACGGAAAATGAAGTTTTTGTGTTTTTTTTAAGTAGTACAGTATCATGTATTAACATAACTCAGGAAGCAAATTATTCACAAAATTAATAATTGAACAGTTCTCATGAGAAATGTAAATGAGCAGAACTATTCGCGTTTTTATTTTATTTATATACAAGGTTATTTACAGCAAATCATTCAGTAATTTAGTCTACACTACAAAAATTCTGAGGAAAGTGATTAGTTATGCAGCTCCTGTGTGATGGACTTTTTTTTTTATATTCTTGGACAAACACATGGCTGCACTGAGGAAAGTACGACTGGCAAACTGGCAAACAACGAAACGGACTTAGGGAAAGGAGGAGTCAGAATGATAGTTACAGCTCGACTGGAGGGGACCGACTAGTTTACATTTAGACTGATACGTCTGGTGAAGCTTTTTGCGAACACTACTTGACACTAAATCGAAAAATTGTTCAATATATAGAAGTTCTATTATGTGTGTGTGTGTGTGTCTGAGAATCTGAAAATGCTGACCAGCTATGACGACGTTACATAACCCATGTCGCTAAAAAAAAAGATCCATTGAAACTTATATACATACATAATTATTTTTGTCGTGCTTTTACATCTTAAATAATTATCCGATTTTGAAAACCTTTGTCACAAAAATACTTTTTCTAAAACAAAAGATCTTAACAAGTTTTTTCGGGGCCTCTGGTTTTTCTAAATATCCTTTAGATTGGGGAAATTTAAAGCGTCATATATATATATATATATATATATATATATATATATATATATATATATATATATATTGAGTTGTAGAGAGAAAGATAACTGACTTCGCCGAAACGAGGACATTCCAAACCAATACCCAATTTTTAAATGTATTACAAAAACCCGTATTACTATGAAAAGGAATATTTACACTGAAAGTTGACCCGACCATAGTAATCCGACTTGATGTCATGGATTTGTGCTATGAAACGCTATCAGCTGGCATACAGCCTCCGAACACACCATCGAGGAATACTGATGGAATATCGATTCCCAGTGTATACAGACCATTATCGCTTTGGGATATGTTTGCATTTTTAACAGAATTAAACACTTTTTGAAAATGGGGTTTGCGTTTTCAGAAAAAGGTAATTTGTATTAATAAATTCAATTTTCTACTTGGTTATATCAAGATTGTCTATTCCCCGGGTTCGCCTAGGAAAGATATCATTTTAGTTCCTAGAGACTTCTTTTTTGTTTAAATAGTATTCTGAAAAAAAGTGCTAAAACAAAATTTAGTAATGGTTGCGTATAGAATTAAGGACTATACATTATTTACAGCGGTGCTCTTTACACAGTTCACTCTTTACATAGGTAATATGCCATCAAAGGCATGGCCGCATATAAAAGGGGCTGCAGCCCCCTCCCCCGAAATTTTGATATGATCGGTAAAAATGTGTCATAAAACCTTTAAAAATAAATTAAATGAGATTATTTAGTTCATAAAAAATATAAAAATTATTTTAGGTGTAATAGCGTTTTAGTTGGCTTAAACTATTCCAAGTTGTAAATTGTTATGGTTCCATACCCCGGAAATGGTCCCAGCCCCCCTCCCCTTTCGATTAAGGCTTCGGTCACGGATGCTTGTTGATCGATTTATTGCACTGTCGTGCACGAACGAAGGCTATGAAGATAAGAACAAATATATTAAAAATAATAAAACCCTTCAGAATAGTAAGGACTGTTGTACGCATACACATAAGGGCGACTAACGGGGGAAACAAGCAATTTTGTTGTTTTTTTTTTGCGATTTGGGAAGGACAAACTTACATTCCCGCGTATTCGACCTCAGAGGAAACCTCTGTGGGTCTTGAAATGAAATTCTTAATGTAATAGAGTGCATGTAAATCTATCTACGAGACACGTGCCAGTCTGCACTTGGAAATCATCTACACATTTTTTTGCTTTGGAATACATGGAACTTCCCAATCTCTTTACTTTTTTGATACATTTTACTTACCCATTAAATTCCCACATCCAGTGTTATCGAGGCCTCAGGTGTCGATGAGAGTTACCAGAAATGGAAACAAAATTACAAATCAACTGACTTAGAAAAGTTTATATTTTTCTGGAAGAGATAAACTTTTTTAAAAAAAATAGGTTCATCATTTTTTATGGGACCGTCTACTATCAAAATTTAGGTTTCGTCGATTCATTGCAAGCGAAATATTTCAACTTATTATTTGTTCTAAGGACAAGACGCGACGAAGTAATACTAACACCACTTAGAATCGGACATACACGACTCACCCATTCATACCTCTTCACAAGACAAGACAAACCACTATGTGAGGCATGCAACGTACTTTTAACTGTAAAACACATCCTAACAGACTGCCTTAAAAGAGACAACTTACAGATTCCTCGAAGCCTCAGTGAACTGTTATCTGATAGGAGCCCCCACATTCATACCATACTGACATACTTAAAGACGACAAAGACATACAATAAAATATAATTATACCAAACATTACTCCCAAGTCAAAGTTTCTTATTTCAGGATAATATTCCTCAGATATCAACTCCGCAAATATATTACTACTATTTATTATTACCGTTAAAATTATAAGTTTAATTCTGTATTTTTTTTATTTTATTAATTCGTTACAAGTTTCATTTTCCGTACCCTTTAATTTTGTTACTGATCCTTAGCTTATAATTTATTATTTTATTTATTATATTTTATATAAATTCTTTTAGGGCAGATCACCATTGCTGTGCAGCTCTTAAAGTAAAATAAATAAATAAAAAATTATTTGTTTTAAAAATCACGCCAGGAATAAGCATTATTTGGAAGCATGACGTAGACCTCATGACGAAATCCGAAAGTGCCATTTATAGTAGAGGTTTTGCCTGAAATACCCGCTTTCTAAGAAATATTAATCTTCTCGGAGCGATCGTAGTTTTGTTTAAAACGATACTCTCGGTACAAAATCATTACAATTAAGAAAGATGTTTTGGGAA
Organism: Gonocerus acuteangulatus; assembly: GCA_946811695.1. Classification (NCBI taxonomy): domain Eukaryota; kingdom Metazoa; phylum Arthropoda; class Insecta; order Hemiptera; family Coreidae; genus Gonocerus; species Gonocerus acuteangulatus. The sequence continues at coordinate 41,903,075 of OX328129.1, forward strand.
AGTATTCCAAATTGGTCCATCATGAGTTGAGGATTGTCTGAATAATCGGGGCGAACATAATTTACAGAATATATCAGTATCAGTGGGCAAAATTATTCCATAACGTAGAACAATGATTTACCTCTGTTTTTATGGGCGTATATAGAAAATAATTTAGGAGGGGGCTGGGAACATTTCGGGGGGGCTGAGACAATTTCCGGTGTATGGAATACTAACAATTTAGATCTTGGAAGAGTTTTAGCCAACTTGAATGCTATCACACCCAAAATAGAATATGTTTTATTAACTAAATGATCTTATTTAATTTATTTTTAAGGGTTTTATGAAATTTTTACCGTTGAAATAAAAATGTCAGGGGTGGCTACAGCCCCCTCAGCCCCCCCTTATATACGCCCATGCCGTTTTTATTCTAAATAAATGTTTATTTTGTATGTTCAAGTTGATTTTGGATTTCGCAGTCAATAAAGTAAGGAATCATTTTTTTTTTTTTTATTTAGTACATTAATCTAAATATGTTGTCATGAAAGTAAATCAATGTTAACCTTATTAGCATCTGCATACCGCTCCTTGAGAAATGTCTGCCTGAATCATATCGTTTTCACTGACAGATTGCCCCTGTTCGATATTCATGAACCATGCAACAGTTTCTGCTTCAATAATTTACAAGCGCGGGGGGGGGTTCTTAGTATAGGGTCATTCAGACACCCTATTACCCCTATTGGATAAATTTAAATTAGCATAAATTTTAATTACAATATTATTTTTACATGCATTTACTTTTAAGAAGCATGAATTTACCCCAATTAGATAGAGCTTACTTGGTATTTCACACACACATATATATTGGGGGGGGCGAGGTTAGCTCAGTGGTATATGCTGTAGGACCTGAGTTCACTTCCTGATCAAGCACTAAAGATTTTTATCTTCTAGTGTCTTCGTTCAGGCCAATCCAGCGTTTAATTAATTTATTAATGGGTGCCTTGGTGCTAATGAACCTAACATTCAAAAGCAGAAAAGGGGGAAATCAGGCGGCCTTATCACAGTACTGACCGCACTATCTCCCTAGTGTGTCGTATGGTCATGAATTACTTTTAGAAAAATCTCTTTCTGACTCATGAATTTCTGTTCCCGCAGCTAACTTCATTTGAATATTGTTCATCTAAATCACAAACCAGCCAGTAAAATAAAAGGTAGTTTTTTTTTTCGCTGGCCTATGCTTTATGAAAAAATATATTTGTAATGGTCTATTTTTACTGGTAAATTAAAAACATTGACACATGATTCATAAATTAGGAAAATACATGATATGTATATACATATTTTTATAATATGAAACATTAGTTTGAGATGATGTACAATTCAGATCTTGGCTATGTATAACAAGGTATATTGATGTGTTGAAACGAGTCCAAATTTTCTTTTATATAAGATAAGAAGAAACGCCAGAAATTTTTGATAGATATCCAGAGAAAATACAAAGAATATAAAATTATTTATCATTAGTAATATGATCAGAAAACTGGAAGGGACGCGGAGAACAAGATAATGAAGACTATTGTTAAATCAGAATTTCCTATTCCTTGAAAGGATATCTCATGGAAATGTGATTTCATTAATTTTAAGAATACGCGCATGAGAAATTTATATTAGTTTTCTATTTGCTTTTGAATGAAATATGGTTTCTTGCTTTTAGAAACCACGCGTATTTTAGATTTTTTTCTTTTCTACAAGATGGAAAACTCGTTCATATTGTAATAATACAAGCATTATACCTAGCTTACACGAGCTTAGTACTTGTAGTAGTAAACTATCGAACTCATTTAAACTAAATTTGGTGCGTTTTTTAACTATATAATAAACATTTTCTCCTAGACTATGAAGGCATTAAATGCACCTTAAGCTGCCGAAAAACATTATAGAAAATGCCTATTTTTTACCTTTTTTTTTTTTTTTTTTTTTTTTTTTAATCGTGGTTTGGTAATGCAGCAAATAAAAACAATTTAATTACGAATGCTTTGGCGCCCAGGGAAGGCCTCTAGCGTTAATACTTTTGGAGTTATCGGGGCGAGAAGTTAAAAAAAAAGTGATTATTTTTAAATATATATATGCATTAGTGTGTGTTTAGGAAATTTTTTGATTTACAGACTTCAATTATTGTTATTTGAGTGGTTTTGAAAAATTAGTGTGCCCAATCTCAACATCCAACTTATTTTAAGAAGTTTATCGAAAAATGTTTTCTACGTGTAACCACCGTCATATATTCCTTTGGAAGGTGCTAATTAATAGTTCATCGATCGATCCAGGAACTTTTATTATAGAATACTTCTGGAAAATGTTTGAGGTTCTCGAAATCATAGAAATCTTATTTCTTTGGAATTTTCTCGCCCCGGCAATCTCGAACTCTACTGGAAGTATTATCATGAAAAGGAGAGAATTGTTCAGGTGAAGTTTGATTACTGATAAGGAAGAAAGAACTTGTGGTCAGTAGCTGAAGTTCTTGAGAACTTTTCTCATTCTACTCCGGTCGATTTGAGGAGTCTATAGGAATCCTCTTCAGGACTTCTAATCGTCTCTAGTTCCTTCATTTTCACTTCAGCTCTCGAAGCATTTTTCCTTCCAATGTTTCCTTCCTGGCTGTGGTATCCCTTTTCATCCTTTTTTGTCTGGACCTAATTTATGCGTTTTTGTCAAAAAGTAGTGTGCAAAGATGAAACCATAAGCTTTGAAATCAAACCCTTGCAGTTTTCCCATTCAACATTCTTGATTCCTTTCAGAATTCCAATAAGTAGTTTCTAAAAACAGAATGCTGACACTTTGGTAATGTTGGCTGCTGTAGGATTATCATAATAACTTACAAGATGAAGAAATGGTCTAAGGCCTCTACTGTATGGTATATCTTTCTTTTATAGGACAGAACGTTCTATAAAAGAACGTTAGGTCAAAAACCAATTCTTTGTGTCTTCCCGCAGCTCAGCGAGGTTCAAGTGGGCCTTCTTCAGACAGTAAACCAGGCAGAAAAAGTTTACAGCCAGAAGAACGTCTGGACGAAGCTCGCCGAACTATAGGAGGATAGTGACGACGAGGTTGTACCTCGAAAACGTTTTGTCCAATAAAAGAAAGATATACAGTGGAGGCGTACGATCATTTTTTCATCCTAAGTTACAATACTGACAATTCAGCTTGTCACATTGTTTTTTTTTTTTTTTTAATCTAATGTGCTCATTACAAATGAATCATTAAAACAAACATCCTTGGGTGGCCGATTTTAACTCATATGTGTAGTTTTTTCAGTCTAATTCAAAACTTTACAAACATTTATGTAGACTCAGAGTCGTACAAAAATTTGTATATATATATATATATATATATATATAAGTATATATTTATATATGTATATGTATATATATATATATATATATATATATATATATATATATATATATATATACATATTTGTCTGCTCGCTCTTTTCTGACTTCCCTAACGGTCCGATTGTGATGAAATTTGGAACAAAAATCCATCGTCCAATTTGAAAGGTCAAGTTCGTTAACCAGGAGAATCCGCCCACTGGAAGATGGCGTTTGGGGCGAAATTCGCGCAAAAAAATCGTAACGCTTACGTTTTTGACTTCATAAGCTTGTAAGTACTCGTTTTATAGGCTTCTTTGGCTAGGAAAACGAATGAAACCATTTTCAAGGCGATAGCTTTAACCGTTTTTGAGAAAATTGGAAAAATAGTTTTTGAATACCGTTTTTGGTTTGGGTACTTAGAATCATGGGCTTCAGTTGAAACATTTTCTGCATGTTTTACTATCATTAAAACTAATATGTTGAAATTTTGGTTACGTTTGGAGTTAAGGAAGGGTTAGAATAAAATATTTTATTAACAGACATAAAAAGTTTTGGTAACTTTGTATATTTTCCTTAATATCTCGAAAATGGTTGAGAATCTTGGGAAACGAAAGAATACCATTAGAAAGCTTACTAAATGCTCTACAAAAAAGGTTCTGATAAAAGTTTTGATTAGGCGATGTAAATCGGAGAAATAAGTGCTTAAAACATTAAAGTAATTGATTTTGCTTATTCGAACTGTTCTTTTTGTCTGTCTTTATTCCTTGTTATTTTTTAATTGCTTATAGTTGGATAATGTATTTTACAATAAAACAGATTAGGCAAAATAAGAAAAACAATTCATTGTTAGAAATATAGCTTGCTAAGAGAAAAAGATTCGATGACGTCTTTTGAATATTTTCAATTGCCTTTATGCAGTTGGTTTTTTTTATTTTATTTTTTAATTGATTTTATCTGTAGAATTATTACTATAGTAAAAAAACACAGGAATATATGAAAGTTTTTGATATTTTCCAATTCATTGAAACGTATGAAATGAAGTATCGGTAGAAGAGGTTTCTAGGGTCTTGCGGACCCGACCCCAGGTATAGCCATAAAACCCTTTGAACAAAGGCCGAGGAAAATATTATTTTTTTCTATTCTATGCTCTTCAAATGAGAATAGGGATATGAACAGGAACCGGGGTCTCCCGTGGTCTAATGGCTAGCGCCTTGGATTCATAAGCGGGAGATGGTAGGTTCGATTCCTAACCTCCGGCAGGAATTTTATCACCTCACGGCTCGCTGGTAAAATTCCTCGCTACACCCTGGATGTCGGCGCTAATGACCTAGATGTAGATACGCCGTAAAAAAAAAAAAAAAATAAAAAAAAAAAATAAGAACTGGAACCGCGCTAAGATGACGCAGTTCCTGCGAGTTGGACTTTTTTGATTATATTTAAATTCCTAAGGAGACATTGTTGAAAATTGGGTATGGACTGCATATGGTGTTTGTAGAGAGTAACGAACTTGAGGAATGCGTGCAAAGTAATTTATTCTGTCTTGAACGATGAGTAGTGCTGTTAAGTATTCTGTGCACTTCAGCTATAACATGTCGTTTAGTCTGGTAGTTTTTTTTCAACACTGGGGCAACTAACGCCACTCGTCTGTTAGTTTTCGTACGATTGTGTTATCGCCAACAATCCCAGCTGTTATTGTTCCGAAAGGATTACAATTTACTAAATTTTGGTCAAATATGGCAATGTTGGCTCTGTTATTTTGTGCAAATTATTGAATTTTTTACTTTCCCATTTCAGTAAATGTGTTTGGGAGGATAGATGTTTCTGTTAATATGGGGAAACTCCCATAATTAAGGTCTTTCGTTGGAAATTTATCTTCTAGAGTTTACATAAGAAAATATGAATATAGAAACATGTAAAAAAATGTATTTGTAATGTGATACTGACCACAAGGTCCGTAGTACTTGATCTGGAGGCCCCCTTCAACCGCACAACTCGCCCTGTTGAAAGTACACATGTCCTTGTAGTCCCTTCCGTCGGATCCGCAAAGTGGCCTGGATCCCGAATGGTCCCCATAGTCCGGACAGGACGTGGGACAGACGCAGCGTGGTTCGTCCCCTCTTGCCGACAGTACGCACCTCGCGCCTGGTCTGCAGGTGAGACTGTCGCAAGGGTCTGTACCACCTAGCGGCAGGTAGCAGGTAGTACCCGCATGGAGGAGACTCAGGAGAAGGCACAGGGATATCATGTCCTCAGTTCCATGTCAGCTCTGTTGTAGTGCCATGTTTACAGCAATGAATTAGAAGGCGTTCCAGAATATGATATCAATGCTCACTTCCTTATTAATAAATGCTCACTTCCAGGACTACCAATGGTCTTAGTATAAAAGCGTACCAACATTAATGTCAAACTATATTGTCTAAAAAAAAAACCCCTGAAAACGTGAAATATTCTAATGATTTTAAAATCTTGATTTCATAGAAAAAGGAACTAGACGAGATGAGATTTGTACCCAAATCAACTAACTACCTTCGCTGTGATCCATTGTGGCAGTAGCACGTTGAAATTTAATAATTAAGTTTGTTGACAATATTCACAGATTTAACAATACATATAAAGATATAAACAGTGTGACATAGACATATTTGTAATGTATGCAAAAATATAAGTGCATATTGGATATAATAGGGGCGAGGTTAGTTCAGTGGTCGAGCACTGGAGGACCTGAGTTCAAATCCCGAGCAAGCACTAAAGATATTCTTCTAGTGTCTTCGTCCATGTGTTGAATTCGGCTTCCCTGACCGTCCCTAGGCTAAATCAGCCTAGCAGTCGAAACAGCAAAAGGGAAAATCAGGAACCCGGAGGATAGTACTGACCAAACTGTCTCCCCAGGGTGCCGTATGGTCATGAACCAGATACCATTATAATATGTGCCCCTCAGGGCCCTCGTAGCGGACTGATTTTTTGACATGAATATGCTTTAGCGGTGACTAAACTGGAAAAACCCGTTACAAAAAAGTGTCCGTTGGCGTTCGCGGATGCTCAGTGGAATTTGCGCGTATGCAGTGGCGTCCGCGCATGCTCAGTGGCGTTCGCGCTTCCGTAGTGGAATTCGCGCGTGTGCAGTGGCGTTCGCCCATGCGCAGCGGCCATGTACGAAAAAGAAGGCTGTATGTTATTCACTACATTAAATAGGTTTGTCGGGTGGACCTAAAGCATATTTATGTTCCTGAATTTGAGCAGAATGCTGTAAACGAAATAATTTTTTTTCATTGCATATAATATAATATAAGTGAAGAACTTTCCTCTTTTTTCTTTTCTTTTTTTTATTTTTCTAATGGAGTAATAATTCAAACGGTTTTAAGTTTGGATAATCAGCATGATTTTATTAATTATAGCAGTACTTTAGCCCCCCCCCCCAAATAAATAAATAAATTGTCTTGTACATTTTGTATAAAACCAAAATAAGCATATATATAATTTATTAAACCACTGTGTAAAAGTTATTTTTTAGAAAAACTAATTCGCTGGGCTGTTATTTTAACCTAGACTCTTTCATTTTACGCTGGAGTGCATTGTCCCACGACCCGAAATTCTAAATGGATTTAGAGCCTCTAGAAGCCTCTATGCATTTTTTTTTCTAATATTTGTGTGTGTATATATATACATAAATCTTCAGGGATTTTTTCGAATTACGCATACCTCTATTATTGTAACTATAGTTTCTCTACATATGTTCCTGCAAAAATATGAGCGCTCCTTCTCAATGCAGATTGACTACATCCTGCGCAAAAGTGGCTTAATAATCTCCAAAAAAATTTTAGTTCAATGAATTTTACACTAATATTTAATAAAATTTATTTTTGGCGACCGATGTTCTAAAATTTGGAAGTATGCTGCCGGCTGGAGTATGAAAGCTAAATGGAACATCCAGGAGACAGCGATGATGGAGCACTCTTAGGAGGTTGTACTCCCATGGAGTGTGTGCATGTTCGTGTATATATAGATGTATATGTTGTTGTATATTTGTGTATGTGTGTATGTCTGTGAGTGCCTTCTCGGGAACCCTGATTAGGCAGGTGACTAACGGTCCTAGCAGTAATCCGCTTCCAACACCACATTATTCGATAATGGAGATTCACTGGTCTATCTCTTCCACTTTTCCTGGCTCTCTATTTATTCCCATTTTATTCTCTACTCTTTTTCTCTTCAACTACCGAACAATTCGTCTAAGTCAACGTTTTTGTAATCCGTTCAGGATTATTCTCAAAAGATAAATCGTTTTCATGTTATAGGATTCATAAAAATAACTGACAATTATATTGAATTGAAAAGAATTAGGGAGAAACATTACTTAATCAATAGTTAAGAATTAAGAATTTAAATTTTGTTCGATTATTTTTAGCTTATTCCACTGGTCTAGAAATATTTCTATAAATCGTCATCTCTCCCATTCACTAGGAACAAAGAAGTGCGGAATTTCGGACAAAGCATATTGTGTTTCCTGAAGAATATATCGTTAAAAAAAAAAGAAGAAGAAAAAAATCCTATAGGCGAAGGACGTCCATATGATGGCTGTCCAAATTTTGGATATTTTTGCCCGAAACTTGACAACATTGCTATAAGAAACGGTTGTATGAATTCGTAAACCAGCAAATTGGCCTCTCACCCATTCGAGACAAAGATTTTTTCGAACACGGTCCCTAGGAGCCAATTTTTCTTTATATTGTTCATAAATAAAAAGAAACTATGGTATTTACTATTGAAATCACCCAATTCACATGGAGAAGATCATTGCACGCCAGATGTGCAACTCGCTCATCGGAAAAAAAGTTTTTTTTTTTTTTTTTTTTTTTTTTTTTTTTTTTTTTTTTTTTTTTTTTTTTTTTTTTACAGCGGATTGGGCTTGTAAGGTAAAATGAAAATAATTTTTAGGTTTTTTGATACACAGTAAAACCAATCCTAAATTTTGATTTTCGGTACTTTACAGATTTCTTTAGTCCAAGACGACTAGTTTACTCAGAATAACTGATTATTGCTTATTGCAGTTATTACAACCACGGTGTGCAATCGGTCTCGAATGGGTTAAGGACTGATTTTAGGGGCAATTATCTGAAACCCATCAGCCCTGATTTAGGTTTTTTTAGGAACAAAACTCGCTAAATGTTTAAAACCTACCAGTACGACCATTGATTATATATATATATATATATATATATATATATATATATATATATATATATATATACATTGTCAGTTCGTGTTCTAAGCCCATTGTAATGAAGTTAGGAATAAAAATACTAATATTGCGCCATATAAATCCCGCTCTTTCTTCCGATATCAAATAATTAAAAATAGTTTTCAAATAATGCTTATTCCTGGTGTTAATAAGAAATCCTAGAATTAAAACTTGTAAAAGATATTATGTTGTCATATTTCTCCTGAAATAAATCAACGAAACCGTCATTTTGATAGTAGTTAGCCCCTCGAAAATGATGACCCTTTTCGGTTTTTTATTTTTATTTTTTTTTTGCGAATTATCACTTATCAAATATTTATATAACAAATTATTAATCCCAGAAAAGTAAAAATTGTCCATGTCATTTGATATATCTCACTCAGCATTGACAATGTTGTACAATTGCCAAAAGAATAAAAGCTTTGACTTGTTGATCCAAACTTTAGGATGCAAATAAGTTCGTAGCAGGCCGGTTTACGCCAACATATGATGTAAAACATTGTCGAGCCTTATCGTAAGGTGGAGGTACGGTGGCCGTGAGTGTAAAGGCGTGAGCACATAACACTCCGTGCCAAGGGTGGTGGGTTCGAGCATCAACCCTGTCCTGGCTAGGAAAGGGTGGTGACCTGAAGGTAATCCGTCCTAAAATTCTCAGTTAATTATAATGGACGTTAAAATTTAAACAAATTATCGTAAGGTAATATTCTAGGTTTTTATTTCATTTTTATGGAAAATGGTTAGCGATTTTTTTTTACTCTCCCTGTCAATATATCTTAAAAACGTGTACTCGATACGTAGATCACGTACACGTACTGCAGATTACGTTTATTTTTGCGAACAGATTTATAAATATATAGCAGTCCACAGAAAAATGTTTACAAAACAATTTGTTGCAAAGAAACCATAGGGTCTAAGCAACGTGTTGCGGATGTGTAGCATCAAGAGAAGCTCCACACACTTCTAAATGAACTAAGACCCCAGAAGCTCTTAACTTCTGCCTTCCTCTTACAACTCTCATCACAAAAGAAGACAATTAAAAGTTGAGCATCACAAAACTTCACACAACTCTCCCGAACTTGGGCGAAGAAGTTCACTTCATGGCCGCGGCTACGTCTTCTAATCATCATAAGAACAAAACAACTTTAACACATTTCAACACACGCCTTTACTTCTCCTTCGACAATGAACTGACAAATTAGGTTATACTCCAAGGCTTAACAATAAGACCCATAATTTTGTATTGCTCTGAGGAAATTTCCTTATCTCTCTCCCGTCTACATAAATAATTTACAGAATTTAACAAAAGCTGATCCACTAATTCCAAGTATTTATTTTTTGTTCTTTATTACAATTTAGATTATTAGTGTAATTTATTTATGCAATTACCCCAACCACTTAGCTCGCAGCAAATCATGTTGCGAACTGTATAGCATTTTAAGTCCGAGCTCATCATGTCACGGAACAAATATATATATATATATATATAAATCACGTGTCTGTCTGTTTGTCCGTTTATCTGTTTGTTCCTTATACAAATCTACACCGTTAGACCGATTTTGACCAAACTTGGCACACAGGTACGCGAAATCTTCTAGGCTAGGTCAAAATAGTCGAATTTCAATATTTGGTCAAAAGTTTTGTTCAAGAAAAATTGGCTACACTGAACCATTCAGATTGTGACGGCCATTTTGAATCGACAGCCATTTTGAATAATGTCTCAAATTTATTTGTTGATGTTCCAGATAATTAGAATAACTCGAACTCATTGATGACTTGACATCATTATATAATCATGTAATGCAGTTTATTTCAATTTTATATCAACAGTCACTGTCTAACAAAGGAGTACTGGCCTTTCTTTGATAAGAGCTATCTACTCGCAGGCTCTGGTGCTGGCCTCAGTCGGTTTTTTTCGGAACTGCTTTGGTGCAGGCCTCTGTTGGCTGTCTCACGAATTACATTTAGACAGATATAAACAAATTCACACCGTTTGACCGTTTTTGACGTAACTAGGTATACAGGTAGATTTTGATACGGGGAGAGCCAAAATGCAGAAAGTTGGTGTAGCATTGCACGCCGGGTAACAGCTTGTTCTAAATAAAAATTATTAACGTTTTGAAGTATAGGAGGCCGGAATGTTTAATGTTTAATTTAATTTATTTTTGTTAATTCATACAATTAAAATAATTATGATTTTCTCATTTAAATTCATATTTAATAAATTGATTTCTATTAAATACTCAATTTGATTTTGAAAGTTAGATTTTCTGTAATTAGTTGCTCCATCTTCTATCTTGTCTGTTTATTTGGAAGTCCACAGAGATTATCCTTAGAGCTACTAACCCACTAAAAGGGACTTTTATATATATATATATATATATATATATATATATATATATATATATATATAAAAGATCGCTCAAAAATTAAAATCGTAGCTATTAAATTTGCGTATAATTAGGTTTCCTGGCAATAATCCTAGGTATTTTTGACATATGAATTAAAGTGTGGAAAAAATTAAATTTTCGCTCTGGGTGTTTTGAATCGACGTATTTAGTTGAACACTTTTCATACTTTTGAGAGACTTATACATTTTGGTTTGGGCTAAACGGAGACTTGGCATCTACATCCAAGCCATTAGTGGCGAGCTATCTAAAGGTTGCCAGCCTTCCTAAACATCTATGGGGAAAGAGTTATGTTTTTCAACATGCACTGGAATGAAAAAAAACCTAAAAGTGTTCCAGGCCGGACTTGAACCCGCATGCCTATCCATGGAATTAGCTACTGGATCACTGGGAGACCCATAACTTATAAACGCAGGCATGTATACATATAAAACAAAAGTAAGGCAAAAATTACATACATAAATAAATAAATATGAACAAATAATAAAAACAAATAGAGAAACACAGTTTATTTTAATAAATTTATGTTTAGTGCCTTAAAATTGTTGAGTATTGTGTCGATATATAGTCTACCACCAGTCAGTATTTCTCTGAATTATGAGTTTCATTCTATTCTTGAAGGTTTTGAATATGTAATGCTTGCATTAGAAACATACTTGACGTTTATTTTATTGATAAAATAATTTTAACTTATAAATAATGTTTCTCAAAGAAGGACAATATTGTTTGAAGAGCCGAAATAAAGAATCCTCCATAACCGCCTTTTATTACAGACACTTGTTAATTAACAAATAATTCATTTAAATTTTTCTCCTTTTATGACGGAGCCAAATTAAAAAAAGCGGCCCGTTAAGTACAAAAGTGGGCATAATTCGTCGCCCGAAATGAGGGATGGAAGTAATAAAAAGGACAACTTTTGCTAACATCATAAACAGAGAGTTGAACTTGCCGGTGTAGGGCTGGTGGCTATATTTCAACGACAAACTCTTTAAAAAAAACCACCCCATTACCCACCATTGTAGGGGTTATAACCACCAGAATAAGGCCTTATAACCACTCCTCTCTCTCTAATTTAATTATACTTATTAACCCCTTACCTACCCTTTATTTTTATTCCAGAAATGGACCAGGCTTTTGTAATCATGATTAGTTGCGTTTCTTTAGTCCAAAATTTGTTGGGCTCTTCTTATATTATGAGCAAACAATTCAGAAGACATTTATGTTTATGCAAGCACACCCTACAGAATGGAGTTATTGATGTTACAAGATATAAAAATCATAAAAGTCAATTGATAAGGTAATTGATAGGGGATTTTGTTTCAAGAACATTAGTGAGTGCTCTGCCCATCATTTTATTTCAATTTAACGACACAGACCTTTTCAGTATCAACATCAAAACGATTACCGTATCGATATATAATGTATTAGTATTTTTTCATAATTCCTAAATTAATGAGAACAAGTTCAAATAGGAATTTTACTAATAATTTTACGCATAAACTCTACGTTCCCACCAGTGTTAATTAATTTTCTGTATTATTTGGTTGTGTTTTAGCGCGTTTCTTTCCTCCCTTCTTAGGGAGAAAACTCCCTAATGAGCTTGACCTCATGACGCATTCCAGAAGTAACGACTAGAAACTTTTACGTTTCAGAACCATAGATCACGAAAATAAGAGTGGTACAACTCAAAAATCGGTGTTTTATTCAGCTATCACTATGAAAGACTTGGAAAATATATCTTTATCAACCATCAAAACTGTATGTCCCTACATAGGCAAGAGTGGCACATTTTCAGTTGGGTTTTATTTTGAGTTGTTTCACTTTAGAAATAGTAGTGCGGTATGTACTAATAATTAGGAGTTACCTATATACATTTGTACAAATATGACCGCTTTTATCTTCTACGATAGAAACCAAATTACGACATGTTCACATTATCATTTAAATTTCTATTCTAGCAATTTCTTCCCCCTCGAAAGCAGAGAAGAAATGAGAAAGACAATTTGCTTTAGAGAAAATTTTCATGGCCAGTGAAGCGAAAGGATTGCCAACTTTATTCGGCTATATTTAGTTTTTAGGCTCCTGAAGAAGCATGCTAAGATGCGAAAGATGAAGAGCCATATTAATAAGTAGTCGGTTATGTTAATTTGTAATTTTAATCGTTGAACTTTCGCCTACACAAATGAAATAATCTAGCAGTTTCTTCCGGCTCGAAAGGAGACGAAGAAATGAGAAAGACAATTTGTACAAAGGAAAATTGTCGACTAAGAGTAAAAAAAAAAAAAAAAAAAAAAAAAAAAAAAATTGTAAAACGGATTGGAGTTTTGTATGGTTTACTAGCCCCAAGCCTAGATATTTCCCTGAGGGATTCCGGATAAAAAGATCTGATTAAAAGCTTGTTCTTCTCAGATACCGCATGTATCCTTTCAAAGCTCTGCCTAAGGCGAGGATGATAATGGCCACCCTGAGGCCTGAAAATTATCAGATATTGGAAAAATGCTGAGTCCGTTTAATGCAGAAAGGAGGAATTGCTTTTAGACATAGTTTTATAATAATGGGACAAGTTCTAGGGTCGCATATAAATACAACAATGAGATTTTTTTTTTTTTTTGCATTCCCAGAGGAATATCAACTATTTAGGTCAGATCGATAACAACCTCAAGCCTGTGGGTGTAACAAAAATAAAAATGTATAAATTTACTAGAAATTTATACATTTACAGATAAAACAACCTTATACCGAATACACCTCTTCTGAACCATACAACAATGCACCTAGTGAGGCCCATAACATCCAAGATCCCAAGTTTGGCGGTTAAAATAAATTTGAACACAATACACAGTAAACACCAACATTGTCCTGCCATTGTGTCTACCGAGTTTCATGGCAAGGAAGTACAAATAACAGCCAATACGGGCCAAGTTTGTAATTTGGGTCTGGAGTAAACCCCTCTCTTAATGGACCGATTTAGTTTATTTTTACGTCACTTATTTCTCCCGCTTAGCTCCTTCGAAATATAACGAAAATTGCTGCCAGTATGGGCAAATTAGTAATTTGGGTCCGGATTAAAGTCCCCTCTCCGGATGTACCGAATTGTTTGATATAACGGAGATCCTGGCAACTGTAAATATTAATTTTACAATTAATTTGCTTCCAGAGTTTTGTTTATACATGGTACTACAGTACTCAATAAATAAACAAAAACTTCATATGTTTGTCTTTCGATTTGACTCAAGAACGGGATACACGCCTCCTAGTGGTAGAAAGTGCTCCTAGCGCCAGTATTGCCAACGTTTTGGCGGGAGAATTCTATTCAAACGTAGTAAAAAAAAACCCTATCTTCCGATAGATCGATTTAGTTCATTTTTACAACATTTGTTTCTCATGAGGTACCCACGACATATATCGCGTTCCATTACAATACAGCAGAAATTACGACCGGTATGAGCAAATTAGTAATTTGGGTACACCCCCCTCCTAATAAACCGATTTAGTTTATTTTTACAACATATGTATATATCTCTGTATATGGCCACAAGGAATACCGAGTTTCGTTAAAATATAACCCTCCCCCAGTGGACCGATTTTGGTGGTCAACGAACTTATTCAATCATTTGCTAAGAGAACGCTATATATCAAGTTTCGTGGTTATAAATAAATAAATAAAAATAAAAATAAAAACTCTGGCGGCTACCGAGTTAACAAATACACACATGCATATATATATATATATATATATATATATATATATATATATATATATATATATATATACTTTTTCTTCCATTGTTGACCTCCAACTTCCAATATTTTTGTTTTTTGTAGCCAATAGGTCATAAAAACACACCTTTCACTTCATGTATTTTATTATTTTCACCCTAACCGGTTTCGAGCTATTCTGCTCCTCCTCAAATGGTATTTCCTAAAATTATTTGTACATTATACATGTATAATTTGATTGAAACAATTACATATTTACAACATTATGTGTATACTTACATTCGATGGTCTTTTCCCATCACGTACAATTATAATAAAGTAATTTTAATATTGCATAGCAATATGCGTCTCAGGGTTATGAACCACTAGTATCCTAACCTTCCTCCCCGTAAACCTGTCTACAGTCCCCGTCATTTCTATTCTGCACTACAAGGTTCTGAAAGATTTTATTTAAGTATTTGATGTCCTTTTTTTTATTTACCACCTCTTCTTGTCTTTCTACAATGTACAGGTTTTCTTTAATCTTTCTTCTGAGGCTGTTTGGTTCTTTATCTAAAATTTTTGCTTCCTGAAAATTGAATGAGTGGGAATTTTCTGTGGCGTGTTCAGAGAGAGCCGTTTGACATTGTGAATGATCGCCTACACTTTTTGCATGCTGTATGATACGCTTTTTGAGAATTTGTTCGGATTCTCCTATATATTTTGCGCTACAATCCCCACATTCAAGCAAATAGACGTTATATTTAGTCAAGAGTTTGTCCCTTTTGATTTTGATATTACTAAAATTATTTTCTATATTATAATAAAGAAAAGAAAACGGGATGACACAATAACAAATAATAAATTTTCACATTTTTTAATTAAAAACAAAATACATTTTATAGTAATAAAAACAAACATTTTATGAATTGATGATTACGTACATAATTAATAAATAATTTATCAAAAAAGTAAAAATAAAAGTCTATTGTTTTGAAAAAAAAGTCATTTTCATGGGCAAGAATATTTCCTTTATTTTTCAGGTATGTTGATAAAGTGTTAGGAAGAATTCCAAAGACCTTGGAAATTTCAGATTTTTTCTTTATTCATATTTCAAATACTTAAACCGCAGCTATTTTCTCTTACAACGTTAAAATTTTATAACTTCTAGGCTTCGACAATTTAAATCAACAACTCACAAAACCGCACTGTACACCAGAAATTCAAAGCACAAACAATACAACAGATCTAGGTACTGACTGACTTATACATGAATAAGAAATGAAGATGGGAGGGATGGTGGGAGGGAATCCTAGGATAAAACGACAGGATGGGCCTATAACAACCTCTGGAAAGGAGGAAGCGCGACCCACCACTTAGCAGAACTCCGCGAGTCCAAGAACTAGACTATGAGACCGCCGCGCTTCTTGTCCCGGAAGTCCTTCCGTATCTTACTATCCTTCTTACTGGAGGGCAGAATATTTTCACAAGATTTAAGATCGACCTCCTCTCTGTCCACTTCCCAGTGGAGGTACAGACTTGTAAAAAATTCGAATCATCCAAAATTTTATTCCAATTAACCACGATTTTTTTTCATTGTTTATGCCCTAAATTCTAGGGACCGAGAGAAATATTCGAATTATCGAAGTTCGAATTATCCATGTTCCACTATATATATATATATATATATATATATATATATATACATATATATATATATATATATATATATATATATATATATATATATATATACACACACAGATAGATAGATAGATAGATATAAATTTGTAAAAGGGGTCATTTTCGGTGTCTACTAGGTAGGATCGATAATGATTTGAAGAAATTTTTCAAAAATTCCGTCATGAGTGCAACCTCAATAGGTACTTTACTTCAGAGGAAAGTGCTAAAAGGACATAAAATCAAAGTTTAAAAATGTTTAGGTTGATTTAACTCGAATTAATTAGAGGTTTATTTAATTACTTTTAGCTGTAGAGACTTTTCGAGTAGGCCTGAGGACGAGTCCAATAATGCCTGTGGGTGGGGCGAGGGTGTAATGTACTCCCTTGTCCTTTTTATTTAGCCAGCACATATTGGTTCTCTAGCTTTCTTGTTCCATTCCAATAGCAACAAACTCTTTCTGTATTCGACCAATAGTAAATAGGTTTGTTTGTTTCTTTACGGTTTTACAGCGAGGTCCAGTTTAATAGTCGTTCGATTTGCAAGAATTACACCCTCTCAATGCGATACGGGTACAGAGCATTATCCCTACTTTTCATGTAAGAAAGCTCGTGAGTAAGGCTGCATCAACATTGGACCCTTATTTTGCCCGATCCGATCCGATCCGATTTCGTTTGTTCGACAACGGCCAACAGCGGCCGACATGAGTGCCTACATTGGTCTCGACCCGATCCGATCCGATTTAGTCACAGCTCGTCAGTAATGACCTCGTAGTGAAGTGAAGAAGAAATACTACCTAATAAGCATAGAAACCTGCGATTAGGTTGAATGTTGGAGGTGAGAGAAGTATTGGTATTCATATTTTAAAGTGATTTATAAGAAAGGTAACTAGAAGGTTATAAGCATTGGAAGGTTATAAACATTAGAAAGTTCTAAATATTGGAAGTTTATAGACGTTGGATGGTTATAAACGTCTTTCCACGCCATTTAATAAACAAGGGAAACAAAAAACAAAAATGTGAATTGACAAAGTTGTTCTAAATGTTATTTCCTTTGATATATATATATATATATATATATATATATATATATATATATATATATATATATATAAAAAGAAAATGCATTGAAACCGGTTAAGATTTAGAACCTCTAGGCCTTTTTGAAACACAAAATGTGGGTTGGCGCCATTTTGCTTTGTCGGTCCGAAATCGGTCTAGTAACAAAGAAGTTTGAATGGCCAAGAATCGGTGGCCATTGGATTGGATCGGGTCGGGACCAATGTAGGCACCTCCATTGAGATGCATGTGTCTGTTTTTCTTCCGACAGTCGGTAGCTATTGGATCGGATCAGAACGGGTCCAGAGTAGGTGCACCCAAAATAGGAGGAAGGTTGTTTTAAACCAGTTAGAGGCTTTGATACCACGAGGAAATGGGTATTGTCAGGAATATAACAAAAGCAAAATGGCAGGTAACACAAAACAGATGTGTTTTCCCTGAAGGTACGGGTCAAGGAAATTTACGCTGATAAATAACAAGGAACAGGCTTTTCCAGAAGAATAAAAGAGTTCTCGGTAATGCTAAAACTCTGTTACCATCGACCAGATTTCCTGTAGAATATGTAGCGCCACCTTGGAATACGCCGAATATATGAACTGTTATTCTATGCTGGTGCTTAGTTATAGAATAGTAGTATTTTCAGAAATAAGCGGTTCAGTGGAGTTCGAGGAGACAGCGTCGATCAGATGTTCTACTCAGAAATAATTTGTTCTGTAGAATGTGAAACGCCAACATAGAATTGTGTTCAGTAGAATACAAGGGTCAGTTGGCTTAGTTTCAAACTGATATGAAACAACAGTTCTTCAGGAAAGGCGCCAGCAAGAGTATAAGTCCTTCTCAGAAATAAGCTGTTATGTAGAATATGAAGTCTGAATTGGCATAGAATTCAGGAAAATATGGAGAGCCATTTACCATAGAAGAGCAGTTTTCCTCAATATAATATAAGATGCAAACTAACAACAGGAAAATAGAGATCCATTTAGCATATAATATAGCACTTTTGTAGAGGAGTTAAAAATTTTGGATACTTCTGCAAATGAGTCTAGTGTTTTTATATAATTTCCACGTCGTATCCTACCTTTTTAGTTTCGATGATTTTAATTAAAAATTTTTTTACAAGTTTTTACGTTTCAGAACACCTAGAGAAGGAAAGTAACGGTGAGGCAAATTTGATTTATTTTATATATATATACACACACACACACACACACACACACACACATATATATATATATATATATATATACACACATACATACATATATATTTGTCTGTTCGCGCTGTAGCTGCCTGAATAATGGTCCGAGTTTGATGAAATTTGGTACAAAATTTTTTCGTATAATTTGAAAGGTCAAGTTTTTTAACCAGAAAAATCCGTCCACCGTTAGTTGAGGGTTGACACCTAAAATATTGCTCATGAAGATTAGATAGTTAGCCGTCGAGGTGATAAGCAATCAGGGAATAGTTGGGATTCAGCTAAGAAAACATCAATACGATTTTTGTAAAACATCTATCTACAAATCTATGTTTAAAAAAAAAAAAAAATCGTATTGATGTTTTCTTAGCCCAATCCCAACTATCCCCTGAATATTAAAGTCCCTTGCTCCTTATATATTGCTTTTATTCAAGATACGCTTTTCACGAAATATCAAAACAACCGCTTCAACTGTTTCTATTCCTTTGGAAATGTCACTGGGGATAACATAGGAATCCCGCTAAGATGACGCAGTTCCTGCGAGTCGTAATTTTTTATTTGTCATAACCGTGCAGAGCGGAGAGTCGGAAAAGGAGATATGGCTTGCTATAAGTTGTCGGCGGATAAGTATGGGGATGGAGTGCTGGAAGTTGTGTGGAGTACGGAAAGAGTGAACTAACTTTTATGGATGAGCTGTTTTATTATTTGAATAGAAGTAAATACTTAACTTTTAATAATTTAAAAAAGAATAAACATTTTCATTACTAAACTAAGTATTTTAGGACAGCTAAAATCTAAACACCTGCAGATGAAACGTAAATCTAGCTTGAGTTGTATTGTTTTAGCGCGGTTCCTCCCTCCCCCATAGGGAGGAACCCCGCTTATAAGGTTGATACAATGAAACAATCCGGAAGTGCCGACTAGAAAATTTCGCGTTTCAGAACCCCTAGAAACCGAAAATAACGGTGGTTCAAATTTGTATATATATATATATATATGTATATATTTATATATATATATATATATATATTTGTCTGTTCGCTCTCTAGCTAGAAGACGAATGGTCCGATTTTGATGAAATTTGGTACAAAAATCTGGCGTCCAATTTGAAAGGTCAAGTTCGTTAACCAGCAAAATCCGCCCACTGGAAGATGGCGTTTGGGGCGAAATTCGCGCAAAAAAAATCGTAACGCTTACGTTTTTGAGTTCATAAGCTTGTAAGGACTCTTTTTATATGCTTCATGGGCTAGGAAAACGAATGAAACCATTTTCAAGGCGATAGCTTTAACCGTTTTCGAGAAAATTGGAAAAATAGTTTTTGAATACCGTTTTTGGTTTGGGTACTTAGAATCACGGGATTCAGTTGAAACATTATCTGCATGTTCTTCTTTCATTAAAACTAATATGTTGAAAGTTATGTTACGTTTGGAGTTAAGGAAGGGTTAGAATAAAATATTTTATTAACAGACATGAAAAGTTTTGGGAACTTTGTATACTTTCATTAATATCTCGAACACGGTTGGGAAATCGT
This sequence comes from Gonocerus acuteangulatus, assembly GCA_946811695.1. NCBI lineage: Eukaryota > Metazoa > Arthropoda > Insecta > Hemiptera > Coreidae > Gonocerus > Gonocerus acuteangulatus. Next base: position 41,923,229 of record OX328129.1, read on the forward strand.
GGTAAGTAGATAGAAACTATTTGAAAGCTTACTAAATTTTCTACAAAAAAGATTCTAAAACTATTTTTGAGTAGGTTATGTCAATCGGAGAAATAAGTGCTTAAATCTTCAAATACGTCTGTTTTTTTCTTATGAACGGGTTTTTGTCGTTCTTTTTGTAATTTTTGTCTCTTTCCCTTGGTTTTTTATTGCTTTTTATTTTTGTAATTTCTTATGTTGGGAAAATGTATTTGTATGTAAAACAGGATAGGAAAAATGAGACCAATTTTCTGTTGCTAGAAATAATGAAAATTTTGGGAACTTCGTATACTTCCATTAATATCTTGAAAACGATTGAAAATCTTGGGAAGCGAAAGGTTACCATTCGAAAGCTTACTAAATGGTCTACAAAAAAGGTTTTGAGGAAAGTTTTGAATAAGCGATGTCAATCGGATGAAATAAGTGCTTAAACTTTGAAGTAATTGATTTCGTTTATTTCATACGGTTCTTTTGGTCTGTTTTTATTCCTATTTTTTCATTTCTTATAGTTGGATAATGTATTTGACAATAAAACAGATTAATTAAAATAAGAAAAACAATTCATTGTTAGAAATATATCAGGCTGTACCTTATGAAATGTCAGTTTTGGATTTGCCGATTTCCTTCAAATGTCTTGAAACTGTCGAGGCTCCTAATCCGAGTTCTTTGGCATATTCCCTATTGTTTGCTATTGCTTATAGTAGTCAAATGTATTTGCCAATAACACAGGATACGGGCGCTAATGACCTAGAAGTAGATGCGCCGTAAAAAAAAAAAAAAAAAACAGGATACGTATAATTAGAATATTTTATTTTTGCGGAACCTTGGGATTCTCAGATCCCGTATGAATATCTATTAGGCCCTCTTCGTATATTTTCATTAATATCTCAAAAAGGGTTAGGAAATCGTGGAAAAATGTTTTGAAGAAATGTTTGATGGGGTCGTCACATTAGGAGAAATAAGTGCTTAAAACTTAGTTAGTTAGTTTCGTTTATTTAAACGGATCTATTTGTGTGTTTCCCGCAGTTTTTTTTTTTCACTGCTCGTCATTTTTGTAATTTCTTATAGTAGTCAAATGTATTTGTCAGTAAACAGGATACGTATAATTAGAAGCAATATTTTGTTTGTTAGAATTTGAAGATGCCGTACGAATATCTAGATATTACCTGTGGGTTAATATGTTTTTTGAGTTGAAGCTTTAAAGCCTCAACAGGAATATTTGTGTAATCACCCTTCACAGTTAATTTATTAGAATCATGAGTGACCGTTTTTGTGTTACAACTAACAATCTTTGAAAACGAAGTTTAACTATCCTTGTTATTGTTATTTTCCTTCTGTTTGGCCGAAATTTTCTATTCGTGGTGTAATTCTCCTTGAATTTTTTGACTAGATCAAGAACCTATTTTAAGCACTCTTAAATTCCTTAATTTAATTCAGGAAGTTTATCAAGCTTGATATAATCACTTTTGGGTTAATACGGGTGGTCTATACCGAGTCCTTTGTTTGTAAACACAAAGAGCTTTCTGAGTAACGGTAAAGGGCAGTAAAAGTATATGACTGACTACCTGGAAGTAGACCCTGCATACAGAGAATTGCAATACGAGACCTCATTCATCTTTCACCAGCTACCGTGTAACACCTTAGATCTGTTTATATTGTTTTACTCAGTGTGAACAAGTGTTGAAAGTGCCTAAAATTTTATATTTTTATTCCTTGTTATTTTTTAATTGCTTAGAGTTGGATAATGTATTTGAAAATAAAACAGGTTAAGAAAAATAAGAAATCAATTTAATGTTAGAGATATGGATTTCCAAGATTTAGCTTTTCAACTGCCTAGCGTCCTTCCTAGGGAGGGTTGTTTGCCTTTGATTTTGGTACTTAGAATTATGGGATACAGTTGAAACATTTTCTGCGTGTTCAACACTAATATGTTGAAATTTTTGTTACGTTTAGGGTAAAGGAAGAGTTAGAATAAAATATTTTATTAACAGACAAAAAAAGTTTTGGTAACTTTGTATACTTTCGTTAGTATCTCGAAAACCGTTGACAATCTTGTGAAGCGGAAGATTACCATTCGAAAGCTTACTAAATGCTCTACAAAAAAGGTTCTGTACATGGACGTATATAAAAACAATTTCGGGGGGGGGGGGTCTGAGACCATTTCCAGGGTATGGAATACTAAATATTTAGAGCTTGGAATAGCTTTAGGCAACTAAAACGCTATTACACGTAAAATAAAATATGTTTTATGAACTAAGTGATCTTATTTAATTTATTTTTAAGGGTTTTACGAGAAGTTTTCATCATTAATTCAAAATTTCGGGACGGGGCTGCAGCCCCATCAGCCCCCCCCTCATATATGCCCATGCTTCTGTACCCTCTAGAAAGGCTTTATTAGGCATATTTTGTATTGATTTATAGAGCTTTGCTTTAGAATGAGAGCCGGATTGTGTAATTTCCGCATCTGTGTAAAAGTTAGTTACTGTCGGTGTCCCTGACGCCTTAATATCACTTTTATTCGAGATATTCGAGAGGATTTTGACAATTTTCACGAGATATATAAAAAAAAATAAGTTTATTTCTTTTCTAAGCTTATCAAATGGCACTAGGGACATGAACGGAACCGCGCTAAGATGCTGCAGTTCCTGCGAGTCGGACTTTTTATTAATTACCTCTATTTTATATGTGGCTGTATAATACGGATGGGCGATAGTCGATACTTCAGAACTATCGATAGGCCGATACTATCGGTTAAAAAATATCGATACTATCGATAGTTATTCGATAGTGGCTTCCCCTATTCCATATGTACCTGTCCAATGAAGAATTTAAAATTTATTGAATTGAATTATCAATTACTTGCAGTATTAGGTATATTTATAAGATGACTAAAAGGTTTGAAAGGGAAATCGCATTTATTTAAAAGCTTTTCCAAAAAAAAAAAAAAAAAAATGTTAAGAGACAAAAAAGTGAAATTATTTCGAAGCGGAAAGCTTTTTTCCGATTGGATGTTGCGGGAGTGGAATTAATTTTGAATGGTTTTAAGCCAATCTGATGTGTATATCCTCAGATTTGTCTCTTCATATTTTTTGCGTTGGATTTCTGGTGTAGATGTAGAAGAATAAAGTGGAATAAGAAGTTTCTGTACTAGTACTTTGTCTCTGAAATCTAATAGTAGCGTTTTTAAAGGAAGTTAAAGCATTTTGTAGCCCCATGTGGGCATTTTGAGCATTGCAATTGTATAAAAATGCCTTCTTCTTCCGCAGGGTCCAACAGAGTCGCCAAAGCAGGAATGGTTCTAGTTTCATAAGGAAACAACGAGCTGGATACACTGTCTACGAACCAATCAAGGAATTTCTTACCAGTATCGGTACGAGCCACTGCTCGTGTCAGTACATAATACCACAGCCCTCCAGATGATGAGAACTTCAAATCTAGAAGAAAAGTAAAAAATCTATCGATTGTTAGTGACTATCGATAGCTACTATTGATAGCTCGATCTATCGATAGTAACTATCGACTATCGCCCATTCCTACTGTATAAGCGATATTGTGTAAATGGGGGTTTCTTCCCTATGGCTCGTCAGTTAGTTTATATACTAGTAACAGATACATATTGATAACTTATAATATATAAGTAAAAGAAAAAAATGTTTCCCTTTCTTCAACGAAAATGCTGGCTCGCTACTCTTTTTTGCATTAATCATAATCTTGAAAAAGATTCATCGTTTTATCTCCTTACAAAAAGACCAACAACAAATAATTTGGAGGATTATTTATAATTAGTTTCTTTACGAATTAAAGTTCGTAAAATCTATACAATTTATATAGTACAATAATTAATTGTGCTGGCCTAAGTGTACATGTCAATGTTATTATATGGAAGGAGCCAATAATTTTCACTTCCTTAGCTATGCTAACGTTTGCATTTTTATTTATTTTTAACCGCTGTATCTGGTCAAGGGGCCAGTCTCGTAAGCCTTCCGAGTGGAAGGGGATTGACGTCTAGGATTCGGTTAGGATGACAATTTGGAATGAAACGTTAGGTATCGTGATTTGGCGAGATCGTTTACGAAGGGTATATTAAGGTCGATATGTAGTGTTTCGTTGGAGACATAAAAGGGAGCATTGGCTTTTCTACGAAGGATTTTGGATTGGAATGCTTGTTGTCGTTGTATGTTTGAGAGTTTTGCTCTCCACTATAATTCAAGCCTGTAAGTCCAAATAGTTCTGATTATAGTTTTGTATTTAGTGAGTTTGTTTTGTGCCGTAAGCTTTGAAGAAAGTCGAAGAGGTCGTCGTAGGAGTCCGTAGCTTCTGTTTAGCTCTTGCATTATCAGGCGTCTGTGTGGGTTCCATGTCAGTCTGCTGTCTAGTAGAAGTCCCAGGTAACGCACCTTATTAGATACTCGAAGTTGAAGACAGGAAGGCAAGAGTGAATGTTACAGGAGAGAACTTTTCAGAATCCAATATAAAATTAGTTAAGATATTTATATTTAGTTTGGTATATGAAAAACTATTTTTAGCCTATTATAAAAAGTAGAAATTTATTTTTAATCTTTCTGATATTTTAGTGTATTCTCAACTTCTTCTTGTAAATAATTTGGAAAGTCTTCACTTTCCTAACAGTCTGTAAATTTTGTCTAATTGCAACTATGTCTCTAATTGCTACAGGAGTTTTCACACACTCAGCAGTTTGATTTGTCCTGTTTTGTAGTCAAATACTTTTGAGTCAATTCTGAATGTTAACATGAAATACGAGAGAGTGTTTGCGTCTCATGCTTAATTGTCTGTGGTGTCACTGCAAAATCCAAGAAATGTATCATTTAGAGAACGTTTATTAAAAGTCTATATCCTGACTGGACGGTAAGTCAAGTTTATAGAAGAGAAGAGACTGTATGGTTGAGGAGTCGAAAGTAGTCAAGAGAGATTGAATAAGTTATGACTGCCTTGAATGCAATATGCATGCCATCCCATCAGCTTTTCCAGCCATACAAGCCATGGATTTCAGCTTAGTTTCCTCTCTGACCGACAACAACAAAATGCTCTTCTTATCTTTCAGATCACGTCATCATATATTTAAAATTAACATACTCCAAAGCATATTTAGGTTTGCCGAAGAAATATGTAATCAAGTCTTCATTTATTTTCCTCCTGCTAGGTATTTATAAATATATAAGCTGGCCAAGTTCCAGACCCCTCCAAAAAAGAGTTTGCCTATAAAAGTTATGATATCATAGTCTTGGGCCACGTTTTAGGCCCTTAATACATCGTCAAGAACCTAATAATATCCTCTCACTTATTTGTGCATTTCCGACTTGGCCAGTTTTCGTTAAATGAGTATTTATTTGTTTATCCATAGTCTATTAATGAATGTTCATTTGACACGTATATGTTAATCTTCTGCTATATATTGACTACAATCGGAGAAAATTTATTTATTTATGAGAACAAAGGCGATTCGCTTAATACATGTATACACGTGTTACAATGAAAAATTGTAATGTATACATTAAACATACAAACAGTGCCATCGGAGATTAAATTTGCCAATTATTCCGTAAGATACAGTTTTCTATCAACAGTCTTTATAGCTTTGATGTTGTTAGGGAGTTACACAGAATACATGTCCGTGTTTCTTGTCCCGTCATGAGATTTAAGTTTGTCTGTCTTATGCGACATAACATACCAACATTCTTCTAATCCGCCTTATGCTCAAAAGCTATGTTTGTTTTCAATCTTCATACAGAAGATGTTAGCCAAGATATTTGCATGTTTTCCATAATTGCCTGTTTGGATTCATTTCATATTATGGTTTGTAATCTCGCAGTGTTACTTATCGATGTTTTGGACATTTTGTCGAATGCTGTATTTTTTTCACATTGTACATCAGTGAGCAATTATTTCTGTTTCTTCTCATTGCCTTAAGGAAAGCTTGAATTTCAAGTTCAAACGTAGCAAAAAAAGTACCTTATAAGAAATTTAGTTTTTTTTACGATACCAAAGGAGCGGACCCCGAAAAGTAAAAATTATAATATTTCAATTCATAACTACTTTTATTTCCTCTATATTATCTTTACACGAAAGAGAAATGAATATAGGATATGCAATCAGATTCAAGTTATTAAGAGAATTTCATAAAAGTGACAAATGATTCTGACTCCATTTCTCTTTAGGGACTCCATTTATCTTAACTTTCTACTAAATTGCTCCGCTGCCTGTCAACGCTAAGTACTTGTTTTTCTTATAGTTATGGCCAACATTTTCAAGCTGGATAATGGTGGTGTTTGATTTCTAAGGATTCGGAGTTATTTACATTTCCTACTTAATAGGATATTCTAAACTAAAATTCTAAGCTAAAAACGGAGGAATCATATTGATATTACATTCGTTAAAGGATTCTTGAAAGGCTTTCTTTTATCCTTTGCTACGGAGCAGTGCAAGGCTTGTTATTAAAAGTCCGACTCGCAGGAATTGCATCCTCTCAGCGCAGTTTCGATCTCATATCTAGTATCATTAGGTAAGCTTGAAATCGAAACATTTATTATTTTGATTAGACCTATCTTGAAAAACTATTACTGTACCAGATACGTGATAGATTACAAGGATCCTATCCAAGAGGTAGATGAAATTCTTTAACCTTTAAATTTTTTTATTTAAACAGCACAGTTTACCTAAAATAAATAAGATATTTCAGCACAATAGGAGAAGAATGAGGCAAACGGAATTGCAAAAATATCTGATAGTTGTGAATTCCTTTGGGGAGATAGGAATGAAAATGAAGCTAGAGGAACTGGAAATAGATGGAAGGGAAAATGAAAAACTCTCATTGATTTTTTGCTTAGCGACTCATCCAGGCAAGCATGGCGGAAATTGAGAAGACTTTTTCTCATTCCCTTACTTGCGAGTCACTAATATCGTGGCGGATGTGCCATTAACTCTACCACTTGCTATGAACCATTTCAAAATTCCGAACTAATTATAAAATAAAAGAAAAAAAAAATTGATGTGAGTTATGAAAAAAAGTTAATTTGCACAGAGTTCGTTTTCCAGAGAGTTAATTTAACTCTCCTTTTTGGAATATCCGGAGAGGAGAGATTATTATATTCCGACGGATTTATTAAACCATTTTGAGGCTTAAGATTAAAAATATATTATTAAATGTACCATGATGAAGCCAACACTGGTCTGTATTCCAAAAATAACATAAGCTCACCGCAATAATCCGTATTTTAATTAAGATTTACACCAGTTGATGATTAAACTTTTTTATTATTTTTAGTTACTGATCCGTAAATGTATGCTGTGAGATAGAAGTTAAAAGTATGGTGTTTATTGGTTTCGTTGATGTGTTGAATTCTTTTATGTGTATGGATGACTTGTTTCATGACCGAAGAATAAAAGGTCTATCAAGAAGAAACCGCGCCGATTTGACGGGTCCCTCTTCTTATCCCTTGTGTCATTTAGAAAGTTTAGAATAAATACAGTTGTAAAAAGTTGTCCATATCATCCTTTTGTAGTATGGTATGATACGGACGGAAAATTTTAGGCTGGTTATTTAAAAATGGAAATTGGACTGTATGAATATATATAAGTTGAGAAATGGAAAATACATAATTAAATGACCATAAACGATAAAGAGTGGGAGGGAAATGTGCTAAAATCATAAACAAATTATAGTTAGTGGTTTAGTAATTTTTGAATAATTGTGAATTGATGAGATTGAGAAATAATGATGAGCTGCTGAAGTTGGTGAGATGATGATGGTGAAGATGGGCTTATAGAGATCCATAGAATGAAATTAAATAGGTACCTGTTGACTGGTGCCTTGGTAGATTAAAACATAAGTACTCGCTTGTGTTTACTGCATTTCTCCCTGTTTCTTTTACTTTCGGCCAACCATTTTCTAATGCTGAAGTAACCGATGAGAAAACTATACGTTGTATGGTAGCAGGTAATTAATTATCCAGTCTTAGCCGACTTGCCCGGGGTAGTTCGACCTGCAGATGTAGACGGTGCCACAGTCGGCGAAGTCCTTGAAGCCTAGAGACGTAAAAACGTAAGTATTACGATTTTTTCGCGTGAATTTTGCCTAAAAACCATGTTTCAGTGGGCGGAATCTCCTGCTGAATTTCATTAAAAATCATTCAATATATATATATATATATATATATATATATATATATATATATAAATCAGTCCCGTAACAGGCCACGAGGGTCCTATACAATAGAGGTATCAGATTCATGACCATACTATAGAGGTATCTGATTTTCCCCTTCCTGTTTTGACTGCTAGGGCCATTAGCAGAAATGTGCCCATTAATGAATTATTTAAAGGCTCGGGGGCCGAATCCAACCCATGAACGAAGACATCAGAAGATAAAAATCTTTTGTGCTTATTCGGGATTTGAACTCAGGTCCTCTAGCTTATTAGCCTAGTGCTCTACTACTAAGCTAACCTCGCCCCATATATATATATATATATATATATATATATATATATATATATATATATGTATATATTATATATACAAATTAGAACCAAACCTTTTTTACCCAGACACATGAATGGCAATAAAAATTAAAAGGGGAAGTAGAATTAGAAAATATATTTGTATGTGCTTGCTTATGTGTTTCACAGAGCGTTGCGCATTTATTATATCCTCTCTAACAAAAATAATACAAATATATTGAATGATAGAACATTCACCTACATTTTCACGTCAATGTATTTTCAATCGCAATCATTTACATAGGCAACCAACCGTTATAAATGGAACCATCGTTCTATTCCTGATCTATAGTTTCTAAAAGGTCTCTAGTCGTTTTCAGTCAGTACTTCCAGATTGCCTTATCATGCCAACCTCATAAGCGGGTTTCCTCCTTATGGAGAGAGGAAGGAAACGCGCTGAGACTCAACTTTACTATTAAAAGCCGAAAATCGCGAATGTCAATGATGGACTTCTACTAGTTTGGATACATGTGTATAGTGAAGAACAAGACCTTATTCCAGAAATAATGAATTGCTTTAAAGATTTGTGGCCGCTAAGCCCACAATGCTTTAGAATATCCTTTAATAAAGTATCGAATAAGACCACTTTTCAATATCTTACTTCGTCAATGGATAGAAAATGTTCGTTCTCTAGTTTCCTCCGATTAGCATATTCGATAGTTTGGCATGTTAGGGACGATATGTTACTACGTATACTTACATATGTACATAATTGCTAATAATGGGGTATGTACCACAAGTGTTTTGGATGGTTTTACGTAAATTTCTTAAATAAACTGAGAAAAACCACAACATAAAGGAGAAGTTTTCCATTTCTCTATTCCCTTTGGAACAACCCCCTGCGGCCATGTCCCAAGCATTACCTGTATTTCCCCAGACACCCCCATCCCAGGCCTACTCCATCCTTACACGGGCTGGAGTGTGTTCTCTCATTCCCCTTTAATCCTGTATTAAAGTTCTCATTTACTAAGATCCTGTATCCTTTGTGCTATATCATCCTTTGTCTTTCTTCGACTTTGACGTGCTTTGTCTTTCCGCTTTGATGTATCGTACTTTCTTTTTCTTTGGAATGTAGTAAAATTACATGTACCTTTAAGGATGTTTAGTACAGTCGCTTGCGTAGGAGGGTTAAACACAGTGAAGCTATCAAAATTAAGTCAGACTCACAAAAACCGCTTTATCTCACGCCTTTCCAAAGTCATCATCAATCATTTCGAAAGCTTGGAATAGAATGATGAAAAATATATACGCGCAGGAAAATAAATAATGCACTTTGGAAGCGCACAGTGGTGCCAGTGCCGAAAAAAACGCTGATTTAGATTATCTATTTTCCCTGTTTCAAGGGTATACCCATTAATCTAGGCCCACTTTTTGAATAATGGAATTTGAACGAATTACAAACTACTCTAAACGAGTACTATATAATTTTAAAAGAGGGAGAAAAAATGAGCAAATAAATTAAATACCCTATTCAATGAAATACTCTAGCAAACAATTATTTTAGATGCTTAAATGACCCTAATTCACAGGGAATTGATATAATTAATAAATAATCCATCACCCACCTCTGCAATACTGCTATCAATAATTTATAGATAAACTTCAATTATGCTGTTCCTAATAATTATTAGAACAGGCAAAACTAGCAACAAACCGGCCTGTACCTGTCATAAACACCGGACGACATCTGACTTAAATGAAAGCATACAGACTAAAACACTGTGTGAATGGGAAGAAAATTGGTTGATGAGTGAAGGTAAATTAAGAGAAATTACGAAGCCTGGATGAAAGAATCATTCACTCGACAAGACGAAGTAATTATATCCAGACTTCGTATAGGCCACACCCGACTTATCCATTTATACTTACTGACAGAAAAGAAAGATCTACTATTCAACGGAACATAAACTGTGAATAATTTCCTGACGGAATCTAGACAATGCACCAACTTAAAAATTCCTCACGACTTATGTGACGTACTGACAGAAGGTAGGCCGTGCACTCAAACACTTGTAACATATAAAGTATACACACATTTATTCGAAAGTATATTATTGAGTGGCAATCGTCGATCGTCGGTGATGCAAAGGCAGAAATTGTCAGGGTTCGGTCGTTGTGTCTTAATCAAAATACATTTCTTATGTGAAAATGGGTTTTATTGTATTTTATTCTATTTTATTTTTATTGTATACATATATTTTATAAATAATTTATGTTAGGTTTGTTAATTTTATAACCAACTGACTGACTTTGATTCAGCTGTTGTAATGAGTTAATCCCCTCTGTTGCGGAACAAATAAATATATGAATACATAATAATTATTAAACTTTGTGAAAAGTTATTTGTTTCCCAAAGAACGATAGGAACTTCTAGAGTCAAATACTGTTCAGATTTGCTCCCGGACCCCCTCCAAAAAAAAAAAAGGCCAAGGGTCAGAAAATGTAAGGGATTTACATATTGAGATATGCAGTGCAGCGCTGATTCAGCGAGCTGTCATTTCTGGCTCCCTAGCCTCATATACAAGTGAAATTTTATTCGCTGCTATGTAGGCACTTCCTCTTTGGGTTCTCTTTGTCGTCCGTTTGTAGTCACTTAGGCACCCAGTTCGGGGGGGGGGGGCTTTACGCGCCAAAAGTGACAGCTCTTTCGCCAAGCATGAGTTCAGGATCTCTCTTGTTTTAAATAATCCAGTCAAGCTCTTCCACCATAATAATCATCTTTCTTTTGCGGGTATTGCGTATTAATCGAGAAAACACAACTTTTTAAAGCATATTAAGTTAAATAATTCGAACAATTAGTTAGCCAGGAAACCAAATGCTATAATTATTCGTTATTATCGGAGAGGATCCGGAATAAAATTCTACTTGGTTTTCGTGAGCAAGGAAACAATGAATATGTCTTGGCAGGTTAAAAAAAAAAAAAACTGAATAAGCGTTGAGTAATGAATAAAAAATTCATTATTTCACTATTTCATTATTGTTTTTCAATTTTAACTTTTTGTTTTCGTTCAACGGTTAACATTATGAACACTGACAATGTGAAAATTGCCAAAGTAGCGCTGTGAAAAAAAACAAAAAAATAACCAATAATAACGAAGATGAGAGCTAGATTTACACCAACGCCGAATATATTGTTTGCGAGTGGATAAAAAGCTGGTAACGGCTGTGAATCGAAATATTATGGACACTGAAGACATACTCCTGCCTTGAAAGTGTTGCTGATATGTTTTTTAATGTCCGCAGGATGGGATCTAGTTTCTTAATCACTTTACGATGAATGAAGTATCAGTAAGTGGAGCATATCATTGTTTTTTTTTTTTGTTTTTTTTTTTAATTTGAGTGCCAGGTTTTGGCGTGCCTTTTTTGACCAATTATAGTCAAAGAAGATGAGTGCTTGCATTGGAAACGCTTTGTGCTGGAAAAATTGTTTATCTGTGAACGTGCTAAGGTCAATGGATTTTTTTTTCTTATTAATTAAAAGCAAGCATAAAATGAAACCTCGTTTTCATTCATTTTATTCAGATTCTCTAGACCACCTTCTTCCATATGTAGCTAATATTCCTAAGTTAAAATTCATACTTCTCCTTCTGAACGCGTTAAGTATTAATGTTAAAAAAAAAAAAAAAAGGAACCAAATACAAAATGAAGTAGTAAACTAAAATTATATATTTTTAGTGCCCGCTTGAATGAATTTATGAAAAATTTGTTACAAATATTCGTAGAATCTTCCTACAAAATAATATGGGGTTGGTGCAAATTTCATGCAGGTTTTTATATGACCAACTCGTTCCAGATGGCGAAAAACTATTGTGTGGTAAATACCAACTTCTCGCAATGTCTCGGGTAGTTTTGCGATGCTCCTCTTCTACCAAAGCTGGTTAGTTGGTTGTGATCAACAGCAGAAGGCCTACTTCGGCCTTCCTTGTCTTCGATCTCGAAATATCCGAGACGACATTTTTGGGACCCAAAGAACATTGTCGTTACGCGGGATTTGAGCCGCAACTCGACCACTATGATGGAAATCTTGTTATGGCATGGTGGATTTCAGAGGTCCTTACTCGATGAGAATGTAATACAAACTAAACTACTCTTTGAGAAAAAAAAAATATTAATAACCACTGTTTATAATCCTTGACTTAAGATTATCTTTGTTCACGAAACAAAATAAATATTCAAAACCTGCATTATTTTTTCAATAACCCAATGTAAATTACTTTTAATAAAATACAGCAATTTGTGATAATGGCCTCAGCAGCCTATGCACAAAAATAATAATAAAAAAAAAATACTGCAATGATCTTTTTAGTTAGAATAACGAATGTTACAAAATTAATATCGGGGTTTTAACTTTACATATAACGTTTATAAATAATTGGTAAAAGGAAAGAGGAGCTGAAACAGTTTTGTTTGTTGGCACCACAAACAAGCAATATTTCTGCCGCCATACGTTAGAAATTTTGAGAATCTAAAACTAAAAGGAGTGTGAAACCTCCTTTAACCAACTTAATTGATTATTTGTATAAACTTTATGCATTATCATAATATTGATTTTTCATATATTCAACTATATTGTAATATTGTACTCTCTTATAAATAGATGTATAATGAATTGCTAACCAATGTGTATATAAATTTCAATTTGTATATTTGGGCAAAAATGTGTAAAATGAGATTGTATTTAATTAGATGTAATTTTTGTATGTATATTATATATGTAATTTTTGTTCTGAGCGAGTCGCCTTAGTTACGGTCGCTCATAAATAAATAAATAAATAAATACGTTATAAAACGCCACTAACAAGGATTGCGGTTGGTGTACAGATGACCCGATTTTTATCGTTATGATGCTAGCAAACAAAATGGTTTTAGCAGTTCTTTCATTAAACTTAATATGTATAATTTTATAACTAACCTTTGGTTTAACGGAATAAGTAGAATAAAGAGTTAAAGCACCGATATTTATTTTAAATTACCCTATTTACGCGTATGCACAAATCAAGAAAATATCGAGCCACATGCTAGTTTTACGTCAATAGCAAGGAAAAACGTACAAATGACCACACAGCGGTATTGGATATTGGCAGATTTATAATATGTAGAAAAATAGTAAATATTTCTCGGTGGTATTTTTTCCCAGGCTGAAGAAAAAAATTTCCCTACTCAAGCTTTGTACATTATTTAATCGGCACGAGGAATTCCCATCACACTAAATTGAGTTAGGGGTTAGTGCCTTATTTTTCCCCCCTCTATTTTCATGACCTAAGGCTGTATGTGAGTTTGTTTTATTAAAAGAAAAAGAATATGAAAAGAGGCCAAACAAAAACGTCGACTTTTTCTTGTTGTTTTCATTGATAATATATATGTAAGAATTCATTACGCATTAAATAACATATATTAAAAATCATTTTTTTGACATTATATTTACATGTAATTAAGATCTAACATATCTGATCATTAACGCAATATATAAAGTATAGGGCTGCAAGTAATTGGTTTATTTAATGACTTACATATCAGTTTTCTAATCAGTCCTTTAATAATCATTTACGTAATTAAAATTGCAAGGTAGGGATTGTCGGGGTTCGGTCACTGCTACTTAATAAAACTACATTTTATCATAAAAATGGTTTTATTGTGATGACGTTTCGGCTTGAACTTCAAGCCTTCATCAGGGCGATGGGAAGATAGAGAACTATTCCTCACAAATGCGGGATCATTTCTGGTAATTAAAATTGGTGTTCATTTTGGGCCTTAGATGACAATGTATAGATTTTTTATAATAATTTTTAATGAGTTTTCTAAAAATTCGCTAATCTCATTGATTAGGTCATTATAGTTATCGGGCAAGTTATTTAATATAATTACTTCGCCTGAAAAATGTAAATAAAATTATTATGAATTTGTGCAATCAGGAGATATTAGTTTTCATCTTGTGGTCATAATAGCTCGGGATTTTTATTTGAGCTTTTGTGAGTGAATAAGCTTTTTTCTTTTCTTTTTTAAACGCGTTTACTTTGATTGAAATAAACGTTTGTTAACAAGCCGATTGGTATGGCAAAATGTGCGCAAAAATCGTAAATTATACGGCGAAATTTATTTTCGAATAAAAACAGAGTTGGGCAATAATCAATCGCATTTGACTCACTTCGATCCGGAAGCGGTCAAGGGATAGATGTAGTGATCTAGAAGTAATTACGAGAGACCGGAAGTGAACCAGAAAATTCTCGGGAGTGACCCAGAAAATAATTTAGTGTCCCCAAAAGTGATTATTTGTAACTGGAAGTGAACAGGAAGTTTCCCAGAGCCGACCCAGAACTGGACCAGAGTGGACCTGTGTGGACGGGCCGTGGGCCAAGTGGACCGGAAGTGGTATGAAGTGGACCAATAGGGGGCCTAAATTAGATCGGAAGTGATCTTTGAGGTGGCATGTTCGTTAAAATGCATAATGAATGAAGAATGAAAAATAATGGATTATTCATGAATGAATAGTGAATAAATACTTCTTCAATAAAAATGTATTGCATAATGAGCCAAACATTTTATTCATTGAATAAAAAAGAATCTGTGGATGAATAAATTATTATTCAGTAAAAATGTATTTGAATGATTATTGACGAATCCATTTATTGAATAACGCCCAACTCTGGTAGGTACATACATTTGTAGAAAAATCAACAAAATATTAACTGTTTCTACTCACTGCTTTCCAAGTGTCACTAGTGATAACAACGAAAACTCGCTAAGATGGCGCAGTTCCTGCGAGTCGGAGTTTTTACCTTAGATGAAGGATGAGATCCTTTGTACGGAGACAAAAGTTCAGAATTCTTTTCATAAAAGTAACTTCTCGGCAACAAAGAAAAAAAAAACTTTTATCGCTCGAGCAACAGATGTGATTACAACCCCGGAGACCTGTTGAATACGATTTAAATCAACTTTCCTAAAACTGGCCAAAACTAACTATTATTTTTGCCTGAACGTGATAATTTGCCAATCTGCTTGAGCTTCACTTAGGAATGATTAGTATTCAAGTAAGTCGAAGGGCCTAGAAGACGAACCTTGTTCGTCTGTTTCAACGCCTGGTGACATACGCCTCAAGGGTCCAGGGGTGCAGATAATAAAGAAGTATCTGATTTTTCATCATACGGTATAATAGGTAGTGTGGTCGGCACTATGCTCCGGCCGCCTGATATTTTATCTTTGTAGGTACACATTAATAAATTCATTAAAGGATGGGTGGGCCTGAGGGCGGTCTGGGACCCCAAATTCAACCCTCGAACAACGACACTAGAAGATAAAATCGACGATAAAGTCGACTCATCTACCACTGAGCTATCCTGGCCCCCTGTAGCGAAATGAACAAAAATGTTAATTGTATGGATGGTAGAAGTTCAACTTTACTACAATAAAAAATGGGTCGAAAACCTACAATTAAAACTAAAAGTATTTTCATACAACATATTCATAATGAAAAGGTTACTTCTAAAATTTATGTGATCATCTCACTCTTTTCTTCTATTTTGTCTGTGACTGGTAAGCCATTTGGCGATATTCCATTTTATTTGTCACAGACTATTATCAGTCGTCTTAGATCTTAGCAAAAAATGTCAACTGGTTGGATTGCAAAGCATTTAGTCGTCAATTTTGCTTGAACGTGCCGTTGTGCTAACTCCCTAGTCTTCCTATCCTGGCATCCAATGTATGTCTATGCGCCAAAATCCTAGCTTTATTTGGAAGGTTTAGTCCAACAAGAATTTAAATTGCCAAAACAATGAAACGAAATTTGAAATGTCAAAGTAATGGTAGGAATTGAACCGAAATCAGAATGTTACAAAATTCTTTACTATTATTTGACTTTTTGCTTTGTTATGAGAATGTAGTATGGCAGGACTCGTAGTATGGCAGATGACTAGAGAATATTGTTGTATTTACTAGATGATTTGAAACACAAACACAAAGGAACTAGAAGGTAGCTATTACCAAAGGACACCAATAGAAAATAATTTTCTGGCCACGTTCCAGTCAGTTCTGCGGTACTCCACACCCCTTCCCAATCTGTTTGAATAAATATTTCGCTGACCAACCTGTTTTTTAAGGGTTACAAATGAAACAGCAGATTGTTATTTTTATGAACTCGTCACACACACACACACACACACACACACACAAACACACACAAACACACACACACACACACACACACACACACACACACACATATATATATTGATTTGTGTGACGGCTTCTCTCTCCAGCGGTGTTCTTCCTCTCCTTACTGCAATATTTCGTCGGGTTCATCTCCGACTTCTTCAGGCTGCTAAGTGTCGTCCTCGGTGGTTGTCAAGGGAATGATTTTTTTTTTTTTTTTTTTTTTTTTTTTTTTTTTTTTTTTCCTAAACCCCACTTTAGATAAAAGAGAAATAAAAAGCATGCAAGGAAGGGCATGATGAAAACGAAAGTGAAAGAAAAACGTGCAGAAACGCAAAGAAAAAACTAAGGACCTCGAACGACACAGGCGGGCGTAAGGGCCACAGGTAGAGGGAGGAGGTGTCCTTATTCTGCATTAATGCACTTGAAGGCGGTGAGTAAAGGAGAAAAAGGTGTAGGATTCCCAAAGGGAGGTATGTGTAGTGTGCTGTGTGGGGCACAGCGATAGAGGAGGAGGTAAAACGAAAGATAGTCGGAGAGTAGAAGAAAGAAGAAAGGGGAAGAAGGTCAGTTATACTGTCTTACGTGTCAAGTGTCAGTGTAACTTGTGTTTGTTGGATTGTTCCTAGCGTGTTCTAAAATGTGTTGTGTTCTAGTACGTCTACTAGTCGTCGTGTGAACTCTGTTGGTCCTTGCCAGCGTCCTGGTCGTCCAGGTGGTGTGATGTCGTTAAAGAGTGGATTGTCATGGTACTTAAGTCCGTCAAAGAATTTGATGTAACGTCGTTTTATGAATTCTGAAACTGTAGGGAGTTCTAAAAGTTTGTGTAAGTCGGGGGCTTTGAGTTTATTGTGTGAGGTGCTCCGTGTGACTGTTTTGAGTATTCGGTTCTGAAAAGATTGTAGTGTTCTGAGTATGGTGGGGTTCAGAAACCGAAAGAGTGGTGTGCCGTATAGTAGTGCCGGTCGTAGGACTCCTTTGTATATGAGTAGCTTCAGTCTGAGTGAGAGGTTTGGTGAATTGAGTAAATATCCAAGAGAGCGGGCTTTCGTCCTGACAAGCTTTAGCTTCTTGGTAAAGTGTGTGTGAAAACTGAGGTGTGTTCCTAAGTGTATCCCCAAGTAATTGATATGTCTTTTTAACTTGTTTCTTTTGTTTCTAACCGTGAAATACTTGGGGCGTGCTCGTGTTGAATTGCCATGAAAGGCGAAGAGTAGTGCGTCTGTCTTGGTCGGGTTTACTGTGATGTGTATTCGTCGCAGTTCGTCTACTACGTCTGCGCAAACCTCTTCAGCTTGTTTTAATGCCTTTGAATGTGACATGGATGTGCTGTATATCGCGATATCGTCGGCGTATGCGGCTATTTTTGTGTTTGGGTACTGTTCACCGACGATTTCTGATGTGTAAATAGAAAAGAGTGTTGGTGCGAGTACTGACCCCTGTGGTACACCGCAGGGGATTGGGTGTGTGCTGGAGAGGCTTGCCCCTACCCTAACCGTCATAGTACGTCCGTATAGGAAAGAGTGTATTATGTTATAGAGTTGTTCTGGACATTCGTAAGTTCTGAGTTGCTGCATGAGTATATTATGTGAAACAGAGTCAAAAGCTTTCGTATGATTTTTTTCCCGGAATTTCCCTCCTTTATAGCCCTGCTTCGTAGACTATGCGGGCCAATGGTGTAGGGGGTCCGTGGGCCAATAGGGTTCGAGGG
The DNA here is from genome assembly GCA_946811695.1 of Gonocerus acuteangulatus. Classification (NCBI taxonomy): domain Eukaryota; kingdom Metazoa; phylum Arthropoda; class Insecta; order Hemiptera; family Coreidae; genus Gonocerus; species Gonocerus acuteangulatus. The sequence goes on from OX328129.1 coordinate 41,941,617, forward strand.
CTGTCTTCGTCGTTCGTCCGTCGTCTGTAGTTCATCAGTGGTCCGTGTGGGGCGCTGGTCTTCAGTCCTTGTTTTCTCCTCTGTCTTCTTAAGGATGGGCCGCCAAATGTCCGGGAGGATGAGGCCATCTTCCCTATTAAAGTTGACCGGATGCTTATATATTTCTATGGCTTCTCTAATAAGTCTCCTTGTCAAATTGGTCTCCTTGGCTAGGGTCTTGGCTCGGTCGAATAGTACTTGCTTGGGCACTCTTGTCCGTGTGTTGTCACTGCAGAAGTTTTGGTGCGCCACAGCCTGTAGTCAGCAGCGTGTTGTCCGATCCGGGTGGCCACCTTCTTACCTGTTTGACGCTTATTGAGCGGTTTAAAGGCGACTTCGGCGTTGTGACTTCTGAATAGTCTGCCTAATTTCTCGCTCACGCCGTTGACATATGGCAGGGAGATTCTTTTCTTTTGTTCTGTCTCTGTCCGGTTGTTGTCTTGGTGTCGGGTTTTCACTTCTTTGATGATCCGGGCCAGTTTCTTACGATCATAGCCGTTGCTCACCAGATCTTTCGTGAGTTGTGCCGGTTCATTTTCTAAGTGTGTCTGGTTACTGCACAAATTCAGGGCTCTATGTGCCAGTGTCCTGATCCCACTCATCTTGTGTGCCATGTGATGGTGTGAGTCCGAGTGGAGATAACGTCCTGTGGCCGTGGGCTTCCTGTAGACGGTGTGCGTCAGATCACCATTGTGTCCTCTTATAATCAGGAGGTCCAGAAAGGGCAACTTGCCATCTTTTTCTTCCTCTATGGTGAATTTGATGGCTGGGTGCATGTTATTCATAAAGTGAAGAAATTTCTGAAGTTCTTCTGCACCGTGCTGCCAAATTGCTAGGACATCATCAACATACCTAAGCCTCAGCTTGGGTTTGTGTTCAATCCTCTCCATGAGTTGTCTTTCAAATTCCTCCATAAATATATCGGCCACAACTGGTGATAGGTGGCTGCCCATAGCTACGCCATCCTTCTGCTGGTATATTGTTCCTTTGTACTGGAAATAGCAGGAAGTTAACACTAGTTCTGCTAATTCCATCAGGCTGCCTTCCAGGAACTTGTTGTCTTTGATGATGGCAATGGAATCTTTCGCTGGAAGATTGGTGAACAGGGACTCCACATCGAAACTCACCAACATATCCTGTTTCTCCAATTTCGTCTGTTTAAGGATCTCAACCAAATGAACCGAATTCCTCACTGCGGAAAAAGATTGGCCTGTGTGCGATTTGAGTGCTCTGGCAAGTACCTTACTTGCTCTGTATGTAGGTGCCCAGATCATTGAAACAATTGGTCGTAGTGGTGTTCCTTCCTTGTGAATTTTTGCTAGACCATAAATTCTGGGAATCCTTGAGTCACCGGGGGTCATTTCTGTAATTTTCGCTTCGTCCAGGCTGCTCTCTTTCAATATTTTCTTGATTTTATTTTCAATTCGTTTAGTTGGATCCTTTATGTCTTTTTTATATTTATCTGGTGTCAATAGATCCTGCATTTTTTCATCATAGGTTTTTCGGTTGAGGATGACCGTCATATTCCCTTTATCAGCCTTCGTGATGATGACGTCATCTCTCTTCCGTAACTCGCATAGGGCCTGTCTCTGGGCTAGCGACAGATTGTCCTTAGATGGTCTGGCTCTCCTGACGAGGTGGGCTGCTTCCAGTCTGATCGTGTCAGCCGTCTCTTCATCCATGTATGTGAGAGCGGCTTCGATACTGGTCACTAGCTCCTCTGTCGGGGTGTGCTTGGGTGTGACTGCAAAGTTCATCCCTTTCTCGAGGACCTCTGTCGCTGCCTGAGATAACTCTATGCCTGCCAAGCTGACTATTACAGATCTCTCTGTAGGTAGGGCGGGCTGTTGGTCTGACTTGTCAACGGCCCTATTAAGGGCCACCAAATTTTCTTGATTTTGTTTGTTGGTTAGTTTGTTCCATTTCCTGTCCTTCTTCACCTTGTTGTGGGCACCTGCCTTGTCCGCCTTGGTCTTAGTAATGCGGTCTATAGTTTCCCACATGTCTGAGTCCACTCCTGTGCTAATTTTTTCTTTGAGGGACATTTCATCTGAAGATAGAATCCAAATCCGGTGGCGTTACGCTCCAATCCTTTCTTTTAAAAGAGCCCTTTCCATGTTGTCATAGATGCGGGCTGCTTTTAAGGTCTTGAGGGGCCTCTTCATCCTGAGAAAATGTGGGATCACCTTCTCCTCCCTGCATCTCCGTAAGAATTCGAGATCGTTGCGAGTAGTCGCTAGTCGGCATCTCGTCCTGCTTAATCGTCCTGCTTGCTCGTCCGACTTCTTCAGGCTGCTATGTGTCGTCCTCGGTGGTTGTCGGAGATGAACCCGACGAAATATTGCAGTAAGGAGAGGAAGAACACCGCTGGAGAGAAAAGCCGTCTCACAAAGCAATCATTTCAACCCCAGCGAAGTAACTTAAAACAAAACATATATATATATATATATATATATATATATATATATATATATATATATATATATATATATTATAAATGTTTTGGACACCAGCAGAAGCCCATGGAGGTGGGCCCATGCACACAGATACCAAAAGCAGTCCTAATTCTAGGAGTCGTATTTTAATTATTTGAATTTTTTTATTTCTGAAAAACATCTGATTGGTTCTAATATATCGATTCACTCTAAACTATTTATGTATAAGATCAGTTCCTGAATTAAAAAAAAAAAAATGTTGAGACTTATTGTGCCTTCTGGAAAGTTAGGCGAGCTGTCTAGTGTTTTAATATCTCCATATATATATATATATATATATATATATATATATATATATATATATATATATATATATATATATATATATTCGTAATTTGATGATTTTCCAGCGTTCTTGATTAATATGATTAATTTAAATCATGAAGTAATGTTCCTACATAACGTCAGTATGGCATTCTGTAGTACCACTTATGTCAGTTAATGAATAGCAAAATTTCTTTTACTATATTTACAAAATACAAGCACTTATTTTTTTTCGGAAATCAATTTTTGAAAAGTGAAGAATAGTCGACGCACGCGTAAAACTCTCAATTATATAGTCACTAAATATAGCTAAAATAATGATAAACGTAGTAGACAATAAAAATATTCATACGAAATGAACGAAGTGTTCAGTCTGATAAAGTAATTAAAAGTAATATTCAGTTTTGCCATAATGTTGGATTATAAATTCTTTTTTTTCATCATATAATGAGTCAAAAGTTGTTATTTCATTTACTAATAATGGAAGTGAGCACTGATATAAAGATTATGTAAATTCACATATTATATTTTTTAATTAATACTTTTGCTATACATTATATTTAATTCTAAACAACTAATTATTTTACTTAGCTAAGAACAAAAATCGTTTTTATAATTTCAGGAATGAGGAATAAGACTGTGCAACCAGAATAATTTTTTCGCTTTTAAATACCATTGACTATTTCTCCAATTGATACAGGCTGTTCAAAAAATATTAAAACCAAATATTGGTCGAATCTCATTAAGTTACATTTTTAGTGTTTCATGATAGTCACAATCTAATTTCCAAAAATGTCTTTAGTACGATTTCTGTAGAGTAGAATTTAGAATCAATTACCTTAAAAGAAGTAATGTTCAGACAGAGGGCATTGTAGAAAATAATTGTCTGCTTTTTCTGCCCTTCTTCGTAGGTCATAAAATGCTAAATCGATTAACTATAGGTTCTAGTTCAATTTCGACAAAAAAATTGACTACCAATATAGAAAAAATGTTTTCAAAAATTAAAGTTAATATTTACCAGCGAACAAATCAAAGCGGTCATTCGTCCAGTTTACAAAAGCAATGAATAATAATTGGAATAAACCACATTTTAAATTTATGTTTTTTTTTTGTTTTTTTAATTTTTTTTTATATTAACAGGCTTCTTTCCAGCTCTATATGTAGAAGAAGTGCAGATTTATAAATTTCATAAAATGTTTTAAAAGATATGACATGAGTGGAAATGCTGTTATGAAACCTTTGAAGGAAGGCAAAAGGACGTCTATATATATATATATATATATATATATATATATATATATATATATATATATATATATATAATTATATATATATATATATATATATATGGAATCTTGGGTATTATTCGTTAAAATTTAATAGCTATATATTTTATTGTTATATAGCTATATTAGTCTAATGTGGTTTATTAAATTTTAGGTGGAAAACTGATATTATTCCTTAAAGTAGCTAAGGAAATAAGGCACTGTATTATTTATATTATTTTAGATTGAGAATAACTTTCGTCAGCTCCTCTTAATTAATATTAACGAAGAAAACAATATTGTGGTGAACAAATTGAAATGTGAACATACTTAACAAGTGTAAACCAAAAAAGCAGAAAAAAACAACACAAGAGTTGGTTGTTATGTGGAGTTATTGTCAAACTGTTATAACCTGAATCTTAGGAAGCCCTCCTTGGCCCCGGGGATGCTGAGAACAGACTTTCTGGTGAACAGGGTCGCACAGCCTCATGAAAAATATAGGGCTAAACTCACTTGCATGTAACACACCTGAGGTGGATTTTCTCCTCATGTCCTCCTGGTTGGTTTAAAAAATAAAAATCACTAAGATGTCCCTGTAGCTGGGAGGCTGCTGCTGAAGGGGGGTTTGGAGGGCTGCGTCGGCGCATGCTATCGATCCCCTGCTGCCTCCTAGTGGCCAAGGGGTGAAACAACCACCCAAAGTAACAAATAGTCAAACTTTAAACGTCTCCAGAGCTCTCCTGATTAAAATAGTTTCGAGCTCTCCGGGCGAGTCTTATGAATAATTTTCTGTTCGGTTGCCGAGTCACTTTTAAGTAAAAGTCAATTTTAATTCAGAAAGGTGGAAGGGCTGTTGAAATCTGGCGCTGGGGAGTTTTAAACTTCCCCGCCTCCTCTGAAGCTTTTAAGAGAATTAATTATGACTTGGTGATAAGGGGTGATTTGGATTGACTTGATAAGGCTATCCAAATTTTATTTCCATAAAATAAAACATAGAAAGTATAAATTATCCCTTGTGCATTCACAAATTTTCTGGGTAGATTTAATTAATTTGATGTTAATTAGTAGTGTTAAAAGTTCATCTTTAGATAGGATGAAATTTCCCCCTGCTAGAGTGGTTGGATTCACAGTATAGTTGAGAGCTGGTAACGCACTTTTCATGAAGTGTTTTATGCACCTTGAAATTTTGCTAAAATGTACCTCTTGGGTAGATAAGAAGGTAAATGTGTGTTTCGTGAACATACCTTGGGACACCAGGTACTGCGCGCATAGGGGAAAGGTGAAAACAATATTGTCCAAAAATAGTTGTTTAAAAATTTTTTTATTCAGAAGCCAACTATCATTAATGTAAACAAATGCAAATTAAGGCAATTTTACAATGAATAATAAATAAGGGAGACACTTTTAAGGAGGTTAAAATATGAATAAAAAACAAAACAAAAACAAAGTACCTAGTTTTTATTTTTAATATTAAATGAAGTGCTTTATTCACACTGCGATTTAAACAGCGTCTTCAATAAACATATTTGAAAATAATTACAAAAGGGCAGACACTTTTGTGAGGTTTAATTATCAGGAAACATAAAAATAAATGTTGCCTATGATAGACTGCAATACTCTGCGTGTAACCGTAAGAGTGAATGAGAGCACTGCGCAGTTGTGGTTGTTCTCTGCCTTGCTCACATGATCTTGTAAAGCTGTCCCGGTTTAAATGGCAGAGTGAATAAAACTCTCATTTAATATCAGATAATACTTGATGCATTGTGTACCTAATTGTCGAATAAAGATATATAAGAAACATAAAAAAAAAAAAAAAAAAAATATTAGATTAAAAACTTTTTTTTTTTTTTTTTTTTTTTTTTTTTTTTACATGTTATACCCTGTTATCTGCCTTATTTATTTATTCATTGTAAAATTGCCTTAATTTTACATTAAAGATGTGTATAAAACTCTATTTTGGGGAAATCTTTTTTTGCACCTTTCCCCAATGCGCAGAACCTGGTGTTCCACGGTAAGTCTTACCAACACATATATACCTTCTTATCAGCCCAATAAGTACATTATAGCAAAATTTCAAGATGCATAAAACACTTAATGAAACGTGCGGTTACTGGCTCTTGGACTAGTACATAATAAGTGAGTGAATGGTACATAAGTATAGCTCATGACATCATGAAACTCATGAAATATACCTTCCTTCATGCCAATGGACATTCTCCATCATTTAGCTACCGAAGAATACCAGATGTATTACGGCTACCATTCACTGGTGTATTATGCAATGTGACTCCTACAACTCCAACCGTGAAAATTTACGTCCTATCCAAAGATGAAATTTTAAGAACCAATGAAGTGTTATCCCAGTACATCAAAAACTAGTAGACCATAGTTTTACTGTAAACTTTTCAACCACTTTCGTAGTTTAACATTTATAAATATGAAAATTGATGATAATATTTATGTTTTATTTAAGTTCCCAGGCATTAAAAATATTTTGAGTAGAATACTTTAATACCATTTATTTTTAGACACGTATTAAATTGAATTAATTAAAACAAATTATTATTAAAGTATAGTATTTTTTTTAAATACGCATTGTAGTTAAAAAAATCAGTCCCGTAACAGGCCACGAGGGCCCTGAGGGGCAGATACTATAGAGGTATCTGATTCAAGACCAAACGGCACACTAGGGAGATAGTGTGGTCAGCACTATGCTCCGGCCGCCTGATTTTCCCCTTGGCAGCTTCGACTGTTGGAGTCATTAGCACTCAAGGTACCCATTATTAAATTAATTAAAGGCTGGGTCGGCCTAGGGACGGCCAGGGAGGCCGAATTCAAACCATGAACGAAGACACTAGAAGAAAAAATCTTTAGTACTATGCTCGGGATTTGAACTCAGGCCTCCAGCTTATTAGTCCAGTGCTCTACCACTGAGCTAACCTCGCCACCCCCCTTGTTAGTCCAGTGCTCTACCACTGAGCTAACCTCGCCCCCCCCTTATTAGTCCAGTGCTCTACCACTGAGCTAACCTCGCCCCCCCTTATTAGTCCAGTGCTCTACCACTGAGCTAACCTCGCCCCCCCCTTATTAGTCCAGTGCTCTACCACTGAGCTAACCTCGCCCCCCCTTATTAGTCCAGTGCGCTACCACTGAGCTAACCTCGCCCCCCCTTATTAGTCCAGTGCGCTACCACTGAGCTAACCTCGCCCCCCCTTATTAGTCCAGTGCTCTACCACTGAGCTAACCTCGCCCCCCCTTATTAGTCCAGTGCTCTACCACTGAGCTAACCTCGCCCCCCCCCCCCTTATTAGTCCAGTGCTCTACCACTGAGCTAACCTCGCCCCCCCCCCCCTTATTAGTCCAGTGCTCTACCACTGAAGTAACCTCGCCCCCACGCATTGTAGTTAAGATACTGAAATTACAATGTGTTTAAAATATATGTTATGATAAAGTTTGGATTTAATTTTACATTAATGTATTAATAAGCTTTATATATAAAAACACCTAAAATTAGTCCGTTTCGATTTATACTTGCGGTACAAATTAGTAATGATCTGACCTATTATGTACAATTTTTAGTTAACATTTTTATTTTTTATTTTGAAACAAACCTATCATTTGTTACATGCCATTTGAAAGGGATTATAAAGAGCTAAAAAGTGGCACCTTCTTCATGTTTATGATGTTCACAGGAAAGGAGTTATGTTTATTTAAATGTTTTGCCACTGCAAGATTTTGACAACTTTTTGAAAACTTTACATATTAATGTCGAAACCGTTTAAATTTGAAATTTGGTATTTTTTTTTGTTTTAACCCGTACTTTGGGTCTACCAAATTTTATTAATATCTGAAAGGTTGTGGTGAAATTTGACATGGACTGACCCACCATACGTTAACATATTTTCGATCCACTCAATGATACAAGCTTCTTATTTTTACGTTGATTGCATAAGGTGCTTGACCGGTATGTGAGCTGTCTAATGTTACTTTTATAAAAATCTTGGAAAGTTTGATTTATCAAATAAACCACCATAATGTATGGCTGGCTTCAGCTTTTTTTTTTTTTTTTTGTTTACGCCGCACAGTGGGGCCAAATGACCAAACACTGGAAAGAATTCAATATCTTTTTAACGGGTGATCGCATCGAATTGTCGTTGGTATCATTCGATTTAGAACAAAAAAACACACTGTAAAACATACGTGAAGCAGTTTTTCTCTGTACTAAGAATTTGGAGGACCCGAAAATACCTGATTCAAACCCCGCTAAATTGATTTCGTTGCGTTTTTTCCGAGTGCTAACCCCATCCCGTCCACGATATATCATGTGGTACTTGCCCATTATCTAGGCCAAGTTCCGGCCTAAGCATACTGTGTGTATATTACTGGCGGTCTTAGAGCCGATTTTTGCCCTCTCATAACTTTCAACCAGGTAAAGATAAAGTTATAATTTTACACAGGTATTATACTACTAGAAGTGAGTAAAACTGGAAATTTTCATAATTCTACATCGAATAGTTTCTGAGATATGAGCGATCGAAAATCGGGATTTATAGGACTCACTCACTCACTCACTCACTCACTCATCAAAATTATTAGGCACTTCCCATAATGCTAGAGACTTGAAATTTTGCATGAAGATAGACATGGAGACGTTATTAAAGGAAAAAATCGCGAAAAGTTATGTTTGACTCCGCTTCAGGGGCGGGGGCGTGCCAGTTTTTTACTTCCTTCGGAAACCCATCATTCCGTCCGAAACCTATGATGTGGGGCATCAAATGAATTGTCTCGGTATGAAGAACCTATATTTGATGTTTTAAGAAACAATTAGACGCATATAGGCTCGGTAAAAATCTTATACCAGCTTTCTGTCTGTATGTTATGTCCTCTTACAAATCCGTACCGTTTGACCGATTTTGACCAAACTTGGGACACAGATGGGTGGGGGGACACAACTTGGGATACGGGGAGAATCATAGGCTAGGTTAAATTTTCTATCAGCTGTCTGTCTGTCTGTTTGTTCCTTATACAAATACACACCGTTTGACCGATTTTGACAAAATTTGACACACATGTCGGTCTTTATCCGGGTAGTGTCATAGGCTAGTCAAAATCATCTATCAGCTGTCTGTCTGCATGTTTGTTCCTTACACAAATTCACACCATTTGGCCGATTTTGACCAAACTTGGCACACAGGTAGGCCTTGGTCCGAGGAATGCACAAGGCTAGGTAAAAAAGGCCTTTCAGCTGTCTGTCTGTATGTTTGTTACCTATACAAATTCACACCGTTTGGCCTATTTTGACCAAACTTGGCACGCAGGTAGGTCTTGATACGGGAGTGTCATATTACCTATGTCGTTTTCTACTTTTTGTTCCATCGGAAAGCCATCATTCCTTCTGAAACCCATCATGTGGGGTATCAAATGAATCGTCTTGGTAAGGAGAACCTATATTTGATGTTTTATAAAACATTTCGACGCATCTTAACAAAAACAGTTGTGACTTCTTTCTTAAATGTAGTAAATAAAGTCGTAGGGGTTCACTGCATAATATACAGTGGCGGAAAAAAGTATTTGCACATCACGTTTTTATGAATAATTTTGTACAGGGAAACAAAAAAACTTCATTTTACTGTACAAAAATAAAAAGTACATTTATCAAGAGCTAAAATAAACGTCATAATAAAAAATAATAGTGATTCATAACTTAACAAAAAAATGAAACCTTTAAATGTGCTTGGAAAAAAGTATTTGCACATTTGGTCTACTATGACTCAGATTTTCAGTTTACCTTTTCATTAATCCTTCTGGGTCCACTCGTTTGTTCCTGAAGTTATCACTAATCCTGTATTATCAGTATTCTCTAGTATTTGAACCAGTTTGCTTCAGACAATAGTCTATTATCATGCCCAAGACCTGTGAATTAAATTCCACGGAGCGTGAAAACATTGTTTTACTGAGGAATCAGCAAAAAACACATCGCCAAATCGCTGATTTCTTAGAGGTGAATTTTCCTACCGTCAGATACGTCATAAAAAGGTATGGGGAACGCGGTACAGCCGAAAACCTTAAGCGTAAAGAGCGCCCAAAAAAAATTAACTGACAGGTTGAAGAGAAAAAATAAAAATGAAGTCCTCATAAAACCCAGGATAAGTTCTCGAGATCTGGCTGCCATGGTCCAATCAACATCTGGAGTCCTGGTTAGTGACAGAGCAATAAGATATTCCCTGAATTCGGAAGGGCTTCACGGTAGAGTACCAAGAAAGAAGCCATACATCAGTGAAACTAAACGCAAAAAGCGGCTTGCTTTTGCTTGGGAATACGTACAGAAACATTTAAGCTTTTGGAAAAACGTTGTGTTTTCTGACAAAAGCAAACTTATTTTGTTGGGTTCAGATGGTCGGAAGACGATTTGGAGACGTCGTAATGAAGAGCTAAAGATGCAAAATGTTTCAGTGACTGTTAAGCATGGTGGAGGCCATGTTATGGTTTGGGGGTGAGTTTCCAATCATGGAGTGGGAAAACTTGTAAGTATCCAAGGTAATTTAAATGCACAAGGCTACGTGAACATTTAGCGCCATAATTTGCGTAGTAGTTTCGCAAAAATTGGAATCCAGAATCAGTATGTATTCCAGGAGGACCATGATCCAAAACATACTACGAGGATAACAAAGGAGTGGTTGATATTTAACGTCCCCAAACAGCTCCATAGTCACCAGATATAAACATAATTGAAAATTTAGGGCTTACACTTGATCAAAATGTCAGAAAATTCCATATCACTTAAACAACATCATCTTAAACAACTTCTGGTTCAAGAATGGGGAAACATTAGCCTAGATTTAATTAAAAACCTAGTTCATTCAATGCCCAGATGTCTAAAGGCAATTCTAGGCGCAAATGGCCTCATTACAAAATATTAAACCTTGAGAGCTACTGTTTTCAGTTTTAAATATGGAAGTGTGCAAATACTTCCAAGCACTTTTGAAGTTTTCATTTTTTATTAAGTTATGAATCATTATTATTTTTTATAAAGAGGTTTATTTTAGTTCTTGATAAATGTACTTTTTATTTTTGTACAGTAAAGTGAAATTTGTTGTTTCCCTGTACACAATTATTCATAAAAACATGATGTGCAAATACTTTTTTCCGCCACTGTACTTCAAAGCAGATACTAAGTTTTTCAAAGTCGAGCCATCTAAATTACAAAGTTTAGGATCACAAACCCAAAATGTATCGTCTTTGTTCTTATATTTTTCTTGAAGGCCTTCTACACTTTCTCTATTGTGATCTTTATCCTAGGGATAAGGTTCCTGTGTTTTACAGTGTAATAGTTTAGTTAAGAGAGCAATCAATTTGTCCTCTAGAGTAATGTCATCTGGAAGAGCTTCTAACATTTCTAGTCTAGTGATTAGATGTATGTAGGTTGATTATTGGTATCAAATATCAAGCAGTAAGGAGAACCTTATGCAGAATCCAAAGACCCTGGTTTTATATGAAAAACAAAAGCCAGTAGGTATGCGGCAACTAAATTCTATTTAATACTTAGAAAAAAGTAATGAGATCCCCAAAAAAACATAAATGTGAAATAGAGGCCAAGTTTCTGCCCCCACAAAGAAACACTCCCTTCCTCAAAAATATCCCCTCCTAAAACCCCCCACCTTACCATTCTACACTCCAAAAAAGTAGTATGAGTTGGTGTATTAATTCAACCAAAAATATTTGCCAATACAAGAAAGAAATGTCCACGTTCATTACTTGGAAGACCTCGTAGTTACTTACTAAGAACAGTAAAGACACTTCAACTGACCTTTAAAGACAACAATAAAAATACTTATATCCAGTTACTAAAATATCACTTTCCTCAACCAGATATATTCTTAAACTTGGCAATGTTTTTTTTGTGACGAAATTATCTTTAGAGAAAAACTAAACATTGCCAAGTTGAAGTATTTTTATTGTTGTAATAGAGCATAACGATCAAAAAGTAATAATAATGATAAAACATTGGTGTTGATAAACTAGGTAGTCGAAGCACCTTATTAAAAAAAAAAAAAAAAAAAAAAAAAAAAAAAAAAAAAAAAAAAAAAAAAAAAAAAAAGATATTGCATGAGCTTATTAAATCAATAATTCTAATTTTTTATTTTCAGTTCAGGTCGTATCACCTAGTGTGCATTGACATTTAAATTGTAACAAATTGAGGACAAATAGCAATAGAAATAGAAATCTTGGTTTGCATCATTTTGATTGTGAGCCACTGTATATATATATATATATATATATATATATATATATATATATATATATATATATATATGATAAATGTTTGGGCACATATTGGGTATAATGAATAATAATCAATGCTAATTGAACGTTAGGAATTGGTTGAAAAATATTGACGTATGAATATTACATTGGTCTGTGGGCTTACAGTAAGCATGAAACATGTGTTTCTCTCTCGGCAGAAATGGGAATTTTAATTAGAGTAAATTCTATTACCTCAGCTCTGTGTAGGTTTAATTAGTCTGGCCATTAATTTATGTTTATGTGCCTTTATAATAACAATTACGAAGATTATTATTTGTTTTGTTTTTTCGCTCAATAAAATTATTACATACACATATAATTATAGAATTGGAATTAAACATATACATTAAATTATTCAAATAACTATATATCCAATAATAGAACTTCATTTTGAATATATGTACATCCAATAATAAGTAAAAGATAGAAGTATTCGAAAAAATATCCAAATATAAAATATAACAAAATAAAATCTACTATATATTTGTCAAATACCACTCGTTCACTCACTGACCTAACATCGCCCAGCCCAAACCACTTGACAGAAAAATTTGAACTATTGCATGGATTCTCCCTTTGGAATGTAAACACTCGCTAAGAAAGGATTTTTTGATATAGATTTTTTAAGTATTATTAGAGGGGTTTGAATCTTTTATTTGGCTAGAGAGCAGGCAAGCCAAGGCATGAAGCGTTGCTAGGGCAACAGGTCAGCTGTTAGCGTACTGTATTTATTTCATAATAATATTTCTATTTGAGCTTCATTTCAACTATGATGGCAGACTTTGAATTTCAGAAATAAACTGTGATTTTGCCCCTCAAAGTGTTTACCCTGTACCTGGTGATGGTCTATCCGCGGTAATAATATCCTGAACCCTTCAACTCCTATTACTGGTAACCTATGGATAACGGGGTATCTCTAGGTTATTTGTTTCTTGACTCTGGTCCGGAGTGCCCCAATGTCCAGAAACATTATACTTTCATTACTTATCAATTTATAAACAACATACAGGATAACGGGAACCGTGCTATAATAAACTGCACAAAATTATATACACAGCAGCGTTAATTTTGATGTTGCATTATTTAACGCAATAAAATAACTACTTATCTGCCGTGACGAAGCACGGGTATTCAGATAGTATAACATATAAAACAAAAGACACCAATTGCACATAGTTTTATTTTTTATTTATTTTATTTGTCTACCGCCGTTTCAGAGTATAGTTTCGTGGAAAGGAACCATTCGCCATTACGTGTTCTTCGAAAAACGCGTGCCGCAAGGATGATAGGCTTCAGTCAGTCTCTAATTGACCAAATTTGTTTTTGAAACAAATATCTGTGATATTAAGCGATGGTTTGATCTTTCAAAGCCTGTAGCAGAATAATAAAAAGAATCTTTTGACCGTTTTCGCTGTGCGGGTTTTTGCCCCACGTGACGGGGCAAAACCCCGCAAAGGAAGGTTTTCGAAAAAACAGAATTACTTCCTCAATACTCGCTCAAACCCGCCCATATTTTCACAGGTTATAGCTAAGACACCCCTTTGTATTATCCATGCTTTAATTTACAATTTAAAACAGAATACTAGTCGCAATACCATAAAAAGTCCAAACTGCGGGGTTTTGCCCCCACCTACCCTATACAGCTGACTAACGAAGCACATTACTCCAATAAGTGGGTAGTGTATCTAGCATTCCTTAGTTATTTTTTTTTAAATCTATACATAGAATAAAATTGTGCAAATTTATGTTTGTTTGTCTGTGCTAACCTCAGAAACGGCTTATCCGATTTAGATGCGGTTTTCACTAATATATTGTGGTAAGCTACAGTTGACATTTAGTGTTTGTTTCATGTCAAGCGGTTCATAAATTAAAAAAAAAAATGCTAATGTAAAGAATCACGCCGAACATTTGATGAACTAGAGAATCGATTCTCAGGATACAGGAGGATGTCGTACACGCAAGGTTAATGCTGTTATCTGCTTATTTATTTTTTTTTTAAATTAATTTTTTTTTTTTTTTTTTTTTTTTTTTTTTTTTAACGGCGCATCTACATCTTGGCCATTAGCGCCTTTTAAATTAATTTATGTATATATTGTTATTACTTATTTTTTAATTTCATTATGTGTGATGATGAATAAGTTTACTAATAAAGTCATCATACTTAACTAATGTGCTTCTTTATTGTACAGATATTATTTAAACGTGTGTATATATATATATATATATATATATATATATATATATATATATATATATATATATACTTACTCACATTTTGAAGTACCTCCCTCTTAGTATAATCTATGAGTATTTTGGTGTTGATATTTCAAAGAAACAGACAAGATAGAAAATGAAGGTCCTGTAATGACAGATGTCCAGTCGATTGAACATTAGGAACTATCAAGAAAGTCATCAGTGAACTTTGACGGAACTTGTCCCTCCCTATTGATATCCCGGGAGAATCATTCCTTCTTGTCACAAAGAAAAAAGTTTTGACGAGAACCGCTTCCAAAGTGGTCTAAGTTGAAAATGCCGCCAGATGCTTGATTTGACAGGAAGCCAATTAAAGGCTAATTGATATTAGTGTCCCTTTATCCATGTATATATGTGTATATATATATATATATATATATATATATATATATATATATATATATATATATATAGGGGAAGGTGTTGTACCTCTGACCATATTGTACCTTTGACCACCGAGGCTGTGGTGGTATGTAGCAACATTTTGGTGTAATTAGTGTTTAGCTCCTTCTCTAGAGGGATTGTGTAACCTACTTTGGATTATTCAAGTCAAATAGGATTCTTGCAAAAAATACTTATCCATTTCTATCATTAAAATGTAAGTTATTTATTGATGACGTTTTACCTCATAATATTTTTTGTATTATGTCTTTTTAGATGGAAATCATTTGACAAGAAACATGGTGTAGCCTCTGAAATTTATTTATCTTAACCCTAAAATTTTTTAGCATACTTTTTAATTTTCACTACCAGGCTGTTGTACCTCTGACCACGACTAGTTGTTCCTTTGACCAGGTCAAAGGTACAACACACCTGAGTATTTTTTATTATAATTCAACTTTTATGTTCTTCTGCTACAAATTTTCTAAAAATAATAAATATTACTATTACATATTTAGTCGAAGAGATCAGTGGTATTAAATGTCCAATGTTTAAGATCCAATATTTGAAAAAACAAACTTCAAGTAACAAGTTTACGAGAGAAGATGAAAATGTGTATGATATTGATGTTGAAGACATTGTGTTACTTCCATACCCTACTATTGCTAGTGGATCTGTTTGACAGTTAAAACGTTTATCGGTTGGACTGGATTTTTCAGCATATTAAGCATAATATAATATCAATAATAGTTTTTTTTATTATGCTTACATCCTTGTCCTGTATTTATTAAACTTACAATTAATTACGATATTACTGAATACAATTTTTTTTCTGGACTGCTGTGTTGTTTTTACGTGGTCAGAGGTACAACGCCCAGTGGTCAAAGGTACAACTACATGTTGTACCTTTGACCACTGCACAATTATTTTTTTTTTAAAATAATAAAAAATATTAAATGTAAAGCTAGAACCTTGAAAAAATTAAATATGATAAGCAATAAAAATTCTAATTACAATGAAATAAAAAAAAATGAATTTAGCGTTAATATTCAAGCTAAAAAAAATTCAATTTTGCAAAGTGGTCAAAGGTACAACACCTTCCCCTATATATATGTATATATATGTATGTATATATATATATATATACATATATATATATATATATATATATATATATATATATATATATATATATATATATATATATATTCTTTTTGATCTTAGGAGACATGGGGTCGTTAAAGCACTATTCCTGTCTTCATACTACTTTATTTAATAGGCCCGACATGTTGCGTGCATATTTTCGCACCTCTAAAGAGCACTTCTTACTAGGAAGTCCTCTCGTTACCATGTTGATATGGTTATTAAATAAAGTAGTATGAAGACAGGAAGATTGCTTTAACGACCCCATGTCTCCTAAGATAAATAAATAAATAAATAAATATATATATATATATATATATATATATATATATATATATATATATGTATGTATATATGTGTGTGTTATTAAAAGTTAACCAAAAGATTCGTCAAATAAGCACTCTTCTATCTGCGAATCGTCGCGCATACTCTTCTTAAGCATTACTGTAGCAGAAACCGTATACGAACCGTATTGAATTTTAGTAATTGGTTGCTCGAAACAAATCGCAATGACAATTTTTTTCCATTAAAAATTTAAATAAGTAAGTACAAAAATGAAAACTGGTTTCGTTTCTTGTTTTGCGATTTTCTACAGACGAAGCAAAAACGAGCAAATCTCTGAAGGACTTTTTGTTTGAGTTTTTCGGTCGGCTATACGCTCCTGGAGTTTTGCCATTTAAATTCGGGACACCCTGTATACATATATATATATATATACATAGTTTATGTAGTATTATGAAATAGTAATATTTATACCCTCCTTCTCATTAAAGGCCGACCAGATAAAAATCAAACCTAAAAAAATATATGCTAGGTGCAAGCTCAAATAAAATGGGAATATTCCTGGTATAAGCACTTGCCTTAGAAAGTGGGTAGCATAAACTGCATTACTAGATAATTTGCATAAAACAAACTATATAAAAAAAGAAAGAAAAAAAAAATGTTGCACTTTTATATTTGTAATAAACAGCAGAAACCGGATACAGCGCCCATAGTGGTATAAGTTGCAACCAATGCCCGAGAAATTAACCCCGAGGAATTCAATTTGAACATAATAAAGAGTAACCCCAAAGTTCTAATGAACCGATTTAGTTTATTTATAAAAATTTCTTAAGATACTCACGAGTTTCTATTTTAATTCAACAGACATTACTATCGGTATTAGCAGATTAGTAATTTGTGTCCGGAGTGAACCATTTAGTTTCTTTTTACAAGGTATTTTTCTCTTTTGATCTGCACGACGTTAACCGAGTTTCCTCGAAGTACAAAAATAATAATGGCCGGTGAAATCTATAAGATAGGATCGAAGAAGACTTAAAGAAATTTTTTCAAAATTCTTTCATGAGTGCAACCTCAGTAGCTACATTCCTTCGGAAAGTAGCTAATGAGTTATATCTATTCAGAAATTCATTGTAGGTATACTAAAATATAGGCCAAGCTTAGCTTTTGTACAATTAGAGAATATTGGTATTATATAAATTGAAGTAAATTATTTTAAGGTATAGAATTGCCAAAATAGGATGTACTTATGTAACCGGAAGATCTGCTATTGGGAAGGAATTCTTTACCTAACAAACTCCTTTGGTGCTACGGATGCCCTCTGGTTCATCAGAACACTTTGAACTGAGAGTTTTCACAGCCCCATTTAACACTGTTTTTTTTTTTGGTTTATTTTTTTGTTAAGAGTTTAGCACCTTTTTCCAATTTACTCCATCCTAATGTATAAAGTAGTAATATTAATAGTCGTGTATAAAAATACAAATTGTGTACATAAATACAGTGCACAATAAGTATTTGTTTAACAGTCAATGTCTCTTTACAATACGAGCATACAGGTGTGCCTTGTCGCTCCATTAGATTTCATGTCGGTTATCTTTCCCAGGCTCTTGTATTTTTAATTTGCAACAGTTTGTTTTCATAATTAGTCCAATATTTCTTAAGTGTAAACAGTTCATTAATATTTTTTGTTTTAACTTGTAAAAACAAATACACCGTTTTTCTCAAAATAAAAACATTTTTCCTCTACTCCAGTTCTATCTTCCCTCTACGACCAAAGAACATTCAGTGCTGTCATAATCTTCGACAGTTCCTGTCAGTTCCTCCAAATCCACAGTTGGACGAAGTCTGGGCGTTGCTCCGGATAAACTTTCTATCCTTGAGTGTCAAACGGGATTACTTTCTCACGCCAAGGCTTCTCCGGGAAATTTTGATGGTCTTGTCTTCTTATTATTGTTGAAAATATTGTTTTTTTTTATTTATTTATTTACCGATGTAAAATTGAAGTGAGAAATGTTTCTAATAAAAAAACAAGAACAAAAAAAAAATCTAATTTAAAAACACCTTGGTAAGATCAATTCCTCAGACCTAAATGTGTCATTTATTTACATCAGTATTTTACTTATAACGTTTCGGTCACCATTTTCAAATTCTTAATACTAGCAGCCTCTTTATTAAATTAAGCCTTGTCGTCTTCTCATAAACACTAAACATCAAAACTTTAAAATTACTATTATATATTATTATCAAATATTTTAATTCTACTATAATTACATTATTAAAATCTTACAACACATTTTGTAGGTATAATCTAATTCTTAAACACAGCCATTTTGTAGGTATAATCTAATTCTTAAACACAGCCATTTTCTTTAAAATCTTAGAGATAAATTAAAAGAAAATGGCTGTGTTTAAGAATTAGATTATACCTATAAAATGTGATGTAAGATTTTAATAATGTAATTATAGTAGAATTAGAATACTTGATAATAATATATAATAGTAACTTTAAAGTTTTGATGTTTAGTGGTTATGAGAAGACGACAAGGCCAAAATTTAAAATATTTAATAAAGAGGCTGCTAGTATTAAGAATTTGAAAATGGCCTGAAGACCGAAACGTTATATGTAAAATAATGATGTAAGTAAATGACACATTTAGGTCTGCGGAATTGATCTTACCAAGGTGTTTTTAAATTTGACTTGACCTCAGAATTTTCCTTTTTTGGGGAAAAGAATGATAATATTTAAAAAAAGACAAAAAAAAATCTAACTACACATTGTGGTATAAAAACAACTTATTTGCTACTGAAACAAGGTTGCACATACTTCGATACGTTACTCGAATATATAAATAATTAATTCAGTTTAGTTTTCCTAATCTGAGGTTCATTTATTATCAATTTTATTTTACAATCCTTCCTCAAGTTAAATTATAAGTAGTAGAAATTGCTGGATGGTGGAAATTGATCTTATGAATAACATAACTTCCATAGGAATTTTATTTTTGCAGAACGTTTTCAGGGACTTGTACAATAAAAGTGAAAAGTTGGGATTCCTCGAGCATGCGATGGCTGCTAAAATCTTTGAGAGTTGTGTTGAGTTGCGAGTAGGAACCATACATTTAAATATATCATGAATAAAAAAAAAATTCCAACCAATGAAAATATTTCAGTAGACATTCTGCTTTTCAGAAGTACATATGGCGGATTCCAAGCATCGCTAAAGCTTTTGTATATTTTATTCAATATATTTGAAGAAAACCCGACGAAAAATAAATTTCCTATAAGGAATATTATTTCCAAGAGTTTATATGTTGTCTGTTATCCAACATCATTTTAAAAAGTCGATGGATGGTTGGGATTCGGCTAAGAGAAAAACGCCACAAGAAAAATCTATGATACGGTCGTTTCGGCTAACCTTTGGCAGCCACAATGACCAGACTTAACCACGGTCACCTAAATTTTTTCGTGGTTTCACTCCCTCACCTAGACCAAGGTTGCGTTAAATAATGTATCATTAAAATTAACGCTACGACAGAATGTTTTGCACTTTATCATAGCATGGTTTTCGTCAAACTACATGTTATACATAAATTGATAAGTAATCAAAGTATAATGTTTCTTGACACTGGGGCGCTCCAGACCAGTGTCAAGAACCAGATAACCTAGAGATAACCCGTTATCTATAGGTTACCAGCAACAACAGTGTAACCAATACAGGTTAAATTTTGTTGTCAATAATAAATGTACGTTAAAATTAAAAAAACTATTATGTTTCTCAGATGTTATTTTGAAAAACCCATTATATTTGCGAGCTGTGCAAGGATTCGGGATATTATTACCTCGGATGGACTATTACCAGGTATACCGTAAACTCGTAACAGGGACAAAATCACAGCATATCTACTATATATTTGTCAAATACCACTCACTCACTCACTCACTCACTCACTCACTCACTCACTGACCTATCATCCCCCAGCCCAAACCATTCGACAGAAAATTTTGAAATTTTGCATGGACACACCCTATACAACGTAGGCACTCAAAAAGAAAGGATTTTTTGATATTCGAATTTGTAAGTATTTTTAGGGGGGTTTAAAGTTTTAGTTGGTTAGAGCAGGCAAGCCTTGGCAAGCAGCATTTGTTGCTAGGACCATAACAGAACAGCTGTTACCTTACATTATCTATTTCATAGTATTATTTTTAATTGAGGTTAATTTCCACTATGATGGCCGTCCTTGAATTACTAGAAATAAAATGTGATTTTGTTCCTCATAGAGGTTACGCCCAGGTGATGGCCCAACCGAGGTAATAATATCCCGAACTGTTTAGGTATTCAGAACCGAAGTATATGGAAAAAAATGTATGAATGGTGATACAAAGTTTTCGGATCTCAGTATATTTTCTAAAATATCTCGAAAACGGTTGGGAACTCGTAGTAAGTGGAAGGCGGTTATTCAAAAGGTTACTAAATTCTCTACAATAAGATTCTGTTGTATGTTCGGTGGGGCGATGTCAATCGAAGAGATAAGTGCTTAAAACATTTTTTTTTTTTTTACTCTCCAACGGAAACAAGCACAGTTACCTCCACATGGTGTTTCCTGGGTAACTTCCGTGCAATAATAAGCTGTACAAAATTACGTAGTAGCGTTAATTTTGATCATATCTTATTTAACTCAATATAAAAAATACTTATCGGCCGTGGTGAAGCAAGGGTATTCAACTAGTTTCTAATAATTCAAGGTCTGCCGTCATAGTTGAAATTAACCGCAATTAAAAATAATACTAATAAATAAATACAGTACGGTAACAGCTGTTCTGTTATCGTCGTAGCAACGCATTCTGCCTAGGCGAGCATGCTCTCTTTAAAACTAAAAATTCAAACCCATCTAAAAATACTTGAAAAATTCGAATGTAAAAAAAAAAAAAAAACCTTTATTAGCGAGTGTTTATATCCCAAAGGGAGTGTCCAAGCAAAATTTCATATTTTTCTGTTTGTGCTGCTTCAAAGTGGTTTGGGCTGTCAGTGAGTCAGAGGTATTTGACAAATATATAGTAAACATATGTTTGGATTTACTTATGAGGGATATAAAATATATCTATGACCACCTTGTATCCGGAAAAGAATATTTCGATGCAATTGAACACAAATGTGAAGCATCGAAAAATTATATAATAATAATAATATCTTTATTTTAAGTAATTTAGTCAAACGAATATTAAAATGCACGTAGTTTTCCTGTTAATTACGCTGCTCCTGTGGGACGTAGTTTTTTAATAACATTAAGAATACAGATTATTTAAGACTATTTCATGAGGAAAATTCTTTTTCCTTTAGAGGAAACCGATCTATAATGAAAAGGAGTGTTCATAAGGATATTACAAGTCCCTTACACTTTACTCGAAATGTGAAACCTTTGACAGCTCAGTCGCTATAAGCCTGTAAGCCGTCAACCTTCACGGGGAATTAGGAAATTAAATTGTCCCGTAGGAAGCGGCGAGAAGAGCTGGTTTGCCGGGATAATGGAGCGAGTAGGGGGTGTCAAAGGGATGATCCTTTATCCCTCAGGAGCAGTTAGGAGTAAAAAAGGGATAAAAATCCTCGGTGTAAAAGAAGGTCTACCTGCGGCCCTTGTTTCATTAGGAAAAAATGTTGGATATCTGCCGGGCAGTTGCAGCCTTTCTTCTTTTAGCGGCGAAATCCTCAATTAGGGAAGTCAAGTGGAAATGTTATTCCAGAAGAACATATTTCTGAGACACGAAGTAGTAATAATCATACTTTTATGTCTCTTGCGGTATTTATTGTCCCCATATCCGAGAATTAAATTATTTAATTTTACATTTTTGTCTCACTGATTCAATAGGAAGGTCCATTCATCAGGACTAATATAGATGAGGGTGCATCTTTAAAAACACAGCAATAATAGAATGTTGAGTGGGGGTAAGCTAATTTTTGTGGGTAAATCTTCGGAACACATTAATTGTTTGATGGTTGGAGTCTTTTAGCTAAATTTTATGTTTTTTGCAGATGCTGAATTTAAAATTGGCAGCCGTTTTTGACGTACATTTTTCTTGCAAAATATGAAGGGTTTGTCTGCAACATGTTCTTTCTGTCCTCTTGATATCCACTAGATCAGGAGTGGTTATTCTTTAACGTGTGGAAACGAATGAATCAATTTCCAATATGATATCTGCAATCGTTTTTGATAACGGTCGATAAAAATAGATTTTTAAACTAATTTTCAGTTTGGGGACATAGAATAGTTTGATTCTATTATAATATTTCCTATATAATTGAAAATCATCTATACTAACATATTTAAATTTTAGTTACATTTGGAGTGAAGGAAGTATTAAAAAATATATACATATTAATAGACATAAAATGTTGTGGGATCTTCGTATATTTTATTAAATATTTCGAAAATGGTTTGAAAAAGTGTAGCGTAACCATTCAAAAGCTAACTAACTTCTCTACAAAAAAAGGTTCTGAAGCAATTTTCGATGGCGCGATATCAATCGGAGAAATAATTGCTTAAAACTTTGAAAGTGTTAGTTTTGTTCTTTTGAACGGGTTTTTGTCTTTGTTCAACTCACTTTTTAGTTCTTTGCATTTGTTTTAAATTGTATTTAACAGTAAAATGAGTATTTGAGAAAAACCAGTTAAGAAAATGAGAAACGTATTGGTAAAAAAGATGTTCTAGAGAACGATGAGGGAACCTTTTCACTAAGGATGGTTTCAGTTTCCTGATGTGACGCCCCTTCCGTTTGAATTTTTATTAGTATGTTATTCACGAAAGATCAAAACTTGCCGATAGATACTTCTATTTCTTTACTAATGGCACTAGAGACATGAATGGAGACGCTCTAAGATGACGCAGATCCTGCAAGCCGGACTATTTTAATTATAATATCAGCCTTAACTTGTAAAAAGAGTTTAATGTATTACTGTTTGTTCTATATTTATTTCTTAATATCTGATCATGACATATGTGTTGAAAGGCCTTGTGCAAAATAAACAAATTTTGTGGATGACGAATTTTTTCAACTTCTGTATAATAAAATAAAATAAAGGCTTTGGCAGTCGCTCCTTTTAATTTATCAGTTTCTCTCTATCTTTATCTCAATTTGTCCATTTAAGTACGATGCACATATACACATTTATAAACACGCACACTCATACACACACAAACACACACACATACGTATGTATACCCATATACATACCCATACACATACATACATTCTTACACTTACACCTAAATATATTTATTTACAAGTATTCCTTACATTAAATCTAACCGTTCAAAATACAAATAATTTTATATATATAATTAAGAGTTTAATATATTACTGCGTGTTCTATATTTATTTCTTAATATCTGATCATGACATATGAAACAAATTTTTTGGGATGACGAATTTTTTCAACTTCTGTATAATAAAATAAAGGCTTTGGCAGTCGCTCCTTTTAATTTATCGGTTTCTCTCTATCTTCTTATCGTACACCAGAGATACCAAATATGCCCTTAGGAGAATTCTGACAGTGTTAATTTTGTTAGATGTATTCTAAATTGTGGCGGACGGTAGGCCTCTTTGACATTGTTTCAAAATATCCTTTACTTACAACAAAGACCTTGTGCAAAATAAACAAATTGTGTGGAATGAAGATTTTTTTCACCTTCTGGAAAAAAAATAAATACTTTTTCATAAAAGACTGTTTGTTCAAATGATATACATGGGTTTTCAAGAGTAAAATTATTCAGAACGAGGATGAAGTTGGAGACCTCACTCAGCCCATATTTCAGGTGGTTACATTAGTCACAGGAGTGGAGTTTGTGGCGGTCTCCTGTACAACTAGGGGCTAACTTCATGTGACGTGGATGTCCCTTCTCACGTCTTTGTTTATTCAAATGGATGGCTGGTCACGTTCAAAAACTTTACTAAGGAAATAAGTGTCTGATTATTTTCTTTTGTCATTATGATTTTTTTTTGTATACATCTTAATTAAGTGAGATGAGGTTTTTTTAAGCCTTGCCCGTAACATTTTTGATTGAATTGAACAAGAACGGATTTCGATTTTTCTTTTAGAATATATTCTCTCATTGCGTTGATATTTATATAGTCAGTTTTGCAAGAAAAAGACAATTCTGGAAGTAACCTCGCTCATGATATACCTCTTATATTTGAACGGAGTTTGATTGAGGATAAAGAAAATAGTGGACGAGAGCGTGTGCCGCACACACATCCACACATATGTTTGTAAATATACATATGCGGGGGCGAGGTTAGCTCAGTGGTGGAGCACACAGCTAATGTGCTGGAGGAAATCGGGCGTCGTTCCTGGGTTGGATTCGGTTCCCTAGGCCCAACCAGCTTTTAATTCATTAATTAATGGTAACTGCAGGGGGGGGATGAGCCGGCCAGAGCATAGTATCTACACAGCACACTACCTTCCTAGTGACCGGATGGCCAACAATTCGATTTTTTTAGTGCGCGTGTGTTTGTATGTATATATATATATATATATATATATATATATATATATATACACACGAGTGTGTGTATGTATGAGTTCAAAGAATACATTTACAAGTTCAACCTCAAGGTCTGTATTGAATGGAATGGAATGGAATGAATTAAAGGACGAACAACATACTGTTTTAATCGTCCTATGAACCTTTTTTTTTTTTTTTTTTTTTTAATTAAACTAAGGATTTTATCTCATGAAATATGTAAGCACATTCTGTTCCTTTTTTTTTTTTTTTTTTTTTTTTTTTTATTAGAATAACATATAACTGTACACAACTTATTTATTTATTCTCATTAATTTAAAGCTAACAATAGATGGTATATTCCTTTCTGTTTCACTTATAGCTACTTCTATGTATATATAAATATATATATATATATATATATATATATATATATATATATATATATATATATATATATATATATATACACATACACGCATGCACATTTACACACGCACACACGCGCGCGCGCACAAACACACACAGACACACACACACATACATGCATACATATACACACATATCCATACATGCATATATACATATTTATAAACACGCACACTCATACACATACACACACTCACACACATATATGCATATATATACTTATACTCTTACACCTAAATATATTTTTTTACAAGTATTTCTTACATTAAATCTAACTGTACAAAATATATCTAATTTTTTTTATATTTATTTATTTTTATTTATTTATTATTATTTTTTTTATTTTTTTGGGTTATTATTTTTTTAAATTTATTATATTTTTTTATTATTATTATTTTTTTTTTATTTTATTTTTTTTATTTATTTATTTTTTTTTCAATAGAATTACATATAAATGTACACAACTTATTTATTTTTTTCTCATTAAATTAAAGCACTTAAACACTAGATGGTATATTCCTTTCTTTTTTCACTTATAGCTACTTCTACATATACATATACACATACATACACACACATAAGCATCCACATATATGTACATACATATACACACTCACACACACACACAACGGGTTTTTGTCTTTGTTCAACTCACTTTTTAGTTCTTTGCATTTGTTTTAAATTGTATTTAACAGTAAAATGAGTATTTGAGAAAAACTAGTTAAGAAAATGAGAAACGTATTGGTAAAAAAGATTTTCTAGAGAACGATGAGGGAACCTTTTCACTAAGGATGGTTTCAGTTTCCTGATGTGACGCCCCTCCCCTTTGAATTTTTATTAGTATGTTATTCACGAAAGATCAAAACTTGCCGATAGATACTTCTATTTCTTTACTAATGGCACTAGAGACATGAATGGAGACGCTCTAAGATGACGCAGATCCTGCAAGCCGGACTATTTTAATTATAATATCAGCCTTAACTTGTAAAAAGAGTTTAATATATTACTGCTTGTTCTATATTTATTTCTTAATATCTGATCATGACATATGTGTTGAAAGGCCTTGTGCAAAATAAACAAATTTTGTGGATGACGAATTTTTTCCACTTCTGTATAATAAAATAAAATAAAGGCTTTGGCAGTCGCTCCTTTTAATTTATCAGTTTCTCTCTATCTTTATCTCAACTTGTCCATTTAAGTACGATGCACATATACACATTTATAAACACGCACACTCATACACACACACACACACACACACATACGTATGTATACCCATATACATACCCATACACATACATACATTCTTACACTTACACCTAAATATATTTATTTACAAGTATTCCTTACATTAAATCTAACCGTTCAAAATACAACTAATTTTATATATATATTAACTTATACCTACATGAACATAAACTTATCTTATAATTCTGCAAACAAGTTAGCATCTTTAATAAACTTGATGACGTTTTTTATTATTTTTGAGTCATCCCCTAGTGCTTCCATTAGATTTTGAGGAACATTGTTCTTTTGAAGTATGTCGGTATATTTCATACAGTTCTCAAAAATATGTCGAACTGTTAACCGTTCATTACATACTTCACACTTCGGTGGTTCTTGTCTATTCAGAAGGAAGGCATGGGTGAGTCTTGTGTGTCCGTGTCTTCTTTGAGAAATGATTTTGCATCCGTCAGACGTAGTTCTCCGTCTTCTCATCTCCCTGATGAAGGCTTGAATTTCAAGCCGAAACGTCGACAAAGAATAAAACCCATTTTCACAAAAAAAAGTGCAGTTTTATTAAGACACAACGACCGAATCCTGACAATTTCTAACTTCGATTTTATTGTAAGGTTTCATATAAGCATGATTTTCACCAGCATGCTAACATCTGGCAAGGATTTAAAGAAGTATTTGAATAAAATCCTCCATATGTGCAATCTCAAATTGGAATAGGCTTCTAAAATGCAGTTCTCTTTAACTTTATTCCGAATTAAATATTGAGTGATAATAATTCGAACCAAGTTCGAGAAGGGGAGCAGAAGTTGTTAGCTTGCAGCTGACACGTTACCCTTTACCCAAACATATGCCGAAGTTGGCTTTACATCTGGCGGAGTATTGCTTTCATGAAATAATCCGCCATAAGACAGCCATGGTGTAGGATGGTTGTGGGAGTTATCCATTTGTTCCGCCGGGCTATACATATTCAGAGAAAAGCAGAGCAGTCCTCATGCCCGCATGGTAATGGCTTCCAGCCCCTACATACAATCCACGTTCTGGACTCGCAGACCTATTAATATTAAATAGAGCCTCCTATGTTTAAGACAATCCTAGGCAGTCTGGTCTAATTGCGTCAGATTTGTCCATCTGGACAACATACTTCTCGCTTTACGCTTATCAGCAATAAGAACTAAATTATTCTTTAACCAATTTGGAACCTATTTTTGATGAATGCCTAACTTTATGTTTATTGTACAGTTCGCCTTAAGGAACTAAAGTATAACTGAGGAGTTGGCTCTAATGAAAGCAGTTCTAATTAGACATTTCTCAACATGGGCGTACATAGAAAATAATTTCGGAGGGGGCTGGGAATATTTCGGGGGGGGGGGCTGAGACCATTTCCGGTGTATGGAATAGTAACAATTTAGATCTTGGAAGAGTTTTAGCCAACTTAAGCGCTATTACACCCAAAATAGAACACGTTTTATGAACTAAATGATCTCATTTAATTTATTTTTAAGGGTTTTATGACATTTTTACCGATCAAATCAAAATTTCGGGGGGGGGGGGGGCTGCAGCCCCCTCAGTCCCCCCCCCTTTTTATAAACGCCCATGCTTCTCAAATCCCACGAGCGAGGCGTTATGAGTTTAGATTTTGATAGATATTTAGATATTTATTTATTAAGAGTTTCGCAACTTTTAGCGACTTGCTCTTTAACATACATCAAGATATTACAAAATACTTTTTGCACATTGTATATATACAAGTCAGTACATTTTATGAGCATAGCTAGTACATTAGTGAGCTAATTAATAATAACAATAACATGTTTTATATAATGTATTTCACAATAACAATACGGTAATATGATAGATATTAAATAAAGTGTGAAGAGGGGAAAAAAAAAAAAAAAAAAGTGGGGGGGGAGGGTAAAAGAGGTAAGATTATATTGGAGATAGGGCTTTATATTTAAATGTAGGTTAATTAACTTAATTTCTTAAAAATGTAAATGATTTTATAAAGGCTATTTCGTTCATTATTTTAAATTAACTTTAGGAGGTAAATTGGAGATAAGGCTAGATTTTTGAATATAGGTTAATTGTCTTTAAGTGAGTTAGTATGGTGTTAATATGTGGACTATTTTCGGCAAGTAAGTCGTGTAAGTCATGAGGAATTGTTAGGTAGTCTCGTAATCTGCAGTCAGTAAGTATGTGTTTAACTGTTAATGTCTCGTTACAACATGCGCATACAGGTCTGTCTTGTCGTTCCATTAGATAGGAGTGCGTTAGTAAACTGTGTCCTAAGCGAAGTCTTGTAATAATAACTTGGTCTCGTCTTGTTAGGTTTTCTCTTGACCAGGGTATTATTGTATTTTTTATTTCCCGTAGTTTGCTTTGAGAGTTAGTCCATTCTGTCTGCCAGTCGTTTACTGTCTTATTTTCAGCTAGTTTACATAGGTCAGTTGCTGTCATTTTGTTCAGGTCAGGTGTAGGTCTTTGAGTTGCAGTTTTCGCTAGTAAGTCTACTGTAGTGCTCTGTGTAATCCCTTCATGTCCAGGTAACCAAAACATAGTGATATGTCTGTTCTTTGTTTGTAGTTGGAATAATTGTGTAAAAATCTCTATGACAATAGGGTGTGTGCTGTAAATGTTTGTCATTGAGTGTAAGGAGCTTAATGAGTCAGTGCATAATGTTATGTCGTTCGTGTCTGTATCTTCAATGTTTTTGAGTGCTAAAAGGATTGCGTGTAATTCTGCTGTGTAAACAGTAGTTTGATCGGGTAATCTTATGTGATAGGATTCGTTTCTTGTGATGGCGGCAGCACCAGTCCCGTAGTTAGTTTTTGATCCGTCCGTAAATATGTACTGAGTGTTGTTATTTTGCCTGAACAGGGAGTTGAATACGTTTTTGTAGTGTGTCGAAGAAGTTGGGTCTGATTTTTTGTATTTTGTCAGTGTTAAGTCTAGTTTAAGGTTTTTCAGTCGCCATGGAGGTATCTCAGTAATGTTATTTGTGTGAACAGGTGTTTGGAAGAGAGTTAGGTCGCTGTGATTGTCTTCAGTTCGTAATGAGAGTGGCTTTTGCTTAACGTTTCTTTCGGTGTATTTTTCGGAGTATTGGTTATATAAAAACTCAGTGACGCATGGCGTTCCAATAGCTTTACATTTCAATACGAATTTATTACATATCATTCGACGTCTGTACTGCAGTGGAGGTTCACCAGTTTCGGCACATAAGCTTTCTGCTGGGCTAGATCTAAATGCACCGCTGACAATTCTTAGTGCTGTGTTCTGTATTGTGTCAAGTAGTTTCAAGGTGGTTGGGCTGGCAGAAGAATAAGCTATACATCCGTAATCCAGAAGCGATCTGGTAAAAGACCGGTACAGAGTAAGCATCGTAAATTTGTCAGCTCCCCATTTTGTGCTACTGAGAACTCTTAAAAAATTCAAAGATTTTTTGGATTTTTTAAGGAGCTCTTTCAAATGGGGCAACCACGTTAATTTTTTGTCCAGTGTTAGTCCGAGGAATTTGAGTGTTTCTGTATGTTGAATGTGTGTTTGATGTACTGTAAGGTGGGGGGCTGGAAGATTTCTTTTCCTTGTAAAAACAATATATTTTGTTTTGTCTCTGGAAAACCTGAAACCCGTTTTACCACTCCACTTTTCTAATTCTGTAAGTGTACTTTGTATGTGTTGTTCAGCGGTGTGAATTCGTTTGGATGAGCTGTATATAAGTAGATCGTCAGCATACATGCAAAATTTTACTCCTGGGGTGATACACTGATGGACAGAATTCATAGCAATATTGAATAAGGTTGTGCTCAGAACACCTCCTTGGGGCACTCCATTTTCTTGAACAAAGACATCCGAAAGAGTGGTACCTACCCTCACTCTGAATTTTCTTAGAGATAAATAGTTACTGAGGTACTGCAGTATTTTGCCCTGGACACCCCAATCTACCAGCTGTGATATGATAAGCCTTCTCCATACGGTGTCGTAGGCTTTCTCTAGATCTAGGGAGACGGCTAGCAAAGATTCTTTGTTTAAGAAAGCGTTTAATATGTCGTTTTCTACTTTGGCGATATGGTGCATTGTGGAATGTTGATTTCTAAAACCACACTGGTAGGGTGACAGTAATTTATTTGCTTCTAAAAACCATAACAGTCTTTTAAGACTGTTAGATTTTGATAACGGATTCATGGTATACTATCCTATGAGCGAGACCTTTGAGACCTCTTGTACAACCCACATTTTCGGTCTGTTTTATAACACTAAACCCGAGCGACGAACCTACAAAGAATAGTTAAGAGTCAGCTCATGTAATCATCTATGCCATCCGTTCCAAAATGCCAAAGTGTTGAGTTTCGCCATCCTAAAATCATAGCCGGAACCATATGATGCTTACCAGTCCCGAGGAAATTATTATCTTAGTACTCCAAAGATATAGGAGTGCCTCCGTCCTCCTGCCCAACTTTCCCGGGGTGATTAAGATGCATGTAGGTATATAAAGCAGTATCCTTACTTAGGGTGAAACGAAACGGACGAATCTCGAATTATCACCCCTCGACCACGGACGCAGTGCTTAGGAAGCAAGGAAATACACAAAAACCAATAGCGCTTTTGTGCGTTGCATATTTATGACATGTGAGTGTAATCATTGCAATGTCCTACTGGATACAATACAGAATTTCGTAATATTTCTTAATTTATTTATATACGTATACATGCTTACATATATAAAACGAAAATTATTTATTTCAATTGGATATAAATTCCCCGAATTATCTGAACACCAGGAAACTGAGAAATCCCGCACTCATAATAAATAAAGACTTATTTTCAATTTAGCTATATTCAATAATACATTTCCGAAATGTTGTACAGCGAATTGCTAAATAACACAAATTATGACGGTTCTGATCAGATGAATAATTTGATCTGCTGTGGAGAATTTCAGGTGAAGGCCTACTCTTTATGAACCAATTTTGCATATTTTCAGAAAATAATATCGGGTGTTGCACGGCAAATATCGTTACAATGGAATAAACATTTCGACCATCGGAATGTTTTGCATACCAACGATAATAAATAATGCAATTAACCAAGCCTTTTTACTCTTTTATACTATATATATATATATATATATATATATATATATATATATATTGAAGAATTCACCTGATATTAGGATTTCTATCCTGTTCCAACCTCGCAACGGTATTCCTCGATGACTAATAGTTCCTAACGGCAGTGCACACTCACGTGCCACACGTACGCGCAGCAAATATTGTTCATTCCACCAGATGGAATAGTTTTTACAAATTCCATAAGTCCTTACTACTACTTCTTGTATACCGACTTAAGTCAGAGTTTTTATTTTCAAAAATAATTTTTTTTTTTACAATTTTCATATGTACATGATATTAAAGTTCATTCACCTGTGAATTGTTCGGAATCCATTTTTAGACAAAATCAATAGAGGAATTGCTAAGTAATTTTTATCTTTTAGTGCCAATATCAAGGAATTTTGTCGATCACACAGTTGCAGAAATGGAGAAAAGAAATTGTAAAATATTAAATGAATTAACGAAAATAGTAATATAAATTAAATAAAGGCTTTTACAGTTTCTTCTTTTAATTTATCAGTTTCCCTATATCTTCTTATCATGCACCAGAGACACCAAATCTGCCCTTAGGAAAATTCTGTCAGTAAAACAAAGTTAATTTTGTCAGGTCAATATGACCTTACAATATGACTGAATTACTCGGCGATGGAAGCAAATATATCGATGAGATATTGAACTACCTAAACAAGACCAATCTACTAAACAAATTATAATTATAATTAAACATGAACAAATTATAACAGGACATACACACATATATGTGTATGTATTTTATTTGTCTTATAATGTTAAAACTATACAGCCGTACTATACATTTGACAATATAAAACTAAAAGGAGTGTGAAACCTCCTTTAACCAACTTAATTGATTATTTGTATACGCCTTATGCATTATTATAATATTGATTTTTCATATATTCAAGTATATTGTAATATTGTACTCTCTTATAAATAGATGTGTATATAAATTTCAATTTGTATATTTGGGCAAAAATGTGTAAAATGAGATTGTATTTAATTAGATGTAATTTTTGTATGTATATTATATATGTAATTTTTGTTCTGAGCGAGTCGCCTTAGTTACGGTCGCTCATAAATAAATAAATAAATAAAATAAATAATTTTGTCAAATATAGTCTGAATTGTTGCGGACGGTATACCTCTTATGTTTGACAGACTTTCTGAATATCCTTTACGTACAACAAAGGATTAAGTCAATATATCCAGCAGTTGGAAAGTTGTGAAGGATTGAGTAATTTGAAACGAAGAAGTCAAATCAGGAGTTCCTACCTGATACCACCGACAATTTTCTTGTTCTACTGAACTAACAACATTTATAGGATTTCACATGGTGGCCAACGGAAGTAGACGTTTTACGATAATCAGAATAAACGCATTGTTGGCCAGCAGTATTTTTTAAAATTGTTGATTTAGACTTCTGTAGGCCCTCAAGTAAAATATCAAAGTTATTTTCGTCGTACGTCATATGTATTCAGAAAATTTGTAAAGTCGTGTATTAAATTTGAAGAGCGTTACTTTAACATTTTTTTGTGACAATCAGAGTGCATACACTTTCTGCCCAAGGTATATTAAAAATATGTTCTTGAACATCTTTTCTTTACATTTATAAATTTGTTTTTCTTACCCCAAAAGAACTTTTATAAAGAAAACAATATTTGGCATGTGCCATTACATGTTCTTTCCGACACACAATCTTTTCAGTTTTTGATGGCAGACTTGCCAACTTACAAGTGCTATTATGTTATTCAATTTATTAGCGGGAACTTCAATTAATAAACACGCTATGTCGCCTAAAACTATATTTACAAATGAGTCAATCCATTTGAAATGGTCCAGGAAAAAATAATCTGGTTGATTGACCATTTTAGAAAAAATTGATATGTTTACCATCAATTACTTATGGAGTCAGTAGTCAACCCAATTTTTAAAATTTTTTTTGTGGCAACCGTTTGAAAATGGCGGCCATCTTTGTTGAGTTCTAGATTCGAACTATAAATAGAACTAAAAAATAGTGGTGTACTGGACATTTTTTATTGTATCTTTATTTGTCAAATATATACTACATCAAGTATTTTTTACAATTCCTACTGGACATAGATAAGTTTTAAACCAACTTGAAAAGAGTTATTACAATAAAAAAGTTCAAAAATAATACGATTTTAATGAATTATTCAAGTTTACGCATTGATAAATAGGCACCAAAAGGACCATTTTTAAAAATTCATAACTACCTTAAGAGCTACCGTGTTTTTTTTTTTCGTTTTTAACGGCGCATCAACTATTTTGCAATTAGCGCCGGGCTATCTACAGGTCACCACCCTTATTGCTTAACGGTGCATTCAACGTGGCTATGGCCGTTGGTTCCGTGGTGTTTTCCGTAAAAGGTTAAAAAAATGCGCGGTAAAACAAAGATGACAGCCATTTTCAAACGGTTTACGCTAAAAAAAAAAAAAAAAAAAAAAAAAAAAAAAAAAAAAAAAAAAAAAAAAAAAAATTGATGGTAAAAATATCAATTTTTTCTAAAATGGTCACCTTTGGACCACTTGATATGGTTTGACCCAAATGTAAATAAACAATTTGGAAAATGCAGGTGGCAAACTATATTTCAAAATATGATCTCCATTTCAATCGCTAAAACCGAAAAAAATTGGAGAAGAAAAATAATTGATGGTTTGTTGTTTGGAGGATAGCCAAGGATGGAGGCGAAATCTGGCAAGAGAATATATTTATTACAAACCAATTTCTCTCTAGTCACTTTCTAAATCAAAAAGTCATATATTTCACAGTAGGCATGTCAGTGAATTTCGTGATAAAAAATATATATATTAGCCCGTCGAAAACATTCATAGGTGGCCAAATTCTCAAATTATTGAAATGGTTGAGAAATAAATAAATAATATATTTGTATTTGCAAGCTGATATTAAATATTTTTTAATTTCCAACCCGGACAGAACCTTCTCTGCTGTAATACGAGGCTTGCCCTTCAACGTCTCCGAAGATGATGTCCTAGATGACTTGAAGAGGCGAGGCTATCCAGCACAGAGAGCCACGAGGCTCTATAATAAAGATAGATTCCCCACCCCTCTTGTATCCATTGAGTTAGATAATAATGACAAAGGCAAATCTGTTTTAGAATTGGATAGGCTGTGTAATAAGGTTATTACCGTGGAAACCCGTCGCCGATCCGGGCGTCCAGTTCAATGCGGAAACTGTCGCACCCAAACCAACTCCACTTACCTGTTTACGGATTGGCCATACTAAAAAGCACTGCCGACTGGATCCTAAGTGTGCGAAATGTGCAGGAGACCATCCCCTTTCTCTTTGCACTGACAGGTCCACTGCTGCCAAATGTGCTAACTGTGACGGTAACCACAGTGCAAGATACAGGGGATGTCAAGTGTACTTAAATCACGAAAAATCTCGCACAAGAAGGACTGCCACATCACGTACTCTTCCACAAGAGAACACCATACTTCCAAACATACAGAATACTACACCATCCACCACCCAGTACAAAAAACACCAAACCTCCTCCCCAGAGGTCTCGCGACCTAACGTCTGGACAGAAAGAGAAAATCTACGAACATCACAGACAAAACAGGACCAAACTACAGAACAGACTTTCGACATTTTTAAATTCCTGACGACTCTCATAAAGCCGTTCTTACCACAAATCAAAACATTTTTCACCAAATTATTGTCCTCAATTTTTACATCTGGAAATGGACTGTTCTAATCTAACTTCTTACCAAAACCTAACCCTCCTAAATTGGAACGCCGCGGGACTAACAAACCGTGTGAACTTACTTACTGACTTCCTGAACAGACACGTTGTGTACGTAGCATGTATAACGGAGACAAACCTAACTGAAACAGACAGACTACGAATTCCTGGTTATACTGTGTACAGAACGGACCAGGAGACCAGACGGGGAGGAGTCGCTATACTTGTACAGAGACGATTAATACATGCTGAACTCCACTTACCTACACTACATAACTTACAGGTCGTCGGCATTACACTAACACTAACTAACAACTCTAACATTAATATTCTGGCAGCATATCACCGACCTGGAATTCGCCTCATTGAATCCGAGTTTGAGTGCATTTTTTCCGGTCCTTCAACAGTGTTGCTCGGAGATTTGAATAGAAAAAACCCTATCTGGGGCTGTAGAACACTGTACTCTAACGGGTCACGACTTGAACACATATCTACGAAATTAGGACTGCATATATCAGCACCTGACGAACCAACACACTACCCAACACAGGACAGATATCATCCCGACATACTAGACATTGCTGTACTTCATAACGTACGCTTCCCACTTTATCACGACACACTTACAGACTTGGACTCCGATCACTTACCGGTTATTTGTACATTTCACGATTCACCTCAATTTTCAACAAATCTCCCCAAGCTTATAAACGGACGCGTGGACTGGGAACTCTTTACACATGCTATGCATATTCTGGATTTGCCATACATATACGAAAGTACAGAATACATTGATATATCCGCCTCGACACTCACAGAACAGATAAGCACATCAATACAACACTCAACACAAGAGCCCCAGACTCGGTTACATACTTCTAACGGTTCTAAGACTCCGGCCCATATTCTACAGCTTATTCATGACAAGAATATCATTAGGAAAAAGTGGCAGAGATATAGAGATCCCATAGATAAGACACGTGTAAACAGATTGGGCCGTAGAATTAGATTCCTCCTAGAATCAGAACAAATTAAGTCGTACAAAGCCTACGTTTCTGATCTGGACCCAAGTGACAATAGTCTTTGGAGAGAAACTAGGAGAATCCTTGGTAAAACTCCTGC
The DNA here is from genome assembly GCA_946811695.1 of Gonocerus acuteangulatus. Lineage (NCBI taxonomy): Eukaryota > Metazoa > Arthropoda > Insecta > Hemiptera > Coreidae > Gonocerus > Gonocerus acuteangulatus. The sequence goes on from OX328129.1 coordinate 41,978,179, forward strand.
ACTCCCTACCCTGAAAACAGACCAACGGATAGCAACTACTGACGAAGAGAAATGCGATATTTTCGCCACCCACTTACAGACTATTGTAAGACCGCTAGACAGAGACGACCCAGAGACCGATAGTACAGTGGACGATTTTTTAAGAGGACCTGTGACCGCAGATGGTAGACTTACAGACTACATAACTCCACAGGAGCTAAAGGGGTATATCAGGAAACTGAAGAACCGAAAAGCACCAGGGGAGGATCAGATCCCGAATTTTATTCTGAAAAAGCTGCCCAGGAAGACGATCGCCTACTTGGTCGGACTCTTCAACGCCTGCTTGAGGTTGGGGTAATTTCCCAAGACATGGAAGAATGCGATCGTGCTAATGTTCCACAGGGACGGGAAGCCTAAGCATAGTCCTGCCAGTTATCGCCCCATAAGTCTATTATGTACTCTCGGCAAACTGCTGGAAAAATGCTTGGAGAAAAGGTTGCGGCAACATCTTGAAGAGACTTCAATCATTCCATCTCATCAATTTGGCTTCCGACACCATCACTCTGCCACGCACCAAGCACAGAGAGTTGCAGAGGCAATAGTTAAAGGGTTCGAAGACAAGGAATACACAGCTGGCTTGTTCAGTTTGGCATCGAGGGCTATTATATAAACTGAAGAAGACATCGCCACCAGTCTATCTCTTCTATTCCATAAACTCTTTTCTAGAAGATCGAACATACCAAATCCGTGTCGCACACTAAGCCACAAGATCACCTTGGAAGCTGGAGTACCACAAGGAGCCACATTGAGCCCCCTACTCTACCTTCTCTACGTCTCCGACATGCCTGAAGAAGATGCCTTCGCTCAGCTCGCAACATTTGCCGACGACACTCTCGTCTTATCCAGTCACAGGAGTCTGAATACGATGCTTCACAATCTGCAAGCATCGGCGAACTCGTTGACCCACTGGTTCAGGAAATGGCGACTGGCCCTTAATTCAACCAAGACTGAGGCAAAAGTGTTTTCACTTCGGAGGTTCTCAAACGAGGAAATTCCAGAAATCCGATTGGATGGACTTCCAGTTCCTTGGTGTCCGAAGGACCAGGGTGTGTATTACCTAGGACTGCACTTCGATACACGACTTACATGGAAACTACACACTAATATAAAATTACGACATGCACACAGTAGACTTTCGAAACTATACCCACTGATGTACAGAAAGACATCACTTCGACCTTCACTAGTCACACCCCTTTACAAGATCATGATCCTCCCAATACTGACTTACGCCTGCCCTGTGTGGTATGGAACAAACACGACGAACATCAGACGACATCAGACTTTACAGAACAAAGTTCTACGGATTGCAGCCAACGCTCCTTGGGTCGTTCGAAACAGCTTGCTCCATCGGGAACTGGGAGTTAATCCTCTCGCATTTCAGATAGAAGAATTGACCCGCAGATACCACGACAAACTGGCTCTCTCCTCTGGTGCCACGAATTACCATCTAGGAGAACCTACAGCCCGACGCCGAGGCTGTACCAAGACATTTTGTTTTAATCTTATTTGATTTTTTTTTCTTTCCTTTTTTCTCTTCAATTTGTGTAAAAAACTATTTGTTTTGGTCCAAAATAAAAATGATTTTTTGTTTTTGTTTTGTTGTTGTATTTGCAAGAAATTTTGTGTATTTATATTGTACCTTCAGCTGTCTCAACTAATTTCTTGATTTCATCGATACAAATGCTAAGTATCGAATGTGAAAAAATGCATTTTTCATTTTAAATCTTTGCTGATTGCTGTTGGATAGATGGACGGCAAACTCTCGAATCTAAGTTCACACAATGAAAGTGGAATGTAACCACAGTCAAAAGGTCGATTCTGCCGACTATTTGACTGCCCAAAAGCAAGGTAATAAATAAAAGTATTTTCACTCTGGAAAGTGGTGTTTTTCATATTCGGTACTTTGCTTTTGCATCGACGATATTTTAATAACACATTGTACACACTACATTGTAAAAAAAAACAAAAAAAAAACAGAAAAAAAACACTTTAATCTGGGAAATTTGTCCTTTCAGAATACCAATTTAATTTGAATAATGAAATAAAATAAATATCCAACTCGGTTTACGACAAAAAACTCTCGTGCCAATTACATGAAAAGTAATTAATAAAGTTCCACGACATAATAAAACAAAGAAAGGAGTATATATAGGAAGAGTGTGTGGTTTTGGAATCAGCTAAGGGATGAAAATATAACATTAATAATTTCAGTATAAAAAAGAAAAAAGTAAATAAGTGCAAGTACACATAAAATACGTTGAATGTATTTCAAAATGTATTCGCGAGAATCTGTGTTGGCTGCCTCTTTTTTTATGGGGTATTTCTGGAAGAATAGGAGAAAAGAGAAGTTGGGGAATTTAGTTACAGGTATGGAAGGGGAGATTCGAATTGAAAATGATGAGGAATGGAAAATGATTAATTTTGAACGCTTGAAATTTTATGAAAATGAATTTGCCAAGTTTGAATCTAAACCCAGAATTTCCTATTTACGCTCGGGCTTCCGAGGATCCTAGTCCATCTTTCTAAAATGCGATTTTAAAATGTTCGAACCTAAATTTAAAACTCCTGATGAAGTTTAGATCTTCCTGGCTTTTGTTGACCTCGTAATTTCAGCTTTAGCGGGGCTGTCGTAATGAAGATTGGAAAATTGGATGTTTCCTTCAGAATCAAATGTAACATAATTAGTTGTTTCATATTTGTCTCTACAACATCTACAGATTGGTGATGACCTTAACTTCACAATATACATAAGTTTATTTAGGACAGAATGACCAATGACAGATACATCCTCCCTCAAATCCGTTTTGTCCAGACTGTAGAAGATTTCCTTCTTATCTAAAATTCTGAGGTTCACGAAGGACCTCGTATGGGTATTTTCCTGTCATCGGAAATTTTTTGTTAAGCTTTTCTTTGGCTTTTGCTCTTTAGCCAGACAAATAAATGGCAATGGGTCTATAGGTCTCGTATCTGAACCAAATCCAGCCAGCTTATCTTGATGTCCCGGTATCCACTAAACATGACAACACTCGTATGAGTACTTCCTCTACTTGTAGTATCGTCTGACTTTAGATAAATATTGCACCAAGTCATCAATGGGAAATATTGGCTTTATAACTTGCACATTAGACTCACTGGCAAGGCACCCGATCATTAAAAAGATTAATCTGGGTTCAAATCAAAGAAGATTTGAAAGCTGTTTTGTAAGTTCTGAAATTTAATAATTAAAGCGAAGACAAGTCAAATTATAAAGGGATATAAACTCTTAGCATTAATTGTTTCTACTAGAAATATTCTAATAAAAACAATTTGTAACTGCGACCTGTTTTAATCCATGTACGACATTTTCTATTAAAAATGTGTTGTACACTCCTTCGATAATTAGCAATCATTGAAGAAAAAAATATGGCATGAACCAATCGATGGTAAAAACGACATTTGTATCGCTGGAGAAGGGAAATGTTTATTTGAACAACAAACGGAAAAGTAAAGAAGTTGTCAACTTCAACGGTTTATATTATTACTTTTTATTTACTTTAAGTTCACTTTTACCCTCTTCAACTTATTCAAAAAGATCTTATTAATTCAATTTGAAGTTGAGTGTTATAAAAAGTATGAAAAGTGAATTGTTATTCAATAAATATACATAAAAAGGAAAAAAGAAAGTATATAAAATGTAAGTAAAATTTGGACACTGTTCGATTATATTAGTATGTGCCCAATAACAACCAAATGATCAATAAATAAAATATTAGTGCATATAAGAAAATGTATATTTTATTTTAGTAAATAAATATAAATAGAACACTCATACATAGATAGTTATTGTAAAATTAAAAAAATACTAGCTTGTTTATTTATTAAGAAGTCATAATTAGGCCAATTTCGCTCTAGTTTTTTTTTTTTTTTTGTTTTTTTTTTAAGCGTAGCGCTTACGGTTTAGTGTTAAATAGGCGTTCAAAAGCTTCACATTTTCATCTATTGATCTTGATGAGTTTCGCGAACCTAGGTTTGGCGGAAGAATTCAATTCATAGTACAAAGTAACATCCTTCCTTCTAATAGACCGATTTAGTTCATTTTTACAACACTTCATTCTTAGATTAGATAGCCAGGACGTATAAAGAGTTTCGTTACAATACAACAGAAATTACGACCGGTATAAGGAAATTACCCCAATCAAGGGGAGGCCTGCATGAGAAACAATGTACTTGCAAACGTTGTAAATAGTAATTTAAGAGGAAAAGAATTCAAATTTTTATTATGTACTTTTATTTTGGTTGTTCTTTGAAATATTTTTTTATAGTAATGTTCCTCTTCATGCAATAAAGGCTTTATTTATTTATAAGGAAATTAGTAATTTCTGTCCGGAGTAACCTCCCCCCTTCTAGCCAACCGATTTAGTTTATTTTTATAACACATTTTTCTCTTCAGTTGACCACAACGAATACCGAGTTTAAATATAACAAAAATTACGACTGGTATTGGCAAATAACTACTTTGGCTCCGGAGTAAACCCCCCCTCCAGATGGACCGATTTTGTTGATTAACGAACACGTTCAATCGTTTGATGGGAGAATACTACATTCCAAGTTTCGTGGCAAAAAACAAAAACTCTGGCGTGTATCGTGTTAACGGACACATATATAACTATATATATATAATATATATATATATGTATATATATATATATGTATATATATATATATATATATATATATATATATATATATATATATATATATATATGTATATAAATTTGAACGGGGGTCATTTTCGGTGTCTACTAGGTAGGATCGATAAAGATTCGAAGACATTTTTCAAAAATTCCTTCTGAGGAAAGTGCTAATATCATCGGTAAAAAAATAAATGTTCGATAAGAATTATTAAAAAAAAATAATATATATATTTATAACACAATGCTCCGTTTATTCAAATATCTCTGTAAACTGTTCTTGACATTTAAAAAGAAGCGGGTCGTATATCACTTTTTTAATTTTCGTACGCCTTTATCTCTTTCGTTCGAGTCAATTATGCCGTGCAGGAGGAGGTGGGGTTCGGTCTGAATGTGTGTGCTCTCCCTTGTGAATTTAAATTAGGCCTTCTTGAAGTGGAGGGTAAATTGTCTCTTATATTCCTTCTACCTGGAGGGAACATTTAAATTTCTGTTTTAAAGTGTAGGCAATTTCTATTTTATTTTAAATTATTTTTCGAATCCTTTCTCAAAGACAAATCGTTCTTATCGGCAGTACACATCCACCTGAGTGCAGCAAATATTGTTCTTTATTAATTAATTCTTCCAACAAAAGTTTCCAAAATGTCTTTGTACAATTTCTTATATAAGGACTCGATTCGGATTTTTTATTTTCACAAGTAAGTAAGCATTCGTCTGTGAATTTTGGGAATTCATTTTTAGGAAAAATAATTGGAGAAAATGACCAAACAATTCGTCGGCCACAGAATTCTAGAAATGGTTAATACCATTAACAAAATAGGCTATACATATAAAACATATTTCAATGAATATTTCAATATAAATAAAATAAGATTTTTTCTCCACATTGCTGATAACCTTTCCGTTTCGCTATACCCTCTTATCTCCAGAGACACCTCTATTACTAGTAGTAATATCCTAATTATGTGTTACCTAAAGCATGTCAACAGGTGAAAGGTTATCTATTCAAAGTAAGCTCAGCAAGTACAAGTTAATAGTCAGCACTTCTATTTACTAAGCGATAAGTAAGCGCCCAGCAATGATATACGAAGCATGTTCCTTTGCCACCTAGTGAAAACTCCACAACAAGTATTCAACGACAGCCTAATTTGCCCTAATTTGTCTCGGAGTAATTAAGGTTCTGTGATAAAACGCGAAACGGATAGGATATCATGTTAAAGAAACGTTTGTTCTCCTTTTGATCTTATGTTGCAAAGTTCGTTTCACAGTTGGGCTGAATTGACAATAGTTTCAACAACAGTCTTTTTGTCAATTCTTTGAGTTCTTTTATAATTATTAATAAAAGAATGTTTGAGTAATGGTTCAAAACTTTAACTCAGCACGGCGACGATGACGACTAATTATAATTAATTAAATTCTGCATTGATGAGAGACTTGATAATTATCAATTCTCTCATCAATGCAGAATTTTCAGCCATACATAAAACAATATGTTGGCTGCCAGGACACAAAGACCTGGGACTTCAAGCATGACTGCAGACGAACAAGCAAAATTGGCTACTGAAGGCTTCACACTCCAACCATTAAACATTTTTCACCAAGAACTTACGAACAACAAACAAAACATCAAATCACAGGAACTTCTAGCCACAGGAAAATAGAAGAGAAGAATTAGTGCTAACTAGACTGAGAATTGGACACACTCGAATAACGCACGAGTACTTAATGACTAAAAAAGAAAAGCCTACCTGCAAAATATGTAACAAAGAACTAACCCTATAACACGTACTAACAGAATGCCAACAACGAGAAAATCTAGACTTACCAAATGACATGTAGTAATTAATTACCGACACGAGTACTCATAGAGAACACTCCTTACACATTTTTAAACTATTTATATATATTCCAACAATTCCGGAAGGAGTTTCTTTCTATTGATGAGTTTATGTACACACCAACGTTTAAACGAGTACTTGTCAGTTATCAGTAAGCCAGCTTAGTAAGAATGGCAAGTACTAAGCTCATCTCAACTAGGCCAAAAGGAGTGGTTAACATTTTAAGCTATTAGCCATAATTGAGTACAGAAGATGATAGTCTATTTCGAAAGTGGTTTGTTTGCGTTTTTAAAATTGGATTAGTACATTGCACTAAAATGATAATTTTTTTTTTTTTTTCAGGCGAAGCGATCACCTCCATTTGATTTAACTGCCATCGACAATGGCTATAAAGCAGCCATTCTGCAGAAGAGAATGGCTCTTAGAGAGACATTTATTATGCATAAGTGACTCGAAGGGAGGGCTCTGATAGCATACACTCTTCTTCTCCTTATCGCCCTATGGCTCCTTTTATGCGAAGCTGAATAGGCGCAAAGTCTACCGTTCGCTGGGCCTAAGTATCCACTCTCATAAGTATGGTAGTACTTATCAAACACTGTCCTTTATTGTCGCTCTCTGGGGGGATGAAAGCAGCGGTTTCAGACCTCTGTGTCAACACTTCTTCTTGGGGGGCTTATGTTAATGAGAAATTTTCCCCGAATGTTATTTTGCCTTAAGAAATTGTTCGACCACAGCACGAGGGAAGAAACAGGTTAACTAGATTGAGATAAAACTGTTTCTTATTCATTGTAAATATATGATTGTCTGAATTATACAGGTAAAATAATTGTCCTTTCAAGCCTCTAATAAAATGTAAATTGTTGCGATAATGGCTGCAACTAGACAATAAATTATTACAAATTAAGATAAAGCTTAGAGTAACGAAAAATACAACTTGACAAGAATTTTAACTTATTATTTTTCGTCCTCAATGGCCATCTTAAAACCTAATCAGTAAGTTTCTGGTTTGTCACCACCTATTTGTAGTTGTACATTTTATTTTCACTACCTTGTCCTCCTCTCGGCCCATATCCTCAGGCGTGCCACAAGGCAGCATCCTAGGTCCTGTCATTTACCTCCTGTATACGGCAGATATCCCTATCCCTATCCCCCCTCTACAGCTTCTCAGCAATTACAGGAGCACCTTGAGTCTGTCGAGAAATGGTGCACCTTGTGGAAAATCACAGTGAACCCTGAAAAATGCCGTCACGTAACATTTACTCTTAATAAGAGCAGTTGCCCTCCTGTATACATACGCAACAGTCAACTTCCTGTATCTAATGAGGTGTGTTACCTGGGACTTCTACTAGACAGCAGACTCACATGGAACCCACACACACGACTAAAAAGACAAGAGCTGACCAGGAGATTTGGTCTCTTAAGACGACTACTTGGACCTACTTCAAAGCTTACGACACACAACAAACTTACTATATACAAAACTATAATCAGACCTATCTGGACTTACGGACTTGAATTATGGGGAACAACAAAACACTCAAACATACAATGAATACAATTATTCCAATCCAAAGTCCTTCGAAGAATAGTTAATGCTTCCTTTTATGTCTCCAACAAAACCCTACACAACGACCTAAATATCCCCTTCGCAAAAGACCTCGCAACATCCAGATTCCTTACGTTTCGTTCCAAATTGTCATCTCATCCAAACCTAGAGGCCAATCCCTATCCACTCGGACCCATCCTAAAGACCTTCCCAGGAGGCTTAAGAGAGTTTGGCCCCGTGACCAGCTACCCTAGCAGCGGTTAAAAACAGTAAAAATATGAATGTTAGCATATATTAGGAAGTACCAATAAGGATTGGCTCCTTCCATATACTATTCACTGAATGTACACAAGACGAGCACAATTAATTATTGTACTATATAAATTGTACAGATTTTAAATAAACATTTATAAAAAAAAAAAAAAAAAAAAATATTTTTAACTGTTAATGGCATTTCTTGAGAAATGTAAGTCCAAATCGCCCTTGTTGCAGCGGTCCAATAAATAATCAGTAAATGTATTCTTATTTCGGTGTTGACAGACACAAATATTGACTTTCTTTGCAGGATTACAAGCGTGCAGGGTTCCTATGTAGGAGGTGTCAATTCGATTACCGATTGTGGCAAATTGAAATTTTTCAGTGATGGTCCCCTGGAAAAAAATATCCTTCTCTACAGTGGATGTTTAGTCTGTGTGACAACCGATGGATATTGCTTAGCGCTAAAGACGAAAAAGTACGTCAAGCTGGAACTTCATAACTAAGCACTTTCCAGAATTAGCAGAATTAGGGTAGTGTAGACCTCCTGAATAACTTGCTTCAAATAACTTATATAAATAAAATAAAAACATGATTAGCTCTGCTCTTTTACATTTGCTATGAGCATCTCAATCAAATTATTTTAATTATTAATTTCTTAAACGATTTCGTTGCAGAGTTTTGTGTATGCTTGATACTAAACTACTTAATAAATACACGAAAACTTCACATTTTCGACTGAGGAATGAACGGGATACAGCAACCCTGGCGGTAGACGTGAGAAGTAATATGAAGACAGAGGCACTCCCAGCGGCAGCTTTGTCAACTTACGTTTCACTGGAAAGTTCTATTCAAACGTAGTACGAAGTAACATAAAACAAAAACTCTGACCGCGTATTAACAGACACACACGCATATATATAGATTTGAAGCCATTTTTCAAAAATTTCGTCTTGAGTGCAACCTCAATAGCTACTTTCCTTCGGAGGAAAGTGCTAAAAGGAAGTAGGAACAAAATGAGTAAAGCCGACGGCCAGAGCCACGTTGAATACACCGGTTCACGTAGATCAGCGAAGTTAAGCAACGTCGGGCGTGGTCAGTACCTGAATGGGTGACCGACCACGTGCTGTTGGCATTATAAAAGGGTGGCAACCTGTAGATAGCCCGGCGCTAATGGCTAATGGGAAACATAGGTTTAATTGAAGATAAAATCACTATATTCAGGCTAAACCAGGATCCAAGTGGAGCATACCTTTTTGTTTTACCAAATTAAATTAAATAGACACAACTGGAGGGCAGAATCTTCTGCTTTATATGAAAATTTATGAGCAAGCTGGGTTTTATATTGTTTCATCTTATTTAGTATAAACTGATTTTAGTATACATATTTCTATTGTTGGTTATATTATAGTTAACACAGTACTGAGCGTGTAATAAAACTTAGGGTTAATAAAGTTTTTTTATGGTCGAATAGGTCATCCTATATATAAAGCAGGTTACTCGGCCGGTTAATACACAGAAATTGTAAACTGTAATGTGAATAAAACGTTTAAATGTTTATAGTCATTTTGCAGAGAAGTTCATAATGACATGCGCTTAAATAGAACCTTCGTATAATCATTATTTTATGCGAAAAGTTAGTCGAATCCAGAAATAGACAGTTAATTAATTCGAGTAATTGAATAATATTACATATTGTGCGACAATCCATGAATTGAACGTACTTCCAAGAATTGTAAACGAAATTTGAACAGGCAACTGATAATATGTCCAATGAATATATTTTATGTAACGTTAGGCTTTTTCGGATAAATCACGCCCCTGCTCTCTCGTGGTGTAGCGAAAGTGTACATTAATTTAACCGCTTTCTCTTGTGAGATCACTCTATCGAAATTTGTGTACGAATTGTTTTTCTAGGAAACTTAGTAAGCTATCGATTGGTTGCTGTCCATTTACTGCGATTATCCAGCAGTTCTCGAGATATTTATGAAAATTTACGAAATCTGAAAAATTCTAATGTCTGAAATGAAACAATCATGTTCAACTGATGCCTAACCGTACTTTGCTAGAGCTTCCTTCTCATTCCAAGGGAAATCTTCTTTTGTATTTTTTTAAATTACGTACTAAGTATAGTTAAAGAGACTACAATCGCTATGACTTGTTTTGTCCAAATTTAGCTGCAAAAAACGGTGTTCTGATAAGCGACTCTAGTTGGTTAACGACTTGACCTTTCGTTTAATACAAATTATTGTACCACATTTCATCAAAATCGAAGTCAGAGGCCTGTTCATTTTTTTAGGGACAATTTTGTTTTTCCGATTAATGCCCATAGTAATATATTGTATTTCATTTTCCCTGATCATTTATTCTTATTTTTGGTATCGCGGAGAAATTGCGTAAGAGCTTCTGTAAATTTTGTACAAATTTACAAAAAAAAAAAAAAAAAAAAACAATAAATAAACATAAAATTTATATTCATCAGACTGATGAGCCTGTTTATAGTAATTAAAATTTAAATTTACAACATTTCAGTCATAATTTTGAATTAATGAATAGGGAGAAAGCAAAGAGGTCCTTGACAAAAGCCAAAACATTTTTTGATAAGTGAAAATAAGGGAAAACCCTCAGGGGAGTCCGTCCCAGTTTTCTTATAATTTCCACTGTTCTTCAGACAATTCCTTTGCATTTGAACCAAGAATATCTCTCTCTCTCTCTCTCTCTCTCTCTCTCTCCCTCTCTCTCTCTCTCTCTCTCTCTCTCTCTCTCTCTCTCTCTAGAGAGGGGGGAATGGCATGGCCCACGTAGATGCTGTTACTGGTCATTTTGACCATAAGGAGTCATTTCTGACCTACGGTGCCGTTGACGTTTTTCTTCCTAATGGCTCGTAGATTCAAAATATGCAATAAAAAAAATTAACCTTGAATAACATTTCAAGGTCAATTCTGCGGGGGTTAATATGGGGGTTATTTTTTCCGATCTCGCATTGGAGAATCATCTGGCCAACGTATTTCCATTATTTTTGGGACACCCTGTACATGTAGGTCTGCCAGTTTTGTCGGACTAATACTTAGACTTCTTTTCGTCTACTTGATTTATTTTACTAGATTGCCATTCATGTACAGTAAACATGATATCATCATATATGTTAATATAACTGCATATATACGGTTGATAAAATAATTGGCTATGATATATTATAACAAATATTAAAATGTTGTATGCAAAATTAATGAAAGGTTGTGGAATTGAATTCTCGCTGAATCTAAGGAGATGCAGGTCCCACCTGTACTAGTTTTTTTTTTTTTTATCTTTGAAACTTTTGAAAGAAGTCCAAGCTCCATTAAGGTTAATTACTAAGGACGACATGAGATATCGATGTGCCGAAAAAAAAATCACCAGTGACAGAATAAATTGCCTCGAAAAAGGTAATAGTGGATTTAGTACCTACAATTAACTTCAAATCTTTAAGAGTAAATCAATTCATTTCCTTTTAGAGGCGTTGATGACAGTTATCCCATTGTATCGATAATCCTAGGATAATGGGAGGACAGGCGTCGCATCCTGATCCCATGATTGAACTAATCCTAGACACCATAATCCCCAGGTCATGCCTGCCCATTGTGGGGTTCCATCTTGAGCTGATCCTCTGGCAGATCCTTATTGTCTCCTTAATCCTCCCGTAGGGCTATATATATCGGGGAGGGTCCTGAGAACTAAGGGTACAAGAAGGAGATTCGCTCCTGCTCAAGTTTGATGGGCGCGTGAGAAGGATTGTAGTGACGATATAAAGTATGAGCATAAAAAAGGAACTGTATTATTATTTCAACAAACCATAATTAATTCCGACGTCAGAATTATCAATTGTCAGTGTGCATTGACATGATAATTAATAAAATCATTGAGGTATAATTCTGACACTTTTTTTGCAACGACTATTGATTAAGATCAAACTCTATTTAATCTTCATATTGGATTCAGTTGTATGAATCATTGTTCTTGTTGATCGATGGAAAAGATTTTTTTTAGCACTTGTAGGAATGTTGCTATTGACAATACAATCATGAATGAAGTTTTGAAACATTTGTTCCATTCTTCTGTGATCCTAACTACCAGATACCCAAAATGACCCCCCATTAAAATGTGAATCTGTCTATTGTATACAGAAGCAAAACTTATAATAAAAATAAAAGTAAATGAACTGTATAATTTGTTCATGTACCCAATCATATGCATACAATTACACAATGTACACACACACATATAACCTGAATATATATATATATATATATATATATATATATATATATATATATATATATATATATATATATATATATATATATCAGAGCCTTCAATTTTCGGCCGATTAATTTAAAATGTTAACAGCAGCTTTCTAATGATATTAGAGTAGCTGCTAAAGTACATATGAGCATCATTCAAATAGTTTTAACATTACTGTCCCTTGGCAATGTAATTGAGGCGATCAGATTTTTTAAGTTTTTTTCTTCTTGGAATGACTAATGGAATAAAGAGGAAATTAATGCTACCAAAATAAAATTCTGAATTTCAAAATTTAATGTCAAAATTATTAATTTTATAGGCCCAAAATCATTAACGTCCGCTGTCCCTGAGCACATTTATTACACTTTACTATTTTTGGGGGGGGGGGGGAAGGATATTATATTTTTTAATCATGTGTTGTTTCATTTTAAAATAATAATATTTAAGGTGAATTCTTGTAAATTTAAATAAATTTTAAAAAAATCTAACTTCGTAATAGTGCCTTTTAAGTTGTCCCTCAGTTTTGACATCATTACCGTCCGCCTTTGAACTAACGAGAAAACCTATCAGGATAGAGCAAATTGTTTCCAAATAGATGTTGGAGCAGCTCTCTGAAACCGATTTTTATTGTCCAGAAGGTGCGGAAGAGAAATGTTGAACTTATCAGTTTTTTCGATGTGTTTTATCTGGTAAATCACTATTGGAGTATTTTGCTGGTCATTACCGTCTCCCATTTTATAATTCAAAACATCGTAATTAAACGTGGTATTATGAAGGATATTGAAGGTGGTACAAGGAAGAATATTGAAAGTGGCATAAGAAAGAGTATAGAAGGTAGTATTAGGAAGGATATTGAAGTTGGTTTTACGAAGGGTACAGAAGATGGTAAAAGGGAGGGTATAGAAGGTGGTATTAGGAAGGATATTGAAGGTAGTATTAGGAAGGATATTCAAGAAGGTATTAGGAAGGATATTGAAGGTGGTATTAGGAAGGCCACAGAAGGTGGAATAAGAAAGGTTATAGAAGGTAGTATTGGGAAAGATATTGAAGTTGGCATTAGGAAGGGTTACGACATGAATTTGCGATGTTCGGAATTGCGTGGATGGTTTTTAAATATTCAGAAAACACTCAATATAAATATTCAATATTCTACATAAGATTTTTTTAAATAATAAATATAAAAAAAAAAAAAACTAAAAAAACTAGACCAATATTTACAGCAAGTATACTATTGTTCTTCTATTTTCCTGTTTGTTTGGTTGGTTGATTGTACGGAATAATAATGATTTCGAATTTGTATGTACCTTTTTATCAAGTAATCGTATGTAAAGAAAATACCTAATACAAAGTAAAACAATTCAAGTGATAAATTGTGGGACAAACCTGGGATCTAGTCTAACCTATTCAGTTATTCAACTAAAACATATTATGCTAATAAAGTGTAGAATAGAAAAACAGACATTTAGTTCCATTTTTATTAAATACAAGAGTTAAAACACACAAAAATTATTTGAAGAGCATTAACATCCAATAAAATATCACTACCGTCCGGGACACCATTTTGGAAATGGTCATATTCCGAAAAATAAAGTAGTGGATGCTTGACCAACTATCAACAAAAATTAACCATCATATATATGTTCAATTGGTACAAAGAAAGTTGATTAATTTTCAAGTTGATTTCTGTAAAATTTGAGAACCAAAAAGTGAAATCTATCTGAATAATGCTCATATGTATTTTTTGATTCCTCGAATCATAATGATTTTATGACGGATTTTGTAATAGAAAATGAAGAAATGTTCTCCATTTTCGAAAGAATAATTATTTCATAAAAATCCTACGTACTTTTCTAAATTTTACCTTCTTCATTCAAAATAGTTTTAGTTTTTTTTTTTGTTTTAGATTAAACATTTCCGCCTGCAGACTATCGCACGAAGAATTAAATCGCTGTTTTCAAAGAATTAAAAGTTTTAATTCATAAAAAGGTTTTAATTTAAAATCTTTTTTGTGGATCATTTAACATCTCAAAGAAAACTTATAAATAATTGAAAAATATTGATTCATTTTTTATTCATATATTGAAGAAAATGACTTTAATCAAATCAAGTAGTACTACCTCTTAACCAGTCAAGTCGACATTTTGAGAAATGGTTTACTCCGGCCGCAAATTGTTAATACGTATCTAACGGTCGCAATATTTGTTATATTCGAACAAATACGATATACACCGCGCCAGTATGCACCCCTTTATATAAATAAATTTATGTAGGATCGATGTAGCATTCAAGAATTATTTTTAAATTTTTTTTACGAATTAATGCCCCCTTGTAATTCGCACAAGTCACAAATTAGCAGGTAGCCTCTGTAACTCCATGAATGCAATTATTCAATATTATATGCTTGTTTAATATAATTCGCAGGAACATCTCATTTATTACATTCCTATAATTTGTGATCATTCACTGTGTTGCCTAATGAGCTAATTATCAGATATTCCATATTCATCATATAAGAATGGATTTTTCAAAACAAATTAATAACTAAAATTCTGATTACACATGAATTTAACACTTGTTGGCAAAAAACATTGAAAGAGATTAATTATGAACACATCCGACGTGCTGAGTTTGTCGGGAGTACTCAAATCCCTTTTTCGAGTGAACAGCTTAAATCCGTTCCAATATGCATTTCGGTTATAAATAAACCAAATAGGATTATCGCAGGATTTGTATAAATATTCATGAAAACAAAGGTGTGAGTAATCTTTAAATTAAATACAAGGGATCGAATGAAAAATAATTTCATTAATAGCGCGTTTCCTGATATTGCTGTTCAATATGTTATATATATTTGTATTACTGGCTCAAAAATGGTCCGATTCTTATGAAATTTGGTACCAAAATCGTTTGTATAAGTTGAAAGGTTCACCTCTAATGGTTTATATGTCGATATGCCGTTAACAAATACCGCAACCAATATAACACCACATACTAATAGTACTAAAAATTCAACATAAAAGTCATTTACGCAGGAACTCCATAACTAAGCACATGCCTCAGAAGGTAGATAAACTGCATACTTAAATAACTTGCTTAAAATAACCTATATAAATCGATACATATATTAAAAATGTATAGAATCGCTGACTGTATATGGTAGATATATGAGAAAAAATATTATTTGGGGTCTTTATCAACGCAATAGCACCAGAAACAACCATTGTTAGGATTTTTGCCTGTATGCACGCTAATTTCAGAAACGGCTTATTCGATTTAGATGCGGTTTTCACTTTTATATTGTCGTAAGCTTTAATAAACATTTAATGTTTGTAACTCACGAATAAGGCGGAAGGTCAATAAAATTACGCCACACACTTTTACACTTTTTATTTATCTTCCCTACATGTTTCGCACCCTTATTGGTGCCTCTTCAGGGGAACACACTTAAACATTAAATTCAGCCTCAACTTGAGGAATGGAACCTTCCACCAGCAGGGCCTAGTCTAAAATAGGGCGTAATTTTATTGACCTTCCGCCTTATTCGTGAGTAATATATATTTGAGCTAAGGGCCATTTAATGAATAATTTAATGTTTGTTTAAAATCAATCGATTTATAAAAAAAAGTTATGCCAATGTAAAAATAAAGTCGAACATTTGATAAACTGTCTATATCTATCTAATCTTTCATCTATACTCCACTCGGACGAAGTAACCCATTGACGCTTGTTTTTTTCATTTCTCATAAAAAAAATCTAAGAGGTAGAAATAGGCCTCAGGATAACGGGAAAAATACGGAAAAAAATTCATTGGATTTTTTGTTTCGAGAAATTTATGAAAAACTGAAAGATTCCTGCAGGCATCATTGTACGTAAGGGGAGGAATGTTTTTGTGAATAAACATGTATAAGCATTTACATTTATTGAAACATATAAAAAATGTATGAGTTAAAGTTAAATCTCCAGGTCATCCTGAAATCCTTCCTAACAAGGGAGGCATTCGGTTGACAACTGGTGGCACCGGAGACGTGTTCAAGCTACCAAAATTATATGAAATTACATAATACATATATTGTAGACTGTAATATTTCTTAACGTAAATAAAATATTTTTTGAGAGGAAATCGTTGACCGTAGATGATGCAAGGTAGGCATTGTCGGGGTTCGGTCACTGCTACTTAATAAAACTACATTTTATCATAAAAATGGTTTTATTGTGCCGACGTTTCGGCTTGAACTTCAAGCCTTCATCAGGGCTGTAAAAAACAAGTAGGACGGATGTAATACTGAAATATACATATATATATGCCTACATACACAAATACACAAACATATAGACATATATAGAAAAAGACAAAAACATAAAATACTAGAACATAATATATAGAAGAACAATGTGCTCTAGAAGTGCTTGGATTGTTAGGAAAACAGATATAAGAATAACTGATTACATATTAGATTAGATATAAGAATAACAATATGGGCTTACCGATGGGAAGATAGAGAACTATTCCTCACAAATGCGGGATCATTTCTGACAGTTAATGCAGGGAAACATAGGAAGAAAGGAGTTGGTGAGGGGGGGGGGTTCTGGACCACCCAATGGACAGAGAACATAGAAGATGAAAGAAAGAGCGGCGAAAGCGGCGAAGTACAGTAAGGGGTCATAAAGTCATAAAATGTGTTAATGGAAAGGAAGTACTACCCAAGACAATATTGTCCCTCAATTCAGAGGCCTCCCATATATCCCAAACCTCACAGAAAAAATCCAAAAATCCCTACGCGATACATTCCCCACTCTAAAACTAGGACTATCGACACAGAACAAACTGAAAAACTTACATACGACTCTTAAAGACCCTATCCCAAAAAAAGACGGGACCAATGTAGTCTACAGAATCCCCTGCATCACACCCAACTGCAATAGTGCGTACATTGGACAGACTAAAAACCCAGTAAGAAAACGTAGCAACAACCACAAAAACGATGTAAGGAATAAAGACATAAAGACAGCTTTAACTAGACATGCCATCACAGACGGACATGACTTTGGTTTTGACCAATACTCCATCCTTTCCACTGAATCCAACGAAGACAAACGCCTCCTTTCCGAATCAATTTTTATCCACCTAGAAAATAACCCAGTTAATGACAAAATTGACAAAGAAGTCATCTCCTCTACCTACTCCAACATCTTCCATTTATTAAAAACTCCATCCTAATCCCCTATACCGCCTGCAATATAGCCCTTTATACCTGCCTCCCTTTCATTAACACAACATTTTATGACTTTATGACCCCTTACTGTACTTCGCCGCTTTCGCCGCTCTTTCTTTCATCTTCTTTGTTCTCTGTCCATTGGGTGGTCCAGAACCCCCCCCCCCTCACCAACACCTTTCTTCCTATGTTTCCCTGTATTAACTGTCAGAAATGATCCCGCATTTGTGAGGAATAGTTCTCTATCTTCCCATCGGTAAGCCCATATTGTTATTCTTATATCTAATCTAATATGTAATCAGTTATTTTTATATCTGTTTTCCTAATAATCCAAACACTTCTAGAGCACATTGTTCTAGTATTTTATGTTTTTGGCCTTTTCTATATATGTATGTATGTATATATGTATGTGTATTTGTGTATGTAGGTATATATATATATATATATATATATATATATATATATATATACCTATGTACCTATGTGTATGTGTATTTCAGTATTACATCCGTCCTACTTGTTTTTTACAGCCCTGATGAAGGCTTGAAGTTCAAGCCGAAACGTCGGCACAATAAAACCATTTTTATGATAAAATGTAGTTTTATTAAGTAGCAGTGACCGAACCCCGACAATCCCTACCTTGTAAATAAAATATATTAAAAAAAAAAGTTAAAAAGAACTCTCTTCTCTTTTCATCAAAATCACAAATGGTAATTCTTGAAACATGATTTACCTTTAGTTAAACACAAATAAAGTTCACATTTATCACAGTAACCACAAGTTTGGTTTTTGCACTTTCCCATCCTGCATCCCATCTTCTGACATACATCAGGCAGTACATTCTCAAAACATCATTCAAATCTGAGAAGAGACCTATGGGATTCTCTTTGAATTTAAATCGTCGCCATTTAGCTAAAAATACGCGAAGGCTCGGAAAGAATATTGTCGTCGACATCTTCATCATCCTCACTATCATCTGGTGCTGCGATTATATGAAAAATCTGTTTCTCCTCTCTCCACTATCGATCAGATAATGGGATCCATCGCTCGGACCTCAGTACCAGATGCACGATGGTGCCCACAGGAAACAAATGAACAGCCAAAAACATTGGCACAAAAAAATAAAACTTCAGTAAACAAAACTTTCCCTTTTTAAAATACACCACTAGTACTAAGGAGTACGATTTTTTTAGGTCAGAATGGACGATTTTAATAGTATTTTGGCCTTACGAAATGGGTCCCCTCGGGGTCAGAAACGAGACTCAAAAGTAAAAAGTAGAAAGTTCAAAATCTTACTTCAATGAATATCTGACTTAATTATTAAATTTTTCATTTATATTCTTCCGCAGTGTTGCGAGGTACTACACTACTTAATAAATACACAATAACTTAACATTTTTCTTTATTAATTTTAATGAATAATAAATGCGTACACATGTAAAAAAAAATGAGAAAATCCCACAACCACAGCAACTGAGGAACCGGATACAGCGCCCCGTTCAGCACTCCTAGTGGTAGAAGTACCAACCAATACCCGAGACGGTTTGGCGGCAATTTGAAGAGAATACGGAGTATCCCCAACTTCTAATGAACCAATTTAGTTCGTTTTTAAAACATCTCGATCTCTTTAGTCACTCACAATTTACACCGAGTTTCGTTACAATACAACCAAAATTGCTACCGTTATAAGCAAATTAGTAATTTTGGTCAGGAGTAAATCCCTCCTTTAGGTGGACCGATTTAGCCTATATTTACTAGACTTTTTTCTAATAGATCCCAGTACATATACCAAGTTTTGTTGCAATAAAACAAACATTACGGCCAGTATGGGAAGGTAAGGAATTGGGGTCCAGAGTAACCCACCCCCCTCCTCCCCCTCCAGATGGACCGATTTTGCTGGTTAACGACAAATAAAAAACTAATTTTGGGGGGGGGATAATGCGCGTGAAATTCGATTTTGTGATATTTCTAACGGGCTCAATGATTGTATATATATATATATATAAATATATATATATATATATATATATATATATATATATATATATATATATATATATATATATACATACGGACAACCTATAAATATATATAAATTTGATTCGCTGTTATTTTCGTATTGAAACGTGACATTTTTTTGGCCGCAGTTCCCGGATTGCGTCACCGGCACGGCGTGAAAAGCGGGTTTCATCCAAATATAAACACACTAAAAGAAAGTAACATCAGAATATCTGTAATAAGAGCTCTGTTTTAATAGTTGATAAAACTTTATCAAGTAAAGTAAGTATCATTTTTCTCCTATTATTATTTTAGCGAATCCTAAGAATTGTTTTGTCAACCAGAGTGCTCCATTTACTGTTGTCATCTGTCACAGCTGAGTCAATTTTCACTGAGCTGAGTATATATCCATTAACAGCTGAGGAAGTATTTTCCTAGTTGTTCATAATGGTTTAAACTCGCCGACGTAATCTACCCAGGTATCTCGGCGGCCATGAAGACGGATCGAAACGTTTTAAGTGATAAGAAACAATGTATCGACAAGATAAGGGAGGGGGCCGCTCACTAAAAATAGAAGATGGAACACGGTAGATAAGTAATGGCTTGACTTATAAGCACTATATCAGAATTTCTACCTCGAGTGCTCTCTTTTGCCGATATTACGTTAGTACGGGTAGCTTGATTTATTAGTAATTTTTTATGGGGCTTAAGAGCCGAGAAGTTATTAGTCTTAGTTATTTGCGCCGTCCGCTTTCCCGAAAAATATACCTAAACAATTCTCTGGAAAATCTATGGGAGATGAAGAACTTCGAAGGGAAATATGGGAAGATAATTTATGAATTCAGAAAATTATTTTTTTATGGCCTACTGGTTGTACACCGGTAGAAAGAAAGGAATTTCAGAGAGGCAAATTCACCGTTTGAAAAGAACAGGTCCAACAATTTTCGCAATAACGAATGAATTCTTGGCCTTAATAGCCAATTAAAACTAGTACACCGTAAAAACTAATGAAAAAACTCAATTCAGTTTCCTTAATTTCAGTTCAAACAAGCAGGGAAGGAAGACAAAAGCCGTAATTCCAACAAAAATCGTAACGAAATGTTTAAACGCTATCATTTACTATTTAACTCAGCGATAACTTGTACAAAATAAAAAATGTAATTTATATTCAAACATGTGTTTAGTTTTATTGTTATTGTTTTTATTTCTTTTATTATACTTTACTTTCATTTGTGATAACTTGTGAATGTGTTAATTCTGTATATATATATATATATATATATATGCACAGCGCGCTTTCCAATACTGCTGATTTTGAAGAAAAGGTACGTCATTATATCAAGAAGCTATACCGTTCAGCAAGCTTTCGAAACTGCTAAATATGGTAAATGTTCATTGGTGGGATGTCTGAGGAACAGAAAAGACTAGGAACGCGTATTGTTCAAATTGCGGGAATAATAAATTAACATGCTAAGAAAAAAATATAATAGTTTACCTTGAGAAGTGGTTTAGAAAAATTGACGATCACTTACCTGCAAACAAAAAAAAAAAATCATATAAGTTAGTAGGCACAATATGAACTTACGTGGCTTGCATTTGTCAAATTTTTAATCATAGGAATGAATTAAAATTGTTGTAATTAAAAAGGAATAATTTTCAGTCATTTATCCAAATTATGTTATTACTAAGTATGTTCCAAACTTCTAGAATCGATGCAGGATAAAAAAAAAGAGAGTAAAAAGTCCTTTGGCATATTTCTTGTTTTTGCGTCGTTTCCGAAAAAAAAACGCAAAATACTAAAACACAATTGTGAATAGGCATTCTTCCATAATGCCTATATAAAAATCATTAAAAGTATATTTTTTATCTTTATATAAAAGTACTTGTACTGCAAATAGATGTGTCTTTAGATGTGTTAAAAGCAATGTCTTAAAAGTAGTGCAGCAGCAGAAGAATTAGAAGAAGTTCAACTGATTTCCATAGGGAAGGGATTAGAAGTTGTGTCGGAGTTTACCTACATAAATAATAATAATACGATTTTTTGGCTTGATTGGCATAGAGATATCCCACAAAATTTAAAAAGCCGATCAAGTTTATTACCAATTATGTAATAGTATAATCGGCCACAGAGAAGTATGTTGACTAAACGGCACGTACACCGTTGTGTCTATCTCCCGATCCTAACCTATAGGAGTGAAAGTTTGGTAATACTTGTTGAGCCGCATTACTTTCGCAGAACTGAAGTTTCTGAGGAGAGCAGTGAGGAAGACACGATGGGATTGCGCCAGTCTGACTGACGTTTAAAAAGGACCACACTCGAATCCTTGCAGTTTATGTGGTTTGGGCACGTGTGTCGCATGGACAAAGTTCTGGAAACTCGACCCTCTGGGAAAAGGCCGCGAGGGCGGCTTAGAATCTCCAGAGGAAAATATCCAGAGAATTGGAAGGAAAAGGGGCAAAAGCCTCCAGAAAATGAAACGGGTTTGCAGGAACCGGAAGAAATGGCTGCGATTTATCGAGGCTCCTTTAGGCTAGAAATGACACAAGAGGAAGACAAAGAAGAAGAAAAATATTTGAGTTTAACCCGCCTTTGGTCGCGCCATATTGTCCCGTTTTTGCGAGCAACGTTTTTAAGGTTAGCATAGCAACTGTTTGCTTCGAAAATAATTTCGTAAGCTATGTGAATGTACAAATGACAAGTAGAAAAAATATCAGAATTAAATAAAATGAAATATTTGCATTAAAAGAAATTTACGGCAAGTGTAAGGAAAATGCTCACGGTGCGATCAACGCGAACAGAAATTCTATCGAATCTAGGAATTAGGAGTCATGTGGAGATTTATCGGCTCATCCGCCAGAAGATTGTGAAACCTCTACTGATAATTGCGTTATCTACTTACTAGCTACTAGGGACTAAGATTTCTCGAGGAAAGGCCATAGCTTAATCACAAACTTAACCCAACAACTGTGCTTTTGAGGGCCTGATCGAATCACTTTACAGAATTCATCCTACACGTCTTATCAAGTACAACGTTACTCCTAGTGCTATAACAAACTTGTATAATACAAGGAGATATCCCAAAGAAGAAATTTCACTCAAATTACAAATCAATGCGCAATGTGAAATTAAATAATAAGATGAGCTCAGAACTCGGGCACGCACACTAGATTTTAGACCGTTACCTCCCTCCTTCCATCGGCTTAGGACATTCAGCTAATGTAATGTAGCTAATTCTTTTGAACAAGTGGGATGCAAACAAGATTAAAGGCCATTGAAAGTATAGAACTTAAAATGTAAAATTGTAAGTAAAAGATCAAAGCCATGCACTATATATATATATATATATATATATATATATATATATATATATATATATATATATATATATATATATATATAAGAAAAATAACAACTACACCGTATAAATTGGAAAAAAAATGTTAAAAAAAAATGATGATAATAAAAAATAAGATAAAAACTCTCAATTGTTTTTCACCTAAATTTGTACGTATTAAAACAAAAATCAACAAAACATAGTGTGTATGTGCTTCTGTTATATGTGTTCGTATAAATGTGTATTTCGTATAAACTGTAGGATATGTGTGTGGACTACCATCCGCCAACAGTTCATTCATGTTATGTGGTACGTTCAAATTTCTTCGTCTTCTGAAGTCCGTTAATAAGTGTTTTACTGTTAAAGTCGTATTATATTGTCTGCACAGTGGTATGTCTTGTTTTGTCATCAAGTGAGAGTGGGTTAGTAGAGTATGTCCAATTCGAAGGCTTGTATATGATTTAATAGGTCGTTTCTTGTCCAGGAAAATCCTCCCACCAGAACTATGCTTATATACAATGTAAATATATAGGTAATATTATGTACATAATGTCAAGGATACATAATGAAGTACATAAGTACTCCAGCTGCCTGAATTTCCTATTACAGGCCACTGAAGGCTGGGTGGGCCTAGGAACGGTCTTAAATGCCACTAAAAGATAAAAATATATTAGTGAATGCCCATGTTTAGAACTCAGGTCATCCATTAAATGATGAGTACTCCTATTTTTTATGAATATTTAAAAGAATTTAAAATGTATAACTTGCATGAAATTCCAGTTCTGGAAAAAATAGTGAAGGTAATGAAATGTTTAATAATTTCAAGCATAAAAAATACGTGTAATAAAAAGTGTATAATGTTTGACTTTCTGCTTGATTTATAGTAATAAGATTTCATAGGGTCACATTTAAGAAATTATAAATAGTAACCTTTCGAATAATAACTGTTTGACATAATTTCTCACTAGTTTTCAAGAATAAAAATACACTGAATCGCCTGTGTAGCCCAGAGCCAAATGTAAATCGTGCTAGGACAGAGAGAACAGAGAGGAGGACGTTAAAAAGAGAAATGACCTTCGGAAATTTAGAAGGAAGATAAATGATGACCCTGGAATACAGGAGCAGGATACAGCAACCTGGATGAGAATGGAACAGGACTCAGGTTGAGGAGTAGTATCCTTTATATACATATATTCTTTACCGAGTAGGTCCTTTAAGTTAGGTTTAGCGTGTTTCCTCTCTGTCTATAAGGAGGAAACGTCTATATGTCGTCGATAAAATTAAGCTGTCTGCGCTCCCGCTTGTTCTGATGAGAAATGTTACCTTCAGGTTACGGTGAACGGTTATATATATATATATATATATATATAAGGCTCCGTATTCCCTTGGACTTAGTTAACTGGATAAAAATGAGAGAAATGTTTGGGTGTCCAACATTGCAGATGTGGGAACAATGAATCCGCAAGAGGCTGCCTCCGGGTCATTGGAACCTCACGTGAAAGACACGTAAGGTAATTTCCGTAAGGCCTAAGACCTGACGAGGGTTGCCTCGTCCAGCCACGAGTTAGAGTAGAGTTGGGGATGAAGGGTTTATACCTCCGTCTGATCAGAGTCCACGCCCGTCCCAAAGATCTCGTCCCAGATAGTTGTCGAAGGTAGGTTTGCCAAATATTATTCTCTTACCTCCCACATTGATATTAGTTGATAACTACCTCTCTCTCCCTCGCTCAACTATTTCCTCTTACCTAAGCGATGGTTAATAATTTTTTTGTATGTAACAGTAACCTTAGTACAAATTAAAGTTAAGTGTAGGAAAGTAGGTACGGAAATGGAATTCCGCTTCCTTAAAGTATTTACCCATTATCTATTCCTTTAAATCCCGCCCTTGCTGATCGGCCCCTTACATTTATATACATACAATAGACTCCCCTTATCCGGGGTTCTCTTCGAGAGGAATGAGTGACGGATCTCGGAACTCGCCGGAGCTAGACCGGCTCGTGGGTTCCTATAAAACCTTCCCTTGCTAGCGAGCCGAACATTTGTGTCATGGTATTTAATTGAATGAAATTCAATGAATGCATATATGTTTCATTTTAGAGGCAGGAACTTATGTTTCTACTAAGAAAATAATGTTTCTTACTAAGGCATCTTCGGCTGGCCCGCCTGTCTACATATTTTTATTCCTTCAAACTTTGAAATGCATATGCACTTGTAAATAATAAACCAGTAAGGATTTACTTATTTTAAATTTATTTTATAATTGGGTATCTACCTAAAGTTTACATAAATATACAACATTAAAAATGGTACATATTATTATATCCTCAAATAATAACGTTTTTCAAATATATCAGTGATCGCTTCTAAGTGACTTCTCAAATCCGGCGTTTTCTCTAATCCGACTGCACCCCGGTCCAAACCACGCCGGATTAGGGAGAGTCAACTGTTTATATATAAATTATACAAGGAATAGAAGCAAGCGCTTAAAACCGTTTAAACGTTTTAAAACGTTTTGTTGCTTAGCCTCTTTTCTCAGCTTTTGTAATTACTTTTAGCAGTAAAATGAATTTTTGTAGTGAATTTTATTTCTAATATTTGTCACTCTCAATAATTAAATATTGTCGATATTGTCACTCTCAATAATTAAATATTGATATTTATAAGACTACAAGGGGTCTCCCGTGGTCTAATGGCTAGCGCCTTGGATTCATAAGCGGGCGATGGTGGGTTCGATTCCCAACGTCCGGCAGGAATTTTATCATCCCACGGCTCGCTGGTAAAATTCCTCGCTGCACCCTGGATGTCGGCGCTAATGACCTAGATGTAGATGCGCCGTAAAAAAAAAAAAAAAAAAAAAAAAAAAAAAAAAAAAAAAAAAAAAAAAAAAAAAAAAAAAAAAATATATAAGACTACAATGAGAATAATGATTACATAATTCATGATGTTTATTAATTATTTGGGATAATATAAAACAATTAAAAACTTATTTGAGCCTTCCACATTAAAAAAAAAAAAAAAAAAAAAAAAAAACTGTCTAGTGTTGTACCGTCTAGTTGCAACAAATTTTGAGCTGTCAGTACTAGGCAATACCAGTTTGGACAACTGTGTTAGTCAGAATTAATAAAATTTCCAAGTTGACAGATGTCATAGGTATATTGAAAAAAAAATACTATTGAAGATAAAAAGGACAGAATGAGGAAATGAAGGAGAAAGATGAACGGAGAGGGCATTGACAGTTGTTTGGGCGTGAGTGAGGGTCAGCATGGAGGGGTAGTTTTGCCAGGGAATCTCCCGCCGGCGGGAATGTTAATGTCCACTGCCTCTTGAATTATATCCAGCGCACTAGCGCTCTCTCTCGACAACTACAGCAATCATTTATACTGGGTGTATACTACTCAAGCCCATCTCTCTTTTTGTCGCCATGGTCAGTGTTTAAACACTTCTGTATTGATTTGTGTCGGATTATTACAGCCAACAGTAGCCAACATTGAAAGTGGATTTATTTATTATGACGGCCTAGCCTTATAAAAGTGTTCATCGAGAGTTATTTGTAATATGTTTCGGCTGTAATAATGCCTAATAATTTATTCCTGAACATTGGTACAACATTTTACAGTCTTCAGCAGCGAAGATAAGCATATCCAGATGTTTAAGTTCCTAGTCAACAAAAGACAACAAAAATCATACAACTTTACTTAAACTAAACATAAACGATATTCATATTACTTATACATTTCAGTTACGTCGGCGATGGTTGAGTTATTTGAAGCCGAACCACCCAGTATCGCCTCGGGAGGTCAGGAATAGGGTGGCCCTTAGCTATAGGGAATTTTTTTGGAAGTCATATGTTGTTGCTCCCACCCTCCAATTCTGTTCCAATCAACAAAAAAACAAGCTGTGCAAAAATTCAGAGCAATCGGACAACTGCGAGGCGACCCGCAAATGGTTTGAAATTGAGACATAGTATACGCAGCGATTAATTCCGTTAAAAAGGGATATACTGTTCTATCTGAATCATTTTCTCAAAAAACATTACGTAGTTAAATCAAGGCGACCCCAGAAATTCTTTAAAATCATTCTGAATCAAATATCTCAAAAGTCGAATCTAAAAACCTTTTGGAATAACAAGGACAAATTAAAAAATGTGAGAATTTTTCTAATGCACACTAGGGTGGCCCTGAGCGATAGGGATTTTTGTTGAAAGTCAAAATTTTGCTGCTTCCATCCCCCATTTCTGTTCCAATCAACAAAAAAACAAACTGTACAAAATTTCAGGGCAATCGGAGAACTGCTAGGCGACCCCAAACGCTTTGAAATTGAAACATAGTATACGCAACGATTAATTCTATTAAAAAAGGGATATACTGTTCTATCTCAATCCGTTACTTATTGAAATTTTTTCCGCTACCCAAGAAATTGTTTAAAAGCATTATGAATCAGATATCTCAAAATTTAATTCTAAAAATTGCAGGGATAACATGAAAAAATTAAAAAATATTAGTTTTTTAATAATGCACACAACCTGTGTAAGACAACCGCATTTTTATTTAAAACAAAAATTTCTATAGAAACAAGGCATAATGTGAACAATAAAAAAAAATACAAATATTGCACATTATGTTTTTCTAAGGGAGGATTTAGTAGCAGTCTGGTATTTTTTGCGGCCCCCGGCTACGATCTGCAAAACTAATTGTTACTCATTTTCAACTTTTGTGAGGTCGTTCTTGTAATCCTGGATGAGTTTGACACCTCTTTCGCCAACGTTATTGACACCAACTATCTTCTCAAGTTTTTCAATTCCACTCTTGTAACCTGGATCCACGTTGAAGGGTCTTGTCGAGGAAATCGGTGCTGATTGAAAATCTCGTGAAGAAATGTTTTATATCAGGAATTACAAAAGATTGAAAATTGTTTTTTATGAAAGAAGAAAAATCATTTAGTTGGAATACGTTCGTCTTTAGTTGATTTTTTTCTTCTTCCTCTTCTTCAGCATTGTCTGCTCCAACATAACTTGAGCTATATTTGCCTTAACCGCCGTTGGAACGTTGTCATCAAATGAGGATATAAGGAAGGACATCATCCACAGTTTCGTGAACTAAGTACCAGAGATGATTGGAAAATTTTTTTGCGGCAGCCGTACTGATTTCTGGATCAATATCCTGATAATGTATCAGTCTGGTGATAGACACCAGGCTCGAACGTACCCTGGCGCAAGAAAAATACATATTCTTCTTAAAAAATTTTTCCACTATAAGATAACTGAAATTGATTTTGGAACACGTACATTTTGAATGTATAAATCGCCTTTGGCATCCACCTAGCATGACTTACAGCTCCTGGTACACGAAACGATACTCCTTTCTTCCCGTGCAAACGAGTGCATTTTCAGGAAGCAGGAACAGACTTGATTGTTTATCTTTTTATCCAATATGAACAAGAACACGACTCATTTAATTTTCATTACTGGTGCTTACATGCTAAAAATTGATTAAAAAATAAAAGAACTTAAAAAAAA
This sequence comes from Gonocerus acuteangulatus, assembly GCA_946811695.1. NCBI lineage: Eukaryota > Metazoa > Arthropoda > Insecta > Hemiptera > Coreidae > Gonocerus > Gonocerus acuteangulatus. The sequence goes on from OX328129.1 coordinate 42,006,872, forward strand.
AAATTATCTGAAAAAATTACTTTCGGACGAAAACGTCAATGTTTCAAGGTCATTGCGGGTCGCTTCGGAGTTGTTCGATTTAGCTAAAGTTTTGAACAGATCGTTATTTTGTTGATTGGAACAAGCTGTGTCCATTTAGCTTGTTGCTGCTTGTAAGGTTTGTAGAATATCAGGTTCCTTCTCCTATGCTCCTCTATTGGGCCATTTCGTGCGGTTTTTCGCTACCTGGAAGACCGACATGGCAGGGGACCCACTGACGCCCGACTTTCCATTCCCTATTAATGATGCCCTGTGGCAATTTGAGGTGTTGGCTGTTGCTATGGGCGTATATTGCAGCCTTAGACTCAGGGCTGTCAGAAACATATATATAAATAAATATATATATATATTAACTATACTTATTCCAAGCTTCGCAAATTACACTAGCATAATGAAATTAAAAAACTCGCTAAAATGAAACAGTTCCTGCGAATCGGACTTTAAATCTATTCGTAGAAAAATAATTTAATAAAGACTAAATCAAGAAATCAACTTCAAAAAAATAAGGGTTAAATTAAAACCAACTATACAAAATGACGAGTGGTTAATGGAACGTTTCTAGATCAGAAAAGAGCGGCCCCAAAAATGAGGAAAGGAACTTGCTGAAAGAATCAGGTTAAGTTACCGTCAAACACAATAGACATAACGCAAAAAACTTTTTTTCTAGTTATTATTCATTTAGATGCATCAAAAGCCTGCTGATAACGATTCTCGAGTATCGAGATATCGAAGATAGCGATGAACCAATGCCCTCCTGGGTACTATGGAGAGACCTTCATACCGATATGCATGACATATGATACGCCAGAGGTCCATGGAGGTGGTTCTATTCCCCAGGCGATGATGAACTTGATCAAGTACTCACTTGGGGCGCTTTACCGTTAAAGGGCAATGATTTAGTAATTCGCTACGGCAAAGGAGGAAAAGCTAATTATGGAATTCGTGGCTATTAATACAGATTTTACTTCGGTTTCATATATATATATATATATATATATATATATATATATATATATATATATATATATATATATGTGTGTGTGTGTGTGTGTGTGTGTGTGTGTTTATATATACATATATACATATATATTTATATATATATATATACTTCTTCTTAATTCTTTCTGGCAGGGTGTCAATTCCACAGCATTATAGGTTAAACCGTTTTAAAATTACCAATCTATATATATAAAAATCACGTGTCTGTTTTTCTGTTTTTCTGCTTTTCTGTTTTTCTGTTTTTCTGTTTGTTTGTTCCTTATACAAATCCACACCGTTTGACCAATTTGGACCAAACTTGGCACACATGTACTTCTTGATACGGGAAATCTCCTAGGCTAGGTCAAAATAGTCAAATTTCGAAATTTGGTCAAAAGGTCAAAAGTTTTGTTCAAGAAAAATTGGCTACACTGAACCATTCATATTCTGGCAGTCATTTTGAATAATATCTCAAATTTATTTGTTGATGTTCTTGATAATTAGAATAACTCGAACTCATTGATGACTTTACATCATTATATAATCATATATATATATATATATATATATATATATATATATATATATATATATATATAAAATCTTTTAGGCTTCACAGTTCGGAAGTAACGAGTTCCAAATTGTTAATTAAAGAAGAGTGAATTGTTCAAAAATAGTAATTTTCTTTCCAGTGTTGCCTAGGTGGAGATTAGCAAGCTAAAAAAAACTTTCTTCTTTTTTTGCGAAAAGTTTTTCTTTTGCGAACAAAACTTTTCAGTTTTAACCTGTATGTTTATCTAAATTATAGCCGTATATTCTCAAGATTTGGACAAGTAATATCATATAAGATCAATTTTATTAATTTCTGATGAAAATGTAGAGCAACACTGAGCCCCTAGAAGCCATTAACCATTATCCTTTTTTTTAAGTTTGGTTTGTTTATCTAATTTCCAAAATTTTTTAGTTTTAGTAAAATATTAGTGTTTACCTAAATTATAGCCTTATATTCTTAAAATTTTGACTAATATATATTAATAAGTAATTTCAAATATTAAGTTTTTGATCAGTTGAAAAATGTTGTGATTATCTAAATTATAACCCTATATTCTCAGATTTTGGATTAATATCATATATTAGTAAGTAATTTGAAATATCAAGTATTTGATCTGTTGATTTGGAGTTTCCCGTTTGTTTTCCATAGTTAATTTTTTTGTATTTGTGAATTGCATTTTATCTCATGCATTTTCTTAACATGAACTATGTCTTCAACATTAACCCATTAACCTGCACAGAACTTTAATAATTTAAATACTTTTAGTTCTTTAACGTACCACCTAAAATCATCTATGTGTGACATGATATTTAAACATTTGGGTCATTCCATGTCAAATCAACCCAAAAAAATAGGATTTGACATCCATGATCTCAGATTTTAATGAAACTTGGCATGTTCATTCCTTTCATGGATATAAGTAAGAATATAAAATAGTTTTTGTCAATCTCAAATAGTTTAATTTCATGCCCTGCTAAAGTATTTCAAATTTTGCAGTTATCATCGATTGGACAAAAGAAGTGCACTTAGTTCTAAAATATAAATCATACCTATCGACCAATGTTGATGCCATTTTCTATGACAATACTTCAATAAATATGGAAGCCAGAAAAAAAATAATGTAAGCATAAAGTTATTACAAATGTTCTGAAAAAATCCTGAAGTGTTAAAATGCATTTTGTAAAAATTAAATATGGCGTTCCACACTAAGTGGAATATCATCAAACGATAAAAAGAAAATCACTAACATAGTTTTTTATTATTATTCCAAAAGGTATACACTATCACATGAAAAAATAAAATGTATGGTTTTTTCACTCTTTAATTTTTTTCCCCGTTAAATACAAAAAATTGTTCAATTAAAATTTTAGCTAACAATATATTATTTTTTATAGTACAGCGATTTAATTTTAAAAACTATAAAAAATAACCCAAAGCTATTCAGAATGAAAACTACATGTACAAAATATTCATTACTTCAGTGAAGGGTTTGCTGGGCAATATAAAATGAAATACAGCTTAATTTTTATCACATGTAACTGCACACCAGTAACTAACATTAAAATTTGAAATATTAAGTTTTTGATCTGTTAACTTGCTGGTTTCAGTTCGTTTTCCATAGTTGAATTTTTGATTTGCGAATTGCATTTTATCACATGCATTTGCTTAATAAAAACTATGTCTTTAACAGTAACCCATGGACTGTCCGAACTTATAGCAGGCTCAATATCTACTTGGCTCATACGGAGAATTGTAGTGTTTGTCATTAAACTAGATGCAACATTAGCAAACTCTACTGAGTTTTTTACATTTTTAGTTTCAGATTTGCTCATAACTTCCATTAGAGACCAAGGATTTTACTCTTTCTCCCACCCTATCTACTACACGTTTGTCATGAGCTGTAGTAAAATATTTCTGCTAAAACTTTTTGTGAAATTTTTCTGAATGTATGTAAAGCAATCTTGACATATATTTATTTTTAAACTGAGACAATGGATTATTACTGTAAATAATTTCATTTTGACAAATCATAATTTTTTATTATTATATCATATAATTTTATCAAAAGTGCGTATACAGAATTCATACCTTTATGTTTAGTATCGGAAGAAATGAGAAAAGTAGTGCATTTGTTTTTGAAAAATAATGCTGCTGTAAATAATTGAACAGTTTCTCAGGACCACAATCCTGATTGAATTCTGTTTTAACAATCGCAAGAATAAGCCATTGCAAGAACGGACGTTTTCTTTTCATTAATCAGTTATTTTATTTTATTTAATTCATTTATATTCATTCTTTTTTTTTATTTCTTTCACCTAATTTGTAATTTTGATATTATAATTTGTTTCTTTTTCAATATTATTATTTTTTTTTGTGTGTGTGTGTGTGTGTGTTTAACGGCGCATCTACAACTTGGCCATTAGTGCCGGGCTATCTACAGGTTGCCACCCTTTTATAATGCAGCCAGCACGTGGTCGGTCACCCATTCAGGTACTGACCATTTCAATATTATTATTACTATTTTTATTTGTATTATAATAGTTGTTATCATCATTACACTATCATATTTCTCTATTTTAATATTATTATTATTATACTTTTAAAACTCAGGAAAAAAATATAAAAAAAATGTATATTACTTTGATTGTAATGCAGGGAGTATTGGAAGATGGAACCTGCAGAATCTAAATGAACTCCCTCTAAATAAACTCCCCCCAAGCCATTCAATTTGTTCCTCATATAAATCCACAGCTTTCGAGCGATTTTGAACAAACTTCGCACACAGGTAGGGGTTGATATGGGGAGTGTCATAGGCTAGGTCAAAATCATCTGTCAGCTGTCTGTCTGTCTTTATTTTCCTTATACAAATCCACACCGTTTGACCAAAGTTGACCAAACTTTGCACACAGGTAGGGGTTGATACGGGGAGTGTCATAGGCTAGGTGAAAATCATCTGTCAGCTGTCTGTCTGTCTTTATTTTCCTTATACAAATCCACACTGTTTGACCAAAGTTGACCAAACTTTGCACACAGGTAGGGGTTGATACGGGGAGTGTCATAGCCTAGGTCAAAATAATCTACCAGCTGTATGTTTGTTCCTTACAACTATATAATATAAAGTTGGTGTAGCATGGCACACTGGGTAACAGCTAGTAATAGATAAAATGAATACAGCTAAAATAATCGAACAAATACGGCCATATTTATCAGCAAAGATGACATTTCAGTATGATGCCTGACTCAAACGACTTCATAACAAGTGAGATTATATATATATATATATATATATATATATATATATTATTTATTTATGTAGTGCTTCATTTCATGGACAATAAGCACACTAAGGTAAGTCTTCCAAGAAACCAGGGAGAACGTGAAAATTGTATTATTTTACAATTAAAATAAGAGTAAAAGTAAAAGTAAAAGTAAAAGTAAAATAAGGGTAAAAATAAAATGATTAAAATAAATTTCAATTTTCAACTATAATGAATAATAACTTATTCATGGAATAAAAATGTAGTTCAGGAACCTGTCTTCGGGGCCTTCATATGAGATCGTATAATCCTTTAGTTTGGAGATATGTCAAGATACTGTCTATGTACTGGCTACCTTCAGCGAGAAGTTCACACATGTTGAATGGAATAGTTGAGTCTTGTCGTCTAATGCAGTCTGTTAGAATATGTTTTATTGTCAGTTCAGTATTACAAATTTCACATAATGGTCTCTCTTGTCTTGTCATGAGGTACTCGTGAGTAAGTCTTGTATGGCCAATCCTAAGTCGAGCCAATACAACCTCCTCCCTTCTATTGGCCCGATAACTGGATGGCCAGTCTTTGACCGTATGTTTTATCGTCCGTAATTTGTTGTCCGTAAGTATCGTCCAAGAGTGTTCCCAGTTTTCCAAAATAAATGTCTTCACAGATCTGTTTATGTCTTCATGTGGAATTGGTCTGTTATCCATGTCTGTTTGTTCTGCAGCTAGTTTTGCGTGGGTGTCTGCAATCGGATTTTTCCCTAGTCCTTCATGACCAGGTAGCCAGTACAATGTTACATGTTTGTGTAGAGAGTGTATTGTCTTAAGTATTTTTGAGAGTAATGGATGATATGTGTATTTGTCCTGTAGTGCTTGAAGTGAACTCAGTGAGTCAGTGTAAATAACAACGTCTCGTCTGTCTGAAGTTGGTATGTTCTCCAAGCCAATAAGTATGCCGTAGAGCTCAGCTGTAAATGTACTGCAGAAATCATTTAGTCTTTTAGTTATTATGTGATCTTCTATAACAGCTGCTGCTCCCACACCTTTATTGGACTTTGACCCATCAGTGAAGATGGAGAGTTTCTGGCTGTTTTGGACAGTGAAAGTCTTAAACATTTCCTTATAAATTAATTTTGATGTTGGGCTTAATTTATTAAATTTTGAAAGGGTAATGTCAACATTATAACTGCTTAATAACCAAGGAGGGAAAGGGGTAGTGCCAAATGTCAGTATCTCCGTTTCGTCGAATTGTGAAATATTATCCAGTTCTCTATATCTTACACTGAAAGGTCTCTGGGCTCGGGGTTTGGTTCTGTATAAGTCGTTATAAGGATTATCGATACTCATATGAAGGCATTCGGAGTCACACATGGCTCTGGATTTATGCATTTGAGTTATAAGAAGAATTTTACGGCGGTACTCGAGAGGAGGTTCGCCGGACTCAGCATACAGGCTTACCACAGGGCTACTCCTGAAAGCTCCAAGAGACAGGCGAAGGCCAGTGTTGTGGATAGTGTTTAACATGTTTAGTGTGCTTGGTCTGGCTGATGCGTAGGCAACACTTCCATAATCTATAATGGATCTTGTAAATGTTCGATAGAATTGGAGCATTGTTTTCCTGTCTGCTCCCCATTTTGTGCAACTGATGACTTTTAACACATTTAAAGAGTTTTTACATTTGATCACAATATTTTTTAAATGTGGGATCCATGTCAATCGTTTATCGAACGTCAAACCAAGAAATTTCAGTGTAGTGGTGTGTGGTATTAGCTGTGAATTGAGTGTAACTTGTGGAACAGGTTGAAGGTTTTTCTTTGTGAACAGGATACATTGGGATTTTTCTCTTGATAGGATAAGACCATGTTTGTCACTCCAATGTTCTAGACGGTTAATAGAATTTTGTATGAATAATTCTGCCTCCCTAAGAGTCTTTGATTTTTTAAAAATAAGGAGGTCGTCGACATACAAGCAGTAGGATACTTCTGGAAGTATATGATCCCTGATAGAATTAATACCTATTTTAAAAAGTGTCGTGCTCAGCACACATCCCTGAGGAACCCCATTTTGTTGTGTGAAGGTGTCAGAGAATATATCACCTTGTCTAACACGAAACCGCCTTTCAGAAAGAAATTCTGACACAACGTTAAGAATTTTCCCATGCATCCCCCATTTTACCATTTCAGAGATTATAGACCATCGCCAAACACAGTCGAACGCTTTCTGAATGTCAAACGAAACGGCTAGTACACATTCTCTGTTTATAAATGCATTTAATATTTCACTCTCCAGCCTTAAGATGTGGTCCATTGTAGAATGATTTTTTTTGAAGCCACATTGAAAACCGGATAGTAAATTATTTCTTTCAAGAAACCAAACTAGACGTTTGTTTAACATTCGCTCGAATATTTTACTAACACAACTGGTCAAGGCGATGGGTCTGTAGCTCCCTGGTTTGGTCTTGTCTTTATGGGGTTTCAACACTGGAATCACTATTGACTCTCTCCAACAATCGGGAAAAATACCCTTGTCATACACATTGTTTAGAATTTTCAATAAATGAAGCATTCCAGAATTGGGTAGATTTTTAAGCATCGTGTAATATATTCCGTCTTGTCCAGGAGAGGTATTTTTTGTACATTTCAGTGCGTTTTGTAGTTCGTCAATGGTGAAGTCTTCGTTTAGTGGATGTTGTTGTTTGATGTTTATTGTTATTAATGGAGTTTCAGTATTATTTCTGTGCAGTAGAAAATCTCTAGTATAATTGGAGTCACTGGATATTTCAGAGAAGTGGCGTCCTAAAATGTTAACTATGTCTGTCTTGTCAGTGAAAATTGTATTGTCTGATTGAATTCCTGCTATGGGCTGTCTGTATTTTTTGTGTTGTATTTTACCTATTGTTTGCCATATTAGTTCAGGTGGTGTATGTCTGTTCAGGGAATTTAAAAAATCTATCCAACAACGTTTTTTATTTTCTTTCATGATCCTTCGGGAGATTGATTTCGCCTTTTTATATTGGATAAGGTTTTCAGTTGATGGGAAATGTGAGAATTTTCTGAGAGCTTTTCGACGTTCTCTCACAGCCTGACTGCAGTCTTGGTTCCACCAGGGTACAGGTGCTCTTTTGGTGTTTGTACTGGTTTTAGGAATAGACATCTCAGAAGCCTCTTTGATTAGTTCATTAAAGTCTTCGATTGTTGAAATGTTAGCAATTTTATTATTTATAAGGTTTTGAAATTTTGGCCAGTTCGCCTTGTTGAAATTATATTTTGGTGGTTTTTGAAAAATTTCATGCTGACTTTGGCTATATAATACAACTGGGAAGTGATCGCTATTATAGTTGTCTTTACAGACATCTACAGTGAAGCGAGTGAAGACATCAGGCGTGCTGGCAGCAATGTCGATGTTACTAAAAGTACCATGGCGAGGGCAAAGGTGAGTGGGGCTAGAGCAATTGAATGCTATAAAATCCCACTTTTCTAAGCATTCAGACACTCTTCTACCTCTGCTGTTGATCCTGGATGACCCCCAGTTTATGTGCTCAGCGTTTACATCACCCGTTACTACTATAGGAGGTGGTAGCTGAGTGAATAATTCATCAAGAAGATGAATATTAATTGATTCATTTGGTGGAATGTAAAGGCTGCAAATGGTGATTCTATAAGGGATGTGTACTGATGCAGCGACTGCTTGGAGTGTTGTTCGTAGGTTGATTGATTCACTGTAAACAGATTCCTTAACTGATATAGACACACCTCCAGAAGCTTTACCGCCAAGAGTATAATCTCTTTTGTATGTAGTGAAGCCTCGAAGATAAAATTTTGAATTGGGAGATGAGTGTGTTTCTTGAAGTGATATAATGAGTGGGGCCTTCTCCTGAATCATGTGCTTCAGATCAGTTAAGTGTTGATGAAACCCATTAATATTCCATGATATAAGGTTCATTTATAGTAAGGTTAAGACAAGAGAACCTAGGGATTATAGCCTGAAGAATTTTTACTATATATATAATTGATTTATATTTTAAAATTCTAAAATCATACGAAAATGTTTTGGTTGGGATAGTTCTCTTAGATAAACCACCTGTCTTTCTGTTCATCCATCTGTTTGTATGTTTGTTCCTTATACAAATCCACACCGTTCGACCGATTTTGACCAAACTTGGCACACAGGTAGATCTTGATCCTGGGATTGTCGTAGGTTAAGTCAAAAAGGTCTATACCACCTGTCTGTCTGTAGGTTTGTTACTAATAAAAATCCACACCGTTTGACCGATTGACACTTGGCACACGGGTAGGTCTTGATACGAGGAGTGTCATTGGCTAGGTCAAAAACGTCTACCAGATGTATGTGTGTATGTTTGTTGCTTATACTAATCCACAGTGTTAGGCCGCTTTTGACCAAACATGGTTCACAGGTAGGTCTTGATCCGGGGAGAGTCATAGGCTAGGTCAATGTCGTCTAGGACTCCCAGTTCGGAGGTCACGGGTTCGATACTATGTACCAGAACAGTTACAACTTTGCGAAATTAGATTTTAATATTACTTATTTGGTTTCTAATTTATTTTGGCTTTTCTAGATGCACGCCAATTTATTTTGGTGTAGCATGCCACGCCGGATAACAGCTAGTATATTATAAAAAGTCCGTCTCGCAGGAACTGCATCACCTTAGCGCGGTTCCGTTCGTATCCCTAGTCTAATTTGAAAAGATTAAAATAGAAGCAGTTATTATTTTGGTTCCACCAGTATTTTTTTTTTAATCAATTATTATAATGGCGTGTCAACCCTTAAGGTCACTAACGTCATTCCTGTGTGTAGAAATGTCTTGAAAGGTCATGATTTACGATCTTACCTGGAAGGGTCGGCTAACACTAGGTCCCGCTAGTTACAAGGTCTTGGAATCTTGAAAATCTATATTTTTAACAATAAATTGATTTTGTTATTTTACTTAACCAGTTTTATTGTCAAATACATTATCCAACTATAAGCAATTAAAAAATGACAAGGACTAAATCAGACAAAAATAACCGTTCGAAAAAACGAAATCAATTAATTTAAAGATTTAAGCACTTATTTCTCCGATTGACATCGCCTAGTAAAAACTTTCTTCACAACCTTTTTTGTAGAGCATTTAGTAAGCTTTCGAATGGTAATCATCCGCTTCACAAGATTGTCAACGATTTTCGAGATACTAACGAAAGTATACAAAGTTACCAAAAGTTTTTTTGTCTGTTAATAAAATATTTTATTCTAACCCTTCCTTAACTACAAACGTAACCAAAATTTCAACATATTAGTTTTAATGAAAGTAGAACATGCAGAAAATGTTTCAACTGAATCCCATGATTCTAAGTACCCAAACCAAAAACGGTATTCAAAAACTACTTTTCCAATTTTCTCGAAAACGGTTAAAGCTATGAAAATGGTTTCATTCGTTTTCTTAGCCCAAGAAGCATATAAAACGAGTACTTACAAGCTTATGAACTCAAAAATGTAAGTGTTACGATTTTTTTTGCGCGAATTTCGCCCCAAACGCCATCTTCCAGTAGGCGGATTTTGCTGGTTAACGAACTTGACCTTTCAAATCAGACGAAAGATTTTTGTACCAAATTTCATCTAAATCGGACCATTCGTTTGGGAGCTACAGAGCGAACAGACGCATATATATATATATATATATATTCATCAAATTGTGTTGAAATTTGGTACAAAAATCCGTCGTCCAATTTAAAAGGTCAAGTTCGTTAACCAGCAGAATCCGCCCACTGGAAGATGGCGTTTGGGGCGAAATTCGCGCAAAAAAAAAATCGTAACGCTTACGTTTTTGAGTTCATAAGCTTGTAAGTACTCGTTTTATAGGCTTCTTGGGCTAGAAAAACGAATGAAACCAATTTCATGGCGATAGCTTTAACCGTTTTCGAGAAAATTGGGAAAATAGTTTTTGAATACCGTTTTTGGTTTGGGTACTTAGAATCATGGGATTCAGTTGAAACATTTTCTGCATGTTCGAATTTTATCAAGACTAATATGTTGAAATTTTGGTTACGTTTGGAGTAAAGGAAGGGTTAGAATAAAATATTTTATTAACAGACAAGAAAAGTTTTGGTAACCTTTTATACTTTCGTTAGTATCTCGAAAACCGTTGACAATCTTGGGAAGCGAAAGGTTGCCATTCGAAAGCTTACTAAATGGTCTACAAAAAAGGTTCTAAAGAAAGTTTTGAATAAGCGATGTCAATCGGATAAATAAGTGCTGAAACTTTCAAGTAATTGATTTCGTTTATTCGAACGGTTCGTTTTGCCTGTTTTTATTCCTTGATTTTTTTTTTAATTGCTTATAGTTGGATAATGTATTTGACAATAAAACAGATTAAATAAAATAAGAAAAACAATGCATTGTTAGAAATATAGCTTGCCAAGAGAAAGAGATTTTTTTTTTTATCTCTGTTTACCTTTGTTCTTAATTATTTTTTTTCTCGGTTTGCCTTAGTTTTTAATATCTTGCTGTTATTTTGATTGCATTTTTTTTTCAATAAAACATGACAATTAATTGAGAAGCATGTTTGTATTTTGAATTGACTTTGAGAGTCTTGCTTTAGATTGAGGAATTTCCGCTTCTAACCTGTAGGTGTTAACAGTTTTCATGAAATAATAATAATAAAAAAAAGTCCGACTCGCAGGAACTGCGTCATATTAGCGTGGTTGCGTAGATCTCGAAGAAATGGAATAGATTAGCATCACAAATCACAGGAAAATGACAGTAGCCAACTTACACAGAAGCGGATAATTCTTAATCTGTATAAGTCAATACAATTATGTACTGAAAACGTACTTACTCTTTGACTACCGCTGAGAAGGCTCTGTTCTAAACAACAAAAAATTCGTTGTCATTTTAAGTATCTTGTTTTACTAGCAAATTCCTTTTACTGTTATAATCAACTGTAAATATGTGCTTCATGGCGAATAAAATTCCATTCTGTCGTGGGTTAAATCTTTCTATAAAATAAGAAATAACGATAACTTCAGTTGGAGGCTATGAGTTAGGTTATACAGACACAGGAGAACTCAAATAAACTACGTCATCATGATTAGCCACAGCCATCTTGATTTCCACAGCCACTCCAAGCTTATTATTACCAATACCTTTCACCGTTTCTTAGCTTATTTTACTACTATACTGATTTTACTGATAAATGCAATTTAAAACAAGAAACAACCAATTAAAAAGTGAGATAAACAAAGAGAAAATCCCTTTCAAAACAAACACTTTTTAAGTTTTAAGCACTTATATCTCTGGTTGACGTTGCCCCATGAAATATTGCTTCAGAACCTTTTTTGTAGAGAATTTAGTAAGCATTCGAACGGTCACGTTCCACTTACTACGATTTTCCAATCGTTATCGAGATATTTACGAAAAATGTATGAAGATCTGAAACCTTTTCATGTCTATTAATGAAATAATTTTTTCGCGTTCTTCCTCAACTCCAAATATAACCAAAACTTAAACATCTTAGTTGGGCTTAATTTCCAAGTTGTAGAAAATATTTCAATTCAATCCCGCGATTCTAAGTACTCACAAAAATATAATGACTTACAAAAACATTGATTCCTCTTTTTTCAGGAACGGTTACAGATATCGCTTTATAAATGGTTTCATTCGTTTTCTTATGTTAAGAAACCTATAAAACAAGTACCTGCAGGCATATAAACTTAAAAACGTAAGCGTTACGATTTTTTTTGCGCGAATTTCGCCCCAAAAACTATCTTCTAGTGGGCGGATTCTGCTGGTTAACTTGACCTTTCAAATTAGACGACAGATTTTCGTGCAAAATTTCGTTAAAATCGGACCATTTTTGAGCTTGCTAGAGCGCGAACAGACAAGCATATATATATATATATATATATATATATATATATATATATATATATATATATATATATATACAAATTTGGGCCACCTATATTTTCGTGATCTATAGGGTCTGAAACGTGAGAGTTTCTAGTCGGCACTTCTGGATTGGGTCATGAGGTCAACCTCATAAGCGGGTTCTCCCTATGGAGATAGGGAGTAACCGCGCTAAAAGATTAGTTCTATTTTAAACTTTCGAGATGACAATATGGATGAGAATGGATACGTCTTAAAATGACGCAGTTCCTGCAGAAAGAGAATGTTTAGACTCGGTGTAAGGTCAGACATTTGCCCGGGTCGAGCTACTAGGCAGGCTTCAGGTAGGTTTTATTGCACTTCATAAATCATGATGCATCCTAGGAGTGATGACAGATATTGTACCTGTAGGAAGTCATACAGCCAAATGCTATAGTAGAAATATAATTATATTTTGTGGTTGTATGTGGCGTAATACATTAAAAAATAACATAATAATACTTTCCCATTTTCGTGTACAATTTTATTTTGTTTAATTGCATTTAATAGTAAAATGAGTAGTTTAGTGTTTTTAATTGCATTTAACACTAAAATGGATATGTTAGTAAAGCAAGTTAAGTCAATTAGAAAGAAATTCGTAGTAGAGTCTTCGTAGAGAGAAACTTGGGACGGCGGAAAGAGTAATTTTCGCTTAGAATAGTTTCTTGTGCCTTGCCGACAATCTTGCTTTTCTTTGGAATATGTGTTTACATTAAGAATGATCTAAACAAAGTAATAACTGTTTCTATTCTAAGTATACAAAATGACACTAGGGATATGAATGGAACCGCGCTAAGATGATGCAGTTCCTGCGAGTCGGACATTTATATATATATATATATATATATATATATATATATATATATATATACATATATATATATATATATATATATATATACATATATATATATATATATATATATATATATAAATAAATATATATATATATATATATATATATATATATATACAAATTTTAACCACTATCATTTTCGGTCTCTATGGGTTCTGAAACGCAAAATTTTCTAGTCGGCACTTCCGGATTGCGTCATGAGATCAACCTTATAAGCGGGGTTCCTCCCTATGGGGGAGGGAGGAACCGCGCTAAAATGAATTAACTCATTCACACCTATTCACAACACAAGACCAACCGCTAAGCGAGAATAGAAACCTACCTTTTAGGTGCTCACACATCTGAAGACTACAACCATAAAGAATAAAATATTGTTACATCACACTCATCCTAAAATTCTAATTCAATACCTCTGTGCGCCGGGATACCAACGGACTTTCTCGCATGGGCTCAACATAGGAAGTAAAGAGTCAATAGGGCTAGCCTGTAATTTTAGTGCATTCTTGATAAGGACAAAAAACGTTCATTTTATAATTTGTAATAAAACCAAAAATTCCAAGAACAAAACTTTGGTAAAACTGACGTTTAGGGTCCTCACAAACGATTACTTTAACATTTTTCACCTAAACGTATTTTGATGCACTAATAGAATTCTATTAATTTTTGCGAGTTGGATTGACTAGAGTTTTGATGTATTCTTGAGCGCGCGTAGTGAGCGGAGACGCATAGCATGTATGCCCAAAAGTCGTCCTAGACATTTTTCCTAATATGCATGTTTATTAATACGCTGTTTACGCCAACTTTTATAACCTCCAACAGTGAACTTTAGTGCTTAATAACTTCTTTTCTAGTTGAGAGCGATTTTTTTTTAACGGATTCGTGTTTAATGCATTAAAATACGTTATAGTGCAAAATTTGAAAGTAATCGGTTGTGAGAACCCTAAACTTCAGTTTTACCAAAACCTTTTGCGTTGAACCTACCGAAAACATTATTTATCGTTTGGGTCTGCTTATGTAAATAAATCTGTGGTTATCAAACGTTTAATTCCTGAAATCACGGAATTCGATAACATATGATGACAGATAATTCAAAACAGCTGACTGGTATCTTGGTATATAGTTTTGAACTAAACTTAAAGTAATACGATGCGAAAGTAGGAAGAAGAAGAGAAGGGGATGGTTTTGGAAGAGCAGGGCATAAGAGGGCTGATATAGGGGTCATAAGTTAGGGGCGCTATACCTGCCGATAGCATCCAGCCCACTTATCAACCTTTTTATACCATCATCTACATAGTAGTCACCTCTCTAGTACTCTTCTCCGTCTTTTATCTTTACCCCTCTTGTGTCCTTATATAAATACAAGCAATTCGTAGCATGCTTTCTACCCCACTATAAGGATCAGACAACTGGGAATACCAAGGAATTTGACTGAAACTCTGCGGGGCGATAGGTAAGTAGTTGACCTAGTTGTGGAATTGTTAGTAAAGGCGCAACTCTATATCGTCGATACAAAAGCAAACTAACGAATATGAAAAAATGCATTTTTCATTGTCAATCTTTACTAATTTCTGCTGGACTTATGTGGGGCAAATTTTTCAATCTGACTTCACTCTATTAAAGGGAAAGTATTCGACTATCAATAGGTCAAATCTGCCGAATATTTGACCGTCCAAAAAAAAGTTATGAATGAATACTTTTCCACTCTGAAAAGTGGTGATTTTCATATTCGTTAGTTTGCTTTTGTATCGACGATATCTTCACGTAAAATCTGTAGTGATTATATATATATATATATATATATATATATATATATATATATATATATATATATATATATATATATATATATGTATGTATGTATGCATATGTATTACTGGTTTAGTTTAGTATTAATATTAGTATCATTAAGTACTATTAGCACTAGTATCAGAGTAGTAGCAAAATTAATATTTCTAATAAAATTGTAATATAATCACTAGATTAAAAAATAAAATAAAAATAAATAAGCAAATAAATTAAAAAAAGAAAAAGAAAAAAAAAAGAGTTAAATAAAATAAACAAAGTCTGACTCGATTAACGTATCCTATTATCCGAGTTTTGCTGTAGACATTGATTTCCTATTATAAATGTGTTATTCTGAAGGCTTTCATCAGTATATATATATATATAAATTACTACAGATTTTACGTCATGATATACAGTTAGAGGCATAAATGACGCAATAGTGGTTGAATGGCCTTTAAACATCAAAGGGGGGAAAAAAATCGTCAAGTTCGTTAAGGAGCAGAACAAGTCAACTCGATCACGGGTTTTGAAGTGAAATTCGGACGACATAAATCGTGGTTCTCACATTTTCGCGTTACTATGCTAGTAGGAACTGGATTTTGTATAGCATTTATAACGTAAGTAAACGAATAGAGCCAAAGCGATATCTGTAACCATTTACGAGAAACGTCAAAACAACTAGTTTTCCAAACTAATTTTTGGTTTGCGTATTCAGAGATGATTAAATTTAGATGTAAGGTGTTGTATGTTTGACACTCATCCAAACCAAGTTATTTATTTTTCGGTTGTGGTCGGACTGAAGGAAGAATTAAATTCCATATGAAATGGACAGTATAAATATCAATTTTTTCTAAAATGCTCAAGCAATCACCATTGGACTACTTGATATGGATTGACTCTTCTATATTTGAATATAAAATCTTCAGTATTGTAACCTCAGACATTCTGAGCTAAAATATCATTAGATTGAAAGGTGTTATCAATTATTTTTTCTTGATTGCCTCTATACTTGAATATTAAATCTTCAGTATTGTAACTTCAGAGGAACCGATCTAAAATATCATTAGATTGAAAGGTGTTGTCAATTATTTTTTCTTGATTGCCTCTATATTTGAATATTAAATCTTCAGTATTGTAACTTCAGAGATACCGAACTAAAATATCATTAGATTGAAAGGTGTTATCAATTATGTTTTCTTGATTGCCTCTATATTTGAATATTAAATCTTCAGTATTGTAACTTCAGAGATACCGATCTAAAATATCATTAGATTGAAAGGTGTTATCAATTGTTTTTTCTTGATTGCCTCCATATTTGAATATTAAATCTTCAGTATTGTAACTTCAGAGATACCGAACTAAAATATCATTAGATTGAAAGGTGTTATAAATGATTTCTACCAATCTAAGTTGAGTTCTAAGGTGTAAAAACCGAGAAGGGGAACTGGTGCTGTTTCATGTTCTTGTCTTTGTTACATGACCCCCAAAGGCCTCCTTGTATTTTCTATTCAAGAATCTTTCATCATTTCAAGAAGGGTCATTTCCTTAGCATTCGGCCAGACGTCTATTTTTTTCTAACATATTTGCGGCTGATTTCAGTTTGCTCTCTGTATTTATTTTTGATTTGTTAAATAATACTAACAAATATACGATGAGATGCTAAAGTTAGCCGTCCAGGTAAAGAAAGGTTTGGAAAAATCTAAAATAATTGATTTGACTCAGGGTCGCCAAACCTGTATCCTTAGTCTTTTTCTATCTGTTGGTATTCGTTGCTAAATAAGGCTGGCAAAGAGCGTAACGAAATGTCAAAATTATTTATTTTTCCGAAAATATGGTTGTTTTTCTTAGCCGAAACCCTTCTGTGAGATTAAGTATTTGAAAAAAAAAAATCATTTTATTTTATGGCATTCTAGATTCCTTAAAAGATCGGCCCTTGGAGATCGATTCTTTTAAGACATAGGTCATTGGAGAGTTATTTGAACAATCTATATATCATGTTAAGAAGATCGCCCATCACTATTTTCCCATAAAAAATCAATAGAATACCTATTAGGGAATTTAGTATTCATTCAAATAGTTCCAGTTACCCCAGCTTTCCAACCGTTTCGATGTATTTGAGAAAAGATACGAAAATTCCGAATTTTAGCATGGCATTAAGTCCGTTTGTAAGTCGTGTTGTCAAGTAATCCATGTACAATACTCATAAGACAATCTATTTTGAATGTAGTCGCATCCTTGCTGCGCTAAGTTTTACTATATAGCCTTGATGTAACATGGATATTGGAGATAAAATGCACTTTTAACCCAAGCTTTATTGAGAAATTAGCTTAGCTGGCTCTTCCCCAAGCGGTATGAGCTTTTCAGTTCTTTCTTCTCAAAGTATCCACTAACTTTACCAAAGTAAAAAAAAAAAGAAGAAAAAAAAATAAAAATTTAGAGGTTCCGTTTTCCCTTAGCCCTCGCTCAGAATTATCCCAAGAAGGGTAAAATCCTACAACGGCTAAAGTACCATAAAGAGCTACATTATTCAAAAAGAGTCCACCGCCAAGTAGAGTCGATCCCCAGCCTTAAACGCTGTTTAGCCCAGAAAGGCAAAGGGAATATTTTACCTTCAGAAGCCCTTCATAATGATGAATTGTTAACTTGGTTTTAATGAGGCTAATACACTAATTGGCTGGATGAGAATTACATGGCTCTCTCTTATTTATTTAACTGTATGAATATCGTTCCAAAAATGTGTATAAACGTCCATTATGGAACGCGGTTAAAATCGTACCTAGCTGACGATTTTTTTATTATTTATATACATATATATATATATATATATATATATATATATATATATATATATGTATATATATATGTATATATATATACATATATATATATATACATATATATATATATATATACACAATATAACAATGTATTGTTGTGGCACGGGGAAATGGTCCCTGAAGAAGTTTGCCAATAAAAAGAACAGTAGACATTTATGACTTGTCATTAAGCAAAGTACTTACTTACTAGCCAACGCCCACCCTTGGCTTTTCAGCCATGAGATGGCGCGCTGACCAGTAGAGACAAGACCTCCTTAGTGCTTCAGTGTGATTCAGAACGGAGTGGTCCAGAGCTGGACAAAACTCCAAATGATCACCAATCATTCATTAAGCAAAGTTAATATATCTTAAATTTTTTATTGACGTCAAAACAAAAGAGTATTTAGTTTCTAATAATTTACTGATGTAAAATACAATGGATGTAGTTTTAAAAAAAAATAAATTAAAGCTCATTTCAAACATTTAGAACGAAAACATTTCCATGTCTTCTGGGCATATGAAACTTCACTCCGATAGATTTAAACACAAAGCTAAATGATTTATTACCCGTTAAAATACAGAGACTATTAATGACATTTTTTTTTGAAAATGACATTTTGTTTTCTTTGTTGTTATATTTTTTACTTATTTTATATTAAAATTTACTAATATAACATTAATATATATTATACAGGGTGGCCCAGATAAGCGGGCCAAAAGAGAAATAACTACTAAACGGTTTGAGATATCAACATTTTTTATAGGGGCAATGTTATAGTTCGCATCGAGATCTATTAAATGGTGCCCTCGGAAATGAGAAAATAACACTTCTAAGGGCTCAAAAGGCCTTTGAAGGGAAGGGTTTCCTCTTTACCCATATTTTGCATTATATTTTTACAATGTACTGACAAAACAAGGAAGAACCGTTCAAACGGGGGTTCGATGCGTTAAGTAGTTCTCTGTAAAAATACGTTTTCATTTGCATGCATTCCTCATCTGAAATTCCAAAAATACTTCGATTTATTTAAATAGTATTTTTTTTTAAGGAAGGGGAAATTCAGCACAGGAGAATGTATAATGCAAAATATAGGTAAAGAGGAAACCCTTCCGTTCAAAGGACTCTTTGAGCCCTTAGAAGTGTTATTTTCTCATTTCCAAGGGCACCATTTTATAGATCTCGCAGAGAATTACAACTTTGCCCCTTTGAAAAATGTTGATATCTCAAACTGTTTAGAAGTTATTTCTCTTGCGCCCCGCTTATCTGGACCACCCTGTATAATTTTACATTTTTTTGTTTTAATTTTTTCTTCTATATTTAACTTAATTAATGTGTACATTTTAAGAATATCTTCATTACTTAAAGTATTTTTTTTTATATATTTTTTGGAAGTCCCTAAAAACGTTTGGGAATGAAAAGAACAGGGTAAATTTGTGAAATTCACTCCTATTTACCATAGTGGACAATTCCCACCATTTAGAAATTCTCATAATATAGACAAAGTCTTTACTTTATTAGCTTCGGCGGTATGAGTTCAAAATTCCTTTGAGTGTTCCTTGAAGCATATTAACAGAAAAGCCCCACCACAGCTATAAGAAAATACAAACATTCGTAGCCTCCCCAAGGACTGGTCAATAATGCGGGAGAGGAACCCTACCCCCTTCCTGGGAACTTGAGATGAGCAGGTAATGACGGGGAAAAGTTTCCACCGTGTTTCGACTTGGGAATTAAACTTTGGAGCTGTGGACTAGTTGTCTAGGAGGCTTACCGTTCTTCTGACCGAGTTGGCTTCCAGTTCAACGGATGTTCTTGTACACTCGAGCTAGAGTGTTGGAAATAGGTAACCCCTCCCCGGAACAACTACTTGGAGGACTAATTCGGGAAATATTTAACTCAGTGAGGCAATTAGATAAATTAAGGCTAGGAGTGGTTTTACTGATGCTTCTTAGATTCATTGAACAAACACACAACAAGAATTCACTTGAATGTGGTAGAAAACATTATTTCACCTTCAAATTCTATTGACTGCTCCAGCAGTCGAGAGCGGGTCGGCCTTGTGTATACAGAAATTACAGTAAAACTAAGTCATAATATATTAGTAAAAACAGAAATTAATAGAAAATAAAATAAATATTCTAGATGAAAAATAAATAAATTTAAAAGAGAATAAAAATGAAATTATTCATTTTTTTATTGCTTGACCGTAACGGAGGCGATTAGCAAATTATTAAGTCTATATGGATACGTCAGATTCGAACAAAATGGTGACATTACATAAAGAAAATAAATACAATAAAAGGAAGTACTAAATACATTTAAAACCCAAAAGTAGAAAATAAAACGTAAAAATAAATAAATAAAAAATTAATAATAATAAAATAAATCAATAAAAATAAGAAAACTACAAAAAAATGAAAGAGATAACATTTTCATGAGTTCGTTAAATTTTGTGATATATTTGTGTAGTCTGTAAGTGTTTAAATATCTGTTTCAAATAATGGCTACAATCGGTCTGTAAGGTTAGTGGGTATGTTTAATTGTTCTCTTCTTCGACAGTCTGTAAGTATAAAATTAAAGATTATAAAAAATAATTATTTACGTTCATCTCATTACTGATAATCTCATTACTGACAACTTTTCTTGTCCGTTAAACAGACAATTGATCATAAGGCCAAGATTTCTGTAGGGATGGAGTTGACAGGAGAGGGATCGAGCTCTAAAATTGTGATGGGCAGAAGGTTTGGAGTGAAAAGTTAGGAATAGAGATTTTGGCAATTCATGATGAAGGGTTTTATTCGAAACGTAGTAAGGGGCATTAATTATTTTACGTTGGACGTTGGTCTGGAATGCCTGTATATTTGTAGTTTTGGTTGTTCGCCAGAGTTCGAGTCCGTGAGTCCAAATATGTCTGATGATAGTTTTGTGTATAGTGAATTTTTTTCTATGTTGTAAGTCTTAATGAATGTTGCAATAGCCGTAGTAGGAGTTCATATATCCCACTCAGTTCAAGTCTTTGACCAGGTGTTGAGCCACAAGACAATAATATTGTCACTCAACGTTTATCTATAGCCACTCTCCAACAAGGCATCAAAAGAGCTTATCAAAGCTTCCATTTGCCGAATCCTGAATGTTCCAACTATCTGTGAAAAATGATATCCCATGCTACCATAGAAGTCTGTACCATTAGGAAACATGTCGTCGTTTGTAGAGAACAAAGTGGCCTGATAGGACAAATTAGACATTTTGTTAGTCTCGGCCCTCGGAGTGTCAGAAGAAAAAGGCCCATTTCTCGAAGGTTTGTCTGGAGAGTTTTTCCCATCGGCCTAGAAACCAAGGGCTAATTACTGATATAAATCCCCCTCCTGTTTGGGCAGCTACCCTTCACAAAAACCCCCCAACCCGCCTTCACAATATGTCAGAACGCCCTTTCTCCCATCATTCTTAGACACCTCTTACAATCCGGGAAGAAAGGAATCGACATTTCAGCTTACTTTCCAGCAAAAGTAAGTCATTTATAGTATTTCTAGAATCTAGTAACGATTTTCATAAGTTTTATAGTTAAATAGTTATGTATCATTTATATTTACTTATTTTTAGCATCGTTAGCTAAGGAAGTATTGAATATATATATAGTGGGGAAGGTAAAACATGGGCACCCGTCCCTTGTGGCTAAGAGTGGTGGCAAGATGTCCTTGATTTTTACCGGGATAAGAGACCGGCCTGGGAGAGGGGGGATGGGAAGACGGAAGACCAACAAAAAAGAAAATTCGAAAAACAAAACGAGACGGTTATTTTATACTTTGCATATAACTTGCATCTTTTGTGATGGAAGGTTCTTTGGAGACGCTTCGGATGGAGAGGTGGGTGATGAACACCAGAAAAAGAAGTAGTTATGTTGGCCATTTCTTCAAATAATTTTTTTCTCCGAAAAAATAAGCCCTTTACCATTTGTATTGTTTTATTTAATTTTTTTATTTTTTTATTTTATAGCTTTGTTTAATGGAGTCATTTTGAATTGGTTGCCTAGACCGTTTTAAATGGATTGCCTAGACTATTTAAGTGCGTTTCCACCCTCGCTCCCGAAAACTCGCTTATGACGCAACCCGGAAGTGCCGACTAGAACAGTTCACGCTTCAGATACTATAGATCACGAATATAACGGTAGCTCAAATTTATATATATATATATATATATATATATATATATATATATATAATTGCTCTCTACGAGGCGAAAACATAGTCAAATTTTGATGAAATTTAGTAAAGAAATAAATTGTCGAATTAAAAAGACCATTCGGGAGTCTTTAATCGATTGCCTAGACTTTTTTGAACGAATAGCCAAGGCTGAGGCCAGTTGCCCGTGAGTGCTAAGGCGTATGCACTCCGTGCCTAAGGTAGTGGGTTCGATTTCCAACTGGGGATGGTGGCTTTTCTTTAGAAAAAAATAAATGGCTTCAGCCCTATCCTGGCTAGAAAAGGGTGGTAACCTCTAGATAACCCGTCCTAAAATTCGTTATAAATAATAAATGTACGCTAAAATTTAAATTTAAATAATTTTGAATGGATTGCACCGATCAACTTAATAGATGATTTAGTCGATTCATATACCATTTTTTGTGTACATAATAAAATATTATTTTATTGAATGACGCTTAGCTTATAAAAAATAATAAACTAAGGAAGAAGGGGCCCTTGGTTATTAGAATAAGGGCGGAAAAAAATCTTTATTAAAGTGATCAATCAATCAACTGAGATACGCATCGTGAAACAGAAAACTGATTTAGTTTGACAGGCTTTAATCTGTCAAATCCTTCTTGTGCCATAAACTTAAGATACAAATATATCACATACATTTTTATTAAAAAGTTGAAGTACATAAATTGATTCAGAGTATTTTATCGATTTTAATAAATATGGAGTTGTAAATAAACTAGTGTTATAAGTTAAGATGTTGTATAGTTAGAATTTTTTTGTTAATGATACCAAACCACACATTTTATTATTGGAAAAGAATTTTCAGGTGTACAAAAGCCGAATCCCTATCATCCCTTGTCTTCGTATAAATTATATTGTAATTGAAGAGAAATTATGAGTGCGAACTTGATGTTGAGTTCGCCCTTCGTATCCGATAACTTTTAATACACAGGTGCAAAAAAAAAAAAAAAAAAAAAAAGGTGGTCTTTTTCAAAGACGTAATACATATATTGTTATGTATTTTGACACGCTGAATCCGACCCTGGAGTCCGTTTCACCCCAGCACGTCAGGTTTAAGGGCTTTTACAGGTCAATTTTCCTATGAAGTCTTTAAAGAAGAAATAACTAAAGCTTCCATGGTTTTAAGGGTTCCTGAATTTGAGATCTGTTTCGCCACATCGGTGCAAATTCAAGGTTAACTCTACTGTCAAAATTCTTCTTCTTTTTTTTTTTTTTTTTTTTTTTTTTTTTTTTTTTGCAGAATAGACGTATTTGTCTTTGAAATGAACTTGATTTTGCGCCGATAGGGCGAAACAGACCTCGGATTCGAATTCAGCGACCCTCAATACCATGGAAGCACTAGTTATTTCCTCTGTGACGACAGAATTTGCCCTGGAGCAAAATAGAGCAAATAAATTGGTTGAAAAAAATGGATGGTGTACTGCTTTATCGACCCCCTGCCATAAAAAGAACCAAGAACAAGTGAAAAATATATATTGGGTCATCATTCAGAAGAATACATATGTATGTGTGTATGTATATATATATATATATATATATATATATATATATATATATATATATTTAATCTATGGAACAGCCAGCCAGAGCTGACACGAATTAGGAAAGAAGCGCTCATGTAGAAGCTTCATGTAATTTGAGGGATCAGGTTAGTGGATTGAGCAATGACCCAAAGTCGGCGAGATAAAAGCAAAGAGCTTTATGTCAGCAGGTTGAGCTAATGTAATTGAACAATCTTATTACCGATGAAAAGTCTGGGGAAGAAAATGTCAATCGACGGAAGAGCCAGCAGACCAATTGGAACCATTTGAGGAGGAAGCGTTCGGCTTTTAATCTTTTCTCACTTCAACCCTTTTAGTGCGGAGCAGGAAATTTGTAGACAATAGGAGGGTAGTGGACCGAGTTTATAATCAAGGAAAGAGGAGTAGAGATGAAAGTCATGTTAGCGAAAGACTGTAAAATAAAAAAAATGCAAAAAAGAAGAAAAGAATTTACTTTATGATTTATGTAAATAACTCACCTTTATTAAAAATGGCGTAAAAGAAGAATTAATAAAAATATTGCACAAATCGATTTTACATAGGGACTACACTTTTCGGAGAAATTTTCAAAACAAATTATTATATTAGCTAACAGGAGTAGTTTTTGATTTTTCTTGTACTTAGGTACACGACAAGAGCCTGGTTGAACGAAAACCTGACAAGACGGGAAGAAGTAATATTAACCAGGCTTAGAATTGGACACTGATTACTGGTTCACGGTTATTTCATGCAAATGACATACAGACCAAGATGCAGGCATTGCGACGAGGATCTTGCTGTGATACACATACTCATAGACTGTAAGGGACCACGTACTAGCTCTAAAATCGACCCTATACTCCAACATTTGTAGAAAACAATATTTACTCTAAAATTTAATAAAACCTCTAAAATTTAAATATAATTGATTTTTAATTTAGGTCTTAAAACAAACTGACATTTATCCAGAAAAAAAGTAAAAATAGTATTTATATTAATTATTTTGAGGTACTTATTTTTTAATTTTTTTTTTAATATTATCTTATTTCTTATTATTTTCTCTCATTTTTTTTTATTTGCTGATTATATATTTTCTTCGTACTGGGGATAATTTTTAATGTAATGAAACTGTAAAAAGAGACTTTCAGGGAAATTGTGGGACTTTTATAAATAAAATAAAATATATACAGGGTGTCCCACATTGAGATGTCATAACTCTAGGGGTTTATTCTGCATATAATTTGTAGTTCAGTGGCGCAAAAATGAGCGTTCTATCTGAAAATGTAGAGGAGCTACGCAAACTTTTCTCTTTTTAAATAACTACCGGCTTTTTTAAAAGAAAAACTGAGTTTTCGGAATTATCGTAAAAAAATACGACATTTTTAGAATCTACATTAAATTTCCAATATGATACACTGGTTATTGAAACATTAACACGTAAATTAAGAGCTATATTAAAAGCCATATAGAAGAGAATTTTTAATATTAGTTTTTTTTTAAATTATTCAATATTTTCTTAACCAGCTATTTTTAGACTTAGAGGTTTGCCTCCGCTTCAAAAGTTGCATTATTTAATAAGCTTCAAAATGGTACCTCGTAGTTTTAGAAAGAAATCTATTTCAATCTATTTTTTTCTGATTTCTTTGTCAAAACCAATTAATCTGCTTTAGCGTGAACGAGCCATTCTTTAATTTTACACGATGATGGTGATGTCCCATCCTTTCCACACTACATGATGTTTATTAAACAAGCCCATCTACCAAATATTAACTCACTCTGGTTTCAAATAGATGGTTGCCCAGCTCATAATGGACGAGTGTTGAAGGAATGGCTGAAGAGTGAATTCCCTAATCGTTCCTACACTACCTAAACACAATGTTTGCTCTAAGGGTAGGGAGACACTTCAGGATGGAGGGTGAATGAATTCAGAACATATTGGAAATAATTACAATTATAGTAAATACAATAAGTACATGTATTATATGGTTATGCATTGAGGGTCTTTCTTATTTTATTTAATTTGTAATATTAATTCTATTCTATTTAATAAAATTTCTGCTTGTAAGTTAACTGGGTTATACACAACAATTATTTGAAATTGTATACAAAAAACTCTCCTGCAGATAAAAAACGAAAAAAATACATTTAAATGAAAGGCACCCTCAAAAGCTTTAAAATGTTACCCCGTTTTCGTAGGAAAAATCTATAGAAATCTATGGCTAAGAGTAGATTTTCAAAATGTCTACAAATATAAGCTTAACGTCTTACTGAATCCACGGCATTAGGGAGGACGTCTTGTCTTTGAGTTCTCATGAGCTGGCACTGCTCCTTGATCCTGTTGATGTGTTTCTCTTTCGTCGTCACGGGCTCTGAGTACACTCAGCTCTTCAATTGCCTTATTGGAAATAAGGTAAACGAACTGGTCCATAGTGGCCGATAAAACGATTAGGGAATTCAGTGTTCAGCCATTCCTTCACCATTCGTCCATTATGAGCTGGGCAACCATCTATTTGAAACCAGAGTGAGTTAATATTTGGTAGATGGGCTTGTTTAATAAACACCATGTAATGTGGAAAGGATGGGACATCACCATCATCGTGTAAAATTAAAGAATGGATCGTTCACGCTAAAGCAGATTTATTGGTTTTGACTCAGATTTATTGGTTTTGAAATCAGAAAAAAATAGATTGAAATAGATTTTTATCCAAAACTACGAGGTACCATTTTGAAGCTTATTAAATAATGCAACTTTTGAGGCGGAGGCAAACCTCTAAGTCTAAAAATAGCCGGTTAAGAAAATATTGTATAATTTAATTAAAAAACTAACATTAAACATTCTCACGTATATGGCTTTTAATATAGCTCTGAATTTACGTGGTAATATTTCAATAACCAGTGTATCTTATTGGAAATTTAATGTAGATTTTAAAAATGTGGTCCTTATTTACGATACATTGATTAGAAATTCCAAAAACTGGTAGTTTTTTAAAAAGACAAAAGTTTGCGTAGCTCCTCTACATTTACAGATATAACGCTCATTTTTGCGCTTCTGAACTACAAATTATATGCTGAATAAACTCCTAAAGTTATGACATCTCAATGTGGGACACCCGGTATAGTTACATTTTTCGAAATCAGTAGACAAGTCTGGTCAGTAGAAGGTTACTAATATTCGAAATTCCAATCTACCTTATCTGAAAAAAGTAAAGGTTAAATTTTACTAGGAGTTTTGTTCCACTAACGATTATGTGTCTATTTTAAGCTTTCCAATTTTTTTGTACACTGAAAATTGAAGAGATGGCGCAGATCCTGCGTGTGGACTATTTTTGTTTAATACTGCAGTTAGCTGGATTTTTTACTTGTCAGTTTAAGCTCGAATAAACATGAAATCCTAAGTAATAAAAATTTGTCAGTTTAATAAAGTATTGCAAATATTTATGCAGCAGGGACCAGGTTGTTCTTCGTTGTAATAGATTGGACCAATTACTATCATGGGAAGGTGAGTTTCAATTGTTAGGTCTGACCATTAAATTTCTCAATAATTTCAATCAAACCACTTTTTACCTCCAACTGTTACATATCTCTATGCCTTCCTTTAAAGCGTTTCATACACTTTTAATGAATATATTTCTGACTCGAAATTGAGAATTTATGTTGTAGGGTTAGGAAATACTGATTAGTGCTTTCTATTGTTTTTATTGTTTAAACAATTTTTGAATTTGTTCTCGTGTGGGAAATTTTTTCATCAGAGTATACAGAATTGGAAGACTGAAATGAATCGTATTTAAGTTGGTTCATTGCGTTAAATTTCCACTTACTCAATGTTTTCATAAAATATGTTAGTTGCTGAAGATGCTGGAAGACGTACAGCAGTATAGCATGAAATATGTTATATACTTCAGGACAAATTAAAGAAATGGAAACATCTGTTCTTTTTTTTTTTTTTAGAAGAACAGACCCAGAAGCTTATATCCTCATGAGACAAAATTACTTGTTGTCAGAAGTGTTGGTAAAATTTATATCATAAGAAACAAGTTCTTCATACAAATGGATCAGAATGTATTGGGCTGCAAATTTTACCTCCAAAGTTTTTTTTTCTATTTTGGGTGAAGCGTTAACAAATAAAAGTAAAAATTAACACAAAAGTCAGTTTTTTTGAAAACGGCTAAAAAAAGAAGTACAGCAAAAATGAACGCAAGCGAACCTTTTGCTGCCAGGACCACGACATAATAAATGAATAGAGTTATGACGTGTTCAAAGTAACGAGAGGATCGCGTGCGTTCCTTTAGGCGTAATTTTAATACATTGGATTTTGTGTTAATTTTGGCTTTCCTTTTTTTTTTTTTTTTTTTTTTTTTTTTTTTTTTTTTTTTTCTTTTTTTTTTTTTCTTTTCTTTTTTTTTCTTAAGGCAAATTCAACCACACGGGTCATTGTTGCTTTCTGAAATTTAAAGCCTTATATAATTATATTATATATACAGGGTGTCCCGCAAATGTCCAGTCATACTGTGGGAGGCGAAAGAGGACCCCTAGGGGAACAAGAAACACTCCACGACGACCCTCCGAACTCCCTCACATAAGGGAGAAAACGTCGTTCCACCGCTTTATCGAGACAAACGCGGTTTCCAGAAGAACAATCGCTGCAGCTCCGGCCCCGGCTGCTCCACCAGAAAGGAAGCGAAACCAATCGAAAGCCGAGCAAATCCACCACAAGACTAGTTGGGAGCAAACACAAAAATGAATGAACCCAAGCATGTCCATCCCACCAAAAGAAGGCCACTCCAAACTTCCCGACACCCCCCACCAGCGCCACCCATCAACGGGCAGGATCCGAGATTTCCGGGCTTCAGAAAAACTTCCTCACCCAACCAGCCCTCCACCCACGCACCACAATCCCGCACCACTGAAGGAAAAAAAAATAATTCCACAAAAACAAAAAAAAAACAAAAACAAAACAGCAAACAAATGAAATACACATCCATTTTGAATTCACCAATCACAGCAACGAACACTGGGTCTAGGAGGTGGCCACCAATGAACCCCAACCACACACCAACCCGAAAAATAATTATCCTCACCAAGACAACCCATTTGATCACACCCCCACAGGCATCTACAATTTGAAAAAAAAATGCTCCACCTTGAATTCACACCGATGGCCACGCCCGCGAACCACCCTGAGACTCTCGCGAGCCCATGTGTGCCTGTTGCGGCAATCAAACATTCCATCCCTAATAAATAAGATGCAGACAGTCCTGCAAAAATGTGTTCAAATATGTTATCTAGGAAAAATAATTATTTCTCAGGTGGTGCCATTAATGAACGCCAACCACACCAAAATAATTATTTTCACCCATATCACGCACTTGAACACACCCCCACAGGACCATACCCATCCCATCTATTAGGGATGGAATATCCAACCACCACACATGTGCCCACGAGAATCCCAGGGCGGTTCACAAGCGCAGCCATCAGCACCATGGCTTTCCTTTATCGAAATACCAACGGCATAAAAAAAAAAAATAGTTGAGATTTTGAAACAACATTTATGTTCCTAACATTTTTTTGTGAAATCAGCTCTAATAATACCGGCGAAAACTACATGTTTTTTTTTTTTTTTTTTTTTTCTTTTATAAATGGTAGCTATCATTTTTCACAATCTAGAGTCTCATTTAATGTAGGATATGTCTTACAAAGGAATGTACTAATTTTAGACAGCCCTAATGATTCGGATTATTTTTCATTTCTACTTTCACTCCAACGCTCTTTGTTTGCTGAAAACGAGTTTTTCATGATAAGTATATACTGTTTTATTGACTTCCGGGAAGAATATACTGTTTCATAAGAAGAGTCTTTCCCGGTGGGCTGGAAACAGTTGAGCTATACATAATACATACATGCTTGTCATCGAATATTTATAACAGAGGCTTTACATCAAACCTTATTTTTTGCTTCAGCTTGACCCGAACGAACTCTTTTTCTGAGCGGATACAATGTTTATTTTGCTGGTCTCATAGATATTCATTCTTTTTCCATACGCTGCGAATTCTTTTCATAGTAGTTGGAAATATGAATGACTAAACAGGCCTATGGGTTTTGACACCCAGCAATGTTTTTCAATTTTTAAAGCATGTGAAGTTAAATGTTTTAGATATTTTATTTATAGGGCCGGGGATTGCTCAATGATATAATAAATACATGTTTATATGTTTATGATGAATTTATGGGGCTTATACTTGGTAATAATCTCAGCTGGCTGAAGCATATAGACAAGATTAAAACAAAAAAAACTTAACGCTGATAAAAAATGTTTCAAAGTCATTAAATATGTCCGATTTAGTTAACGTGTATTATGGGATTTTCGAGTCGCAACTATATGGCATAGAATTATGGGGTATTAAAGTGCAATCCAACCAAATCTTTCAAATACAAAAGAGAGATTACAAGATATATTTTGGAGCTACAAAGAAGAACATCAAGAAAGAAATACTTCATAGAATTACGAATTTTAACACTGCCCTCGCTGTATATTTTAGCAACGGTAAACTATGTAAAACAGAACTTAACCAAATTTAAAATTCAAGGAGATGACCACTACTATTCTACAAGGCAAAAAAGAAAAATCAAAATCGAGAAACATATCACAACTTTTTCTAGGAAAGGAGTGGGGTTTTGTGGGTTCGTTTTGTTGAATTGCCAGGAATTAAGAAACAACCAGCCGGGCAAAAGACTTATAATGAAACTGAAAAGAATACTCCGACAAGGGCCATGTTATACAATGGAAGATTTTTTTAAATAGATTTAGCATCCATAAGGGCATTCTGAACAAAACCTGTAAATGTATTATTATATGACGTCTCCATGTCTCGATTAAAAGTTTTTGGAATTAAAGAATATTCTATTCTATTCTATACTTCAATAATTAAAAAATAAATTAAAATTGCATTTGTCTTATAATTTGGAACAGATTCCTGCAATAAGAAAAGTAAAAACATAACTTTTAACAATCCAGCACTAAGTATTGAAAAATTTGAAAACAAGTAAAATGATTATGAAAAAACAATTATAAGTACTATATTTAAGAAAATTTTGCATAATAAATGTGGAAAAAAATATGCTAATAAACTTTTGAATTAATATATCAACATATACCTTCAGAACTAGACAATATCAATATACATTTAATAGTTTCTCTTGAGGTTATCGCAATAGATGCGGAGATCTTCATTAAAATAAATAAAATTCTTAACATGTAAAGTAGTTTTAATTTTATAATGATAACATTATAAAGTAATAAATGAAAGTTACAAGTTGAAGTAACAGTGTTTGCCTTTACATATAAATAATGAGTCATCGTAGTCATGGCGTTGAAAAGTTACAGAAATCAGTAAAATGAACAAAATAAACTTATTTAAGTTCTAGAAGGACTTAGTCTTTAATTTTTATGAATCGCTTTCTGGGCTATTATCGCCGGGCTATCTAGGTGTTGGCACCCTTAATAATGCCAACAAGTTTTTTTTTTTCTGGCCGTCACCCATCCAGGTACTGACCACGCCCAACGTTGATTAACTTCGGTCGACTTTTAATAGAACTTATTTGAACATTTGCACCAAATGTGGTAAATATTTTCCTTATGGTAGTTATTATGTCTAGTAGTGTGTATTTAGAGTTACGTGATTATTGCTCTTGATTTAATTGAAGGACGTTATTTTATCCAACAGAACAACTATATGAACTAGATTTATCCCGCATTGCACCATCGTGTTCTCCTATTATTACACCAGCTGTTGTTCGAGGGGAACTCAATATAGAGTGAAGTTATGGCATAGCCTCTTATTATTTTGCAGAGGATAACTAAAAGGGTTTCGAGGTAGAGCATTGGTTAGGGCCTGGGACTCTGAAATAGATGAGCCTTTGTGTCGCGTTTTTTTTTTTTTTTTTTTTTTTTTTTTTTTTTTTTTTTTTTTTTTTTTTTTTTTTATGTATATATACAAATATATTTTTGTTTTTGTAATTTTCCTTCTGTAGGAAGTACGCTCATTTTATATACATCCTGTAACAGACGTTTTTTCTATGTTTTTTATTTCTGTTTAAATCCAATTGCATCAGATGCTAAAACTGACTAATTACAAGAACTAGCTAAGTTAAGTTTCGACGCCACAGAGTTATTCAATTGATAATATCAATTGAATAACTCTGTGGTGTCGAAATATATATATATATATAGTATACCTATATTATATGAGTCATCCATTTCCAAAAGGACCCATGTCCACCAAATTTCGAAAATGACATTTTGGAACTACTGGATTAAGCTTTTCCTGCTCTTTCCATTGAATAAAACATTAAAGCCTTAAAAAGACTCTTATCCTATGAAAAACACTTTTGAAAATCATAAACAGAAACAAAATGCAACTTGTCCATTTTCCAGGCGCACCTACACCGCTTTGGCTTGGCAGGAGACGGAAGACGACACTTGCCAGCTCTGTCATGATGGTATTATAAATAGGAACCACATTGCCAACTGTCTCGAACTGGATCCCCAGCTTTCAGCAACTGGTCGTTATTTAGACGCTCGATGCAAAATTGCTTATCAGCCAAGAGCGGGCATTGGCTAATAAAAAAAATAAACGTTTTGTCTTAGCCAAGTCGCAAATATTCCTTGACTTCTTATCAGCTTGTATTTCGTGTATGCGTGTTCAAACGACAGTGGACACAATTTTTGTTCTTCTCCTAAACACGACATAAAGCATACTCATAAAATATGATTGGCTGAGTGTAAACTGGTTAACTTCGAAACTTCCTAGTCCAGAAAAACTTATCCGCGTGCATATCTTTGTTTTTATCCTTTGAATAAAGCTCGTTCTATACAGCACTAAAGTTTGAAGCAAAACTGCATAAGCCAAACTTTTGACAAGTGCATGAGAGCCTGCAGCTTAAAGAAAGCACTATTCACGAGATCCGATCCGGAGTATAAAGGACTTATAAACAAACCAGTAACTATGATATGATGCAGAATGTATATGAGTATGTATAAGACCTCCTAAGCACGGCCTGCATACAATAGAGCCCTACTTATGGTTCTATGTCCGACGCAGCATCCCTCTAAACCCAGCATAAACCAACCTCGAAATTCTGCTTTTCTCTCTTTCTTTCGCCTCGAGCCGTCTCTTTTATGCTGACGTTTGTTTTCATGTCCCATTAACCCACGGAGCACTGAAAGTCCAATTCTCCTTTTTTAGTGGTTCCTTCTTCCTGAGTGCTTCCAGAGGTAAAGCAATTACAATATTGCAATAAAGCTTTAAGGAGGATTTTCAACTGTTATTGTCCTCTTCTTATTGTTATGGACATTGTCCTAAATACATTTCAGTTTTTTCCTTCTTCAAAAACCAATCAATATTCACAAATTGAATTCTTTAAGCATCCCAATGAATGTAATTGGTAAACATTATTTTAAAATAATGATTGCATTCATAAAGCATTTGCATTTACTGTACTGTTTAACGAAAAAAACCTCATTCAATTAAAGGCTGATATTAAAAGTCAGGATTTTGATAATTTTTTTGCTAGCCTCACATGATAATCCAAAATTTGTGTACTTATTTAGATGTGTAGGTTTTTAGATTACTTACAAAATATACTGCAAAAATAAGACTATTTCTCATTTCTTATTACTAACTTGTTAATAAAATTTACAAAATCCGGTGAAATAGTGATAAAAATGTTTAATATAACGAAACCTATATTTCTGAATATTCAAGAGACGTTTAATTCAAATTTTCCTTTCAAAATATACATTTAAAACTTTTTTTGTATAAAACCCATTAATCTTTGATATTTTCACATTTCACTTCCTACGATTTCCACAGGTTTTCGATATTTAGCAAAGTATAAACAAAAGTATCTCGTGTCTATGTACCCTTCGGAAAGTCAGTGGATAGGTTGTTGTTCTACGATCACGTACCCTGTGTTTAGGCCACCAGCCTTCCTGTGTAAGATCTGCCGGTGCTAAAAGTAGCTTTTAGTTTTCTTGTCTTTTATATGATGCCTGTCTACCGAGCCATTATTATCATTATGATTTTTAAACCTTTCCATACCGCTCGAACAGTCGAGAATGGCTGAACCCAGTGTACTGTTGACTGCTCCAGTAGTCGAGAGCGGCTGGGCACAGTGTACTGTTAACTTGTCCAGCAGTCGAGAGCTCGTCATGTTTCTCACCGTCTTTTCGTACTCATTTCTCGATTGTAGAGCTACTTCTAATACTACTGTTTATCACTAGGGAAGATCTTTGAAGAATGTTACTGGCCGTGTGAGCAATTTAGACCTATTACATCTCATTACCCTCTAATCCCATTCATATTCTTGAACCTTGTCCTGGTAGATTATATACCTCTGTCCATCACCAACAGCATGTTTATTGAGTATAAATTTTACTCGTTTATTATTCATAATTACCTAAAGATAAACACAAATTAATAATCATAGTAACAAAACATAAATAAGAATTATAAAAGACGACTTTTAATTCGGCAAGGAGATCGTGGTGTGCGTATCCTGTACCGGAGAACCCTTAACCGTCCGCGTCTCTAGGTACGGAAAGGGTTAAACTTTGCAAATGTTTCATAATCAAACGTATTTCCCTTAAGAGGAAAAGCTTTGGGTTTTTTTGCATGTATTTTTTGTGCCTTTCATGAATATTGGACCATTTTTAGTTTTTGGAGCGCTTAGTATCTACAAGTATTCCATACACGTTCAGTTCAAATCTCAAGGCCAGGACTGCACAGTCCAGTTGTAGTAGACCCACTGTATGTGTAGCAAATATCCTTTTGTCAACACAAGACAGGCCTGGCCTGCACAGTGCGGAAGAACAGATTATTCTGTTCTTAGTACACTACACATTTATTTTTCCTAATATATACCTATTTATCCAATAAACTAGCATCGAGGTGCATTTAAAGGAAGCACAGCTGTAACAGACACCCTGCTCCTTGGATGATGGATATGGTGGAGCTTGAAGAATTTTTAACCCTTTCCGGGCGACCCTTAATCAGCGGTACCGATAAATCAACCCCTCCTCCCTTCCGTCCCCAATATTAATTTTTAAGAACTTTCCTCTTCACTCCCCCCCCCCTCCATCATCCTATTTCCCGTCCATCTAAACCCTCAGTAATTTATTCGATTTTTCAAGCACCACATTAGTAAGCCCTTTTTCTTATTAATTTAGAGCGTTTCAAAGGAGAAATTATTTTATATAATTCAATTTATTTCCGATGATAAATGGAAGTTTTTAAGTAGATTTAAAAAGAGGAAAGGGAAAATAAAAGCTTTAGTTCTTGGTTTAGGACAACGTTAAGAACCACGTCCACCCATGGACGGGCATGCGAAAAAATATTGTTCAAGGATCTCGAAAGTCTTATCTTTAGCGTGTTTCTATATAATGCTCCAACAAATTTAATGAGTAATTTGAAAAGCTCACCGTAAAAGTTGATAATATGTCAGCTTCAAAGTAACCCAAACTTCTTTGGATGCAACAGCCATATTGGATTAAGCGCATTTTACAGCTCTCGCTTTTAAGCAGATTTACAGTGGTTTTTTAAACGTTTTTTGTGAAATCAAGTTTATATAGTGTTAGAGTCATGTTTCATGCAGCCACTGAAGTGTTATTTCGGATATATACATGATAATCTATATATATAAAAATCACGTGTCTGTTTTTCTGTTTTTCTGCTTTTCTGTTTTTCTGTTTTTCTGTTTGTTTGTTCCTTATACAAATCCACACCGTTTGACCAATTTGGACCAAACTTGGCACACATGTACTTCTTGATACGGGAAATCTCCTAGGCTAGGTCAAAATAGTCAAATTTCGAAATTTGGTCAAAAGGTCAAAAGTTTTGTTCAAGAAAAATTGGCTACACTGAACCATTCATATTCTGGCAGTCATTTTGAATAATATCTCAAATTTATTTGTTGATGTTCTTGATAATTAGAATAACTCGAACTCATTGATGACTTTACATCATTATATAATCATATATATATATATATATATATATATATATATATATATATATATATAAAATCTTTTAGGCTTCACAGTTCGGAAGTAACGAGTTCCAAATTGTTAATTAAAGAAGAGTGAATTGTTCAAAAATAGTAATTTTCTTTCCAGTGTTGCCTAGGTGGAGATTAGCAAGCTAAAAAAAACTTTCTTCTTTTTTTGCGAAAAGTTTTTCTTTTGCGAACAAAACTTTTCAGTTTTAACCTGTATGTTTATCTAAATTATAGCCGTATATTCTCAAGATTTGGACAAGTAATATCATATAAGATCAATTTTATTAATTTCTGATGAAAATGTAGAGCAACACTGAGCCCCTAGAAGCCATTAACCATTATCCTTTTTTTTAAGTTTGGTTTGTTTATCTAATTTCCAAAATTTTTTAGTTTTAGTAAAATATTAGTGTTTACCTAAATTATAGCCTTATATTCTTAAAATTTTGACTAATATATATTAATAAGTAATTTCAAATATTAAGTTTTTGATCAGTTGAAAAATGTTGTGATTATCTAAATTATAACCCTATATTCTCAGATTTTGGATTAATATCATATATTAGTAAGTAATTTGAAATATCAAGTATTTGATCTGTTGATTTGGAGTTTCCCGTTTGTTTTCCATAGTTAATTTTTTTGTATTTGTGAATTGCATTTTATCTCATGCATTTTCTTAACATGAACTATGTCTTCAACATTAACCCATTAACCTGCACAGAACTTTAATAATTTAAATACTTTTAGTTCTTTAACGTACCACCTAAAATCATCTATGTGTGACATGATATTTAAACATTTGGGTCATTCCATGTCAAATCAACCCCAAAAAATAGGATTTGACATCCATGATCTCAGATTTTAATGAAACTTGGCATGTTCATTCCTTTCATGGATATAAGTAAGAATATAAAATAGTTTTTGTCAATCTCAAATAGTTTAATTTCATGCCCTGCTAAAGTATTTCAAATTTTGCAGTTATCATCGATTGGACAAAAGAAGTGCACTTAGTTCTAAAATATAAATCATACCTATCGACCAATGTTGATGCCATTTTCTATGACAATACTTCAATAAATATGGAAGCCAGAAAAAAAATAATGTAAGCATAAAGTTATTACAAATGTTCTGAAAAAATCCTGAAGTGTTAAAATGCATTTTGTAAAAATTAAATATGGCGTTCCACACTAAGTGGAATATCATCAAACGATAAAAAGAAAATCACTAACATAGTTTTTTATTATTATTCCAAAAGGTATACACTATCACATGAAAAAATAAAATGTATGGTTTTTTCACTCTTTAATTTTTTTCCCCGTTAAATACAAAAAATTGTTCAATTAAAATTTTAGCTAACAATATATTATTTTTTATAGTACAGCGATTTAATTTTAAAAACTATAAAAAATAACCCAAAGCTATTCAGAATGAAAACTACATGTACAAAATATTCATTACTTCAGTGAAGGGTTTGCTGGGCAATATAAAATGAAATACAGCTTAATTTTTATCACATGTAACTGCACACCAGTAACTAACATTAAAATTTGAAATATTAAGTTTTTGATCTGTTAACTTGCTGGTTTCAGTTCGTTTTCCATAGTTGAATTTTTGATTTGCGAATTGCATTTTATCACATGCATTTGCTTAATAAAAACTATGTCTTTAACAGTAACCCATGGACTGTCCGAACTTATAGCAGGCTCAATATCTACTTGGCTCATACGGAGAATTGTAGTGTTTGTCATTAAACTAGATGCAACATTAGCAAACTCTACTGAGTTTTTTACATTTTTAGTTTCAGATTTGCTCATAACTTCCATTAGAGACCAAGGATTTTACTCTTTCTCCCACCCTATCTACTACACGTTTGTCATGAGCTGTAGTAAAATATTTCTGCTAAAACTTTTTGTGAAATTTTTCTGAATGTATGTAAAGCAATCTTGACATATATTTATTTTTAAACTGAGACAATGGATTATTACTGTAAATAATTTCATTTTGACAAATCATAATTTTTTATTATTATATCATATAATTTTATCAAAAGTGCGTATACAGAATTCATACCTTTATGTTTAGTATCGGAAGAAATGAGAAAAGTAGTGCATTTGTTTTTGAAAAATAATGCTGCTGTAAATAATTGAACAGTTTCTCAGGACCACAATCCTGATTGAATTCTGTTTTAACAATCGCAAGAATAAGCCATTGCAAGAACGGACGTTTTCTTTTCATTAATCAGTTATTTTATTTTATTTAATTCATTTATATTCATTCTTTTTTTTTATTTCTTTCACCTAATTTGTAATTTTGATATTATAATTTGTTTCTTTTTCAATATTATTATTTTTTTTTGTGTGTGTGTGTGTGTGTGTTTAACGGCGCATCTACAACTTGGCCATTAGTGCCGGGCTATCTACAGGTTGCCACCCTTTTATAATGCAGCCAGCACGTGGTCGGTCACCCATTCAGGTACTGACCATTTCAATATTATTATTACTATTTTTATTTGTATTATAATAGTTGTTATCATCATTACACTATCATATTTCTCTATTTTAATATTATTATTATTATACTTTTAAAACTCAGGAAAAAAATATAAAAAAAATGTATATTACTTTGATTGTAATGCAGGGAGTATTGGAAGATGGAACCTGCAGAATCTAAATGAACTCCCTCTAAATAAACTCCCCCCAAGCCATTCAATTTGTTCCTCATATAAATCCACAGCTTTCGAGCGATTTTGAACAAACTTCGCACACAGGTAGGGGTTGATATGGGGAGTGTCATAGGCTAGGTCAAAATCATCTGTCAGCTGTCTGTCTGTCTTTATTTTCCTTATACAAATCCACACCGTTTGACCAAAGTTGACCAAACTTTGCACACAGGTAGGGGTTGATACGGGGAGTGTCATAGGCTAGGTGAAAATCATCTGTCAGCTGTCTGTCTGTCTTTATTTTCCTTATACAAATCCACACTGTTTGACCAAAGTTGACCAAACTTTGCACACAGGTAGGGGTTGATACGGGGAGTGTCATAGCCTAGGTCAAAATAATCTACCAGCTGTATGTTTGTTCCTTACAACTATATAATATAAAGTTGGTGTAGCATGGCACACTGGGTAACAGCTAGTCTACTATATATTTGTCAAATACCACTCACTCACTCACTCACTCATCTATCAACGCCCAGCCCAAACCGCTCGACAGAAAATGTTGAAATTTTGCATGGACACTCCCTATATAACGTAGGCGCTCGCTAAGAAAGGATTTTTTGATATTCGTATTTTTAAGCATTTTTAGGGGGGTTTAAAGTTTGAGTTGGTTAGAGAAGGTAAGCCTAGGCAGCCTGCGTTGCTAGGACGATAAAGAACAGCTGTTATCTTACATTATCTATTTCATAGTTTTATTTCTAATTGAGGTTAATTTCAACTATGATGGCAGTCCTTGAATTACTAGAAATTAACTGTCCCTCATAGAGTTTTAATTGCGTTTCTTTTCTGCCAGTCCCCGTCAGATAGGCTTGCCATATTTTTGGAGAGTTAAACCGAGACACATTAATATGGGATGGGCATACCAGGGGGGGGGGGGATAAAAAGAGTACAAATTATAAGCAAAATGGTTGGTGAGTTTTAAGCCTAGCAACTAACGGGAAGGGGGAATCGTAAACTGTTAGTCTACCCAAACCTTAAAAATAAGAACGGAACTTTTTTTGATACTTGATTTTCTTAAAACAATCTCTGAGCCAAATAGTAGCGCCTGGCAGCTGGCAGCGCTGTGCAGGTAGTTCCAGCGTTTTGCAGTTAGATTACTTCTCATTTCTTTGACACTGTGAGCAGTAGTAAAAATGTTAATTGTAGAAAAGTAACCGATTTAAAAAAGATTCTTATAAACATGAATTCATTACTTTTTACATCTTACAGCCTTTTCCGGGACATTGATAAAACTGGGCGGGACACCGAAACATTTGCAAAATACCGGGACAGTCCCGGTCAAACCGTGATGTATGGCATATCCTTAGGTTTTCCAGGCGCCCCCCTCTTATATACGCCACGCCCATGCTGGTAAACTATAGATAACGGGTTATCTCTAGGTTATCTGTTTCTTGACACTGGTTCTGGAGCGCCCAAGTGTCAAGAAACATTATACTTTGATTACTTATCAATTGATGTACGTATAACATATAGAATGACGGGGACCGTGCTATAATAAACTGCAAAAAATTATGTAGTAGCGTTAATTTTGCTGATACATTATTTAACGCAATTAAATAACTACCTATCTGCCGTGGCGAAGCACGGGTATTCAGCTAGTTCATTATAAATAGTTGATTAATTGTGGGATTTAAGGATAACAGTGATTGGCGGGAGAACCTCCTGAATCCTTGCTAGCGTTCACGAGCTTGAGTTCAAAGAGAGCATTGTTATTGTGACGGTCCGTCTAACCTTAACGGAAGTTACCTTCCTTTTTATTTACTAGTTATTTTATTTACCTGGCTGATAAGCCCTAATTATTAATGGACAAGATGAAAAATGTTAATAAAATTGATCCTAAGCCCCCCGATTTGGGGAGAAATTACAATTTTGATTTTTCCTTGCCTAAAGGCAAGTGGTGTAAGAAATTTCTAATGATTACATTGGATAAGAATGTAGGCAACAAATCATTTAATGATTTCAGCCCATTTAAGGTGAGTCGCACTATAAAATCTTTTGCTCCAAAATCCAATATCAAATTCCTTAAGAACGGTATGATCCTCTTGGAGGTTGCTCTTGAGAAAGATTTCATGAATTTGAAAAATCTTAAATCATTTGAGAATATTCCTATCACTTTTTCACTTCATCGTAGCCTTAATTATTCCAAAGGTTTAATTACGTGTGACGAGTTATATTCTTGTTCTGATGAAGAGTTAGTTACCGAATTATCCCCATTCAATGTAATAGCAGGAAAAAGGATTCATAGAAATATAAATGGCATTAAAAAACCGACATCATCAATAATAGTTACATTTAATCGAAGTGAATTGCCAGAACGAATCATTCTTGATTTTGTTAATATTAAAGTTGCACCTTATATCAAACCCCTCCAATGCTAGAAATGTTATCAATATCGCCATGGTAACAGAACTTGCAAGAATTCTGATAGCCTTTGTGGTAGATGTGGTGAAAAACGACATGATGTTGGTAGTGCTGTCGCTAATTGTGAGTGTAAATGTATTCATTGTGGAGGCCCTCACGGAGCCTGGTTCACATCTTGTCCTGAATATAAAAAAGAACGCAAAATTGAGGAGTTGCGAGTTACGCAAAAAATATCATATTTGGAGGCTGAAAAGAAACTAAAAATTCCAACATTACCCCAGAAAAACTTAACTTACTCCCAAACAACATCCGGTTCACCAAATATAAATGCAATGTTCTACATAAGCCCTTAAAAATCCAATATATGGCTCTTACTATCTTATCCACTCTTATTTTTTTTTTTTTTTTATTTTTTTTTTTAATATGAAGGTTGTACAGTGGAATTTAAACGGAATAATATATTATAAAACTGATCTACAGAACGTTATCAATGATCTTATGCCCTCGGTATTGTGTATTCAAGAAACTCGCTTAAAAGATACAGATAATTTCCGGATTTCGGGTTACCGAATATTTCGCAATGATCACCTAGATGGTATGATAGCGAGTGGTGGTGTATGTGTCCTGGTTTCTGAAACCATGCCATGTACAGACTTGCCTCTAAACACACAGCTACAGGCTGTAGCATTAAGAATTCTAAGTCCATCTCCTCTCACTGTCTGTTACCGCCTAACAAAGCTTTCACTGAATATCAGTTATTGCAACTTATACAACAATTACCTTCCCCTCTCTGCCTCTTGGGTGATTTCAATAGCCATAATACTTTATGGTACTCGTCATCCACAGACCCTAGAGGTCGTATAATCGAAAATTTCATTCAAAACTGTAATATATGTATATTAAACAATAACTCTCCAACTCATCTTAATATTAATGGTAATGTATCACACATCGATCTCTCACTCGTCAGCCCGGCATTGATGCTGCACTGTGAGTGGGAGACCGCGGATCATCCTTACCACTCTGATCATTTCCCAATTATTATAGAATTCACAGATCGAGAAGCTCCAACTGAAGATAGAATACAGAGGTGGAAACTTAAAGAGGCAGACTGGGAGAGGTACCAGCTACTAGCTGATATCAGAAACATAAATACTGCCGACTCTAATATTGATGATATCTATGATGCAATCGTTAACACTTTAATAGATGCAGCAAAAATTGCCATTGGTAAAACTAAAATTCAGAGAAAGTGAGTAGTTCGGGTGTGGTGGAAAGGAGAGTGCGAGGAGGCTGCTAAAAAGCGTAAAAGAGCATACTGTAGATTTCGGAGGCATCCGTGTTCTGATCACTTGGCTGAGTACAGTGAAGCTAAGAAACAATGCCGAAGGATTCAAAGGAACGCACAACGCGAATATTGGCGAGAATTTGTGTCCCAAATAAATCACTCAACACCAACTTCACAAATATGGGACGTCATTAGAAAAATTACTGGGCGTCATAAACGCAGCACTTTAACCCTCTTAAAACACAATAATACACACTTAACTTCTCCAATAGACATTGGTAATTGCATTGGAGAGTATTACCGAGCTCTATGTGCTAATAGTAATTACACAGACCGTTTTCAGCAGATAAAAACAGAGCGAGAAGCTTATCCTCTAGAAATAGTCCATAACTCCCTAGATCCCGTGAATCATTCATTTTCAATGTCCGAAATGATCGCCGCTCTTCGGTCTCGTAATGACACTAGTCCGGGACCAGATGACATTTGTATTAGTTTTATTAAAAACCTATCCTCTGGAAATAAATTTAAGATTCTGGAATTGTTCAATAAAATCTTTAAAACTGGTCAAATACCAAAAATGTAGAAGCACTCCATAGGTATCCCTATACTTAAAAAGGACAAACCTCCTGAGGAGGCAAGCAGTTACCGAATAATATCCTTAACCTGCTCTCTTTGTAAACTTATGGAGAAAATGGTATCGAATCGACTAGATTGGTACATAGAAAAAAGAGGTTTGCATGAAGAATGGCAAAGTGGATTCAGGACTGGTCGTAGCACGAGAGACAATCTCGTTAAGCTAGAAACAGATATAATCAAAGCGTTTGAACAAAAGAAAAAGGTGTTAGCAATCTTTATTGATATCAAAAACGCCTTTGATTGTATCTGGAGAAGGCTTATCCTGGACACTTACCACCAAATGGGTATAAATGGATACATGCTACAATTCATAGAAAACCTACTTTGTGATCGACGTTTTTCCATACGCATTGGCTCCACCTTATTAAATATTTTTATTCAAGAAAGCGGCATTCAACAAGGGAGTGCC
Source organism: Gonocerus acuteangulatus (assembly GCA_946811695.1). NCBI lineage: Eukaryota > Metazoa > Arthropoda > Insecta > Hemiptera > Coreidae > Gonocerus > Gonocerus acuteangulatus. The sequence goes on from OX328129.1 coordinate 42,050,271, forward strand.
CTTAGCGCGAAACACTTTTGTCATGCAATCAACCGTGTCTTGCGAGAAGTACCTCCTCAAGTATCGAAGCTACTTTTCGCTGATGATTTCACTCTGTATTATGCAGACGTGTCTATCCAGAACCTACACTATGTCTTACAGGAATCCCTTGACATAGTGTATGACTGGTTCGATGGACATGGCTTCACTATATCTCCTACTAAGACGGTATGTGTCCTTTTCTCAAACCGCAGAGTTGACCTACCACCTCCAATTAAGTTAAAGGGAATACCTCTCAGTTATGAGGATAGTACAAGATACCTAGGACTTACACTTGACCGTAACTTAAATTGGCGTAGTCATATTCAAACTCTGAAAACCAACTGCCTAAGATCTTTAAATTTAATGAAAATGATAAGTAACACGGCATGGGGTGCCGATAGGTCCTCCATGCTGCTGTTATACAAGAGTCTGATAAGATCGAGACTGGATTACGGCTGTGAAGCATATGGATCTGCCACTGATCGAACACTGTCTATGCTAGATAGTATCCACTATGCTGGGCTCAGGCTGGCGATTGGTGCATTCCGATCAAGTCCTGTACTTAGCATATGTGCTGAAAGTGGTGAGCCTCCTCTGGAGTATCGAAGAGCCCAAGTAATGTTATCTTATTATTCCTCTATAATTTCCTCCCCAAATAACCCCATAAACACACTATTTGACATAAATAATCGGCCTAGAAACAACTTAAAAAAGAAGTCCCTTCCATCAAGAGTCTTAACCCTACTAGAACACTTTGAAATAACTCTTCCAGAAACATTATCTCAAAACATTACATCTAAAGTGCCCTGGCTTTTGTCTACTCCATCCGTTAACCTTTCATTAATACACAAAACACAACACAAACCCAATCATTCTCCGCAACGAATTTAATAAAATACTTGGCGAGAGTTCTAACTTAACCAATATATTTACAGACGGCTCCAAAACCTTCAAAGGTGTTGGCTCTGCAGGTTTAATTAACCAAGAAACTCATATTTTTTCACTAAATAAAATTTCTTCAATATTTACAGCTGAAATTCTCGCTATAGAGAAGGCTCTCAATGCCGTTGCACACAGAGGTAATCCAGTCACCATCTTTTCAGACTCTTTATCAGCTCTAATAGCCGTAAGTAACAATTATTCTAAACATCCACTGGTAATTAGAGTAATTGAAGCTCATGATTGCCTTCAGAGAAATGGAAACAATGTTAATTTTGTGTGGATTCCAAGTCATTGTGGAATACCCCAAAACGAAAAAGTCGATCAGGCAGCAAAAGTAGCTACTACTGAAGGAGTTGCATTTCACCAGGTACCAAGAAATGTCGTCGTTTCCTATATTAAAAGTGAAATTAAATCGTCGTGGATCTCTAAATGGCATACTATCAGAGAAAACAAATTAAGGGAAATAAAGGCTTACCCTGTGCCCTGGAGGACTTCGTCTATAGCGGAAAATAGGAGAGCAGAAGTAGTCCTTGCTCGGCTCAGGATAGGCCACACAGGATTGACGCACTCTTATCTAATGTCGTGGAATGAAGCACCAGAGTGCCCAGCTTGTGGTGTCGTAATTTCCATCAAACATATCTTCACTGAATGCCGTGCCTACGAGAATGAAAGGTATCTATTTGGGCTCACGGGTAATTTGAGTGAAGATATGGGGGATGCCCCAAATAAGATCAAAAATTTATTTAATTTTTTAGAATACACACAACTTGTAAAAAAACTATGATTGTTGTGGCATGTGGTGGCTATGTGCAACAAACAGAACTCATTGCTTAAGGTTAACTATCAACTAATATTTAAATTTAGTATAAAAATTCTAATATTCAATAATATATTATTTTGAAGACAATAATTGAACACTTAATGGCTTAATAACAACTATTACAAGCATACATTTATAAAATAAAATTCTAAACTTTATTTGACATCTGTGGCTTTAATATCCTAAAAGGTTGAAACGCCTTAAAAAGGAAAGAAAAAAAAAAACGAAAAAAAAAAAGTAACCCAAAGCAATACTTGGACTTGGAAATGTAACGAAGAAGTTTTTAGGCCGTTATTAAATAAAGATCTAACTCCAATCCAATGTTTTGCTTATTTCTTTCCTAAGTTTAACATAACGTGGTGTAAAAAAAAAATAAATTGTTACCTGAGAGCCAAATTAAAGAAAAACAAACCTGTTTCATGGAGATTCCGAAATTGTATAGCAAGCTGTATTTCCAGCATTTAATACCAAATAAATTCCTATCAGAATGATTCGAAACATTTGTTTGTTTTTAGGAAAGAAATAAGCAATACATGAAAAAGCATGCCACCCAAAAATCATGGTATACATTCCAAAGTGAATTTTTTTTTCATTTTGACCCGTGACATTAAAAAGAGTGGGAAAGGGTATATTTTTTTGGACTTTTTGAAAATGTCAAATATCTCGAAAACCGAAAGAATTTTACTAAACATAAAACTTTTTTATCTGAACCGCCACAACGTCGTCTACCTGCAGGCAACATATTATCCATTCATTCCGCACCTTGTATATATTTCTCGTTTTTGTTTCGGAGAAATACACAAACTTTTGATGTTGACACTTCGGATCACAAAACTCATAAAAATACTATCTATTTCTATTACTTCAATTTATTTCGGAGTTCTTATATGTAAAGTAAACAAATTTTAAATAGTATTATGTTTTGGGCAGTTAATACTATTTGGCTTTAGTTCCTTGCTCTTTATAGTCTATTGCTTAGAGGAAAAAAACGCTCAAAAAAAGAGGGAGAAAGAGAATGATTGAGAGAAATTGATCAAAAATGCAAATATTATGAGGGAGAGTGAGTGAGCTACCGAGCAAACCATGAAGCGCAGGAGAAAATGTATGATAATAGGTCTGGAAATTAGCCCCAAACATGCTCGGTGTAACTCCAAACAGAATGGGAAAATTAACATTTTCCACAATACAAACATATCGATTAAAACTCTATCATTCGGGGGAAAAAAATCATTGAATATTCATTACGTTCCCCTTATTAACCACATGTGTCAGGAAACGATGCCCAATGGGATGAATAAAAAAAAAACAACAAAAAAACAAAGAAGAATCCGTCACGTAGGAGCTGCATTACTAAGCACATTCCTCTGGAAGGTGTTTAAGCTTCATTCTTGAATTATTTACTTAAAACAACCTATGTAAATTCAAAATAAACATGTATAGTATTGTATTGACGAGATAGTCGGCCATTGATATTCAGAAGGTGTAGATGATAGGGGTTCGGTCATTTGTTAAATAAAACTAAATTTTATAACTAAAATGTGTAATAATTATTTGCCAACGTTTTGGCTTGAATTACTAGCCATCTTCAGGACTGCACAAAGTAATGGATATGAACATAAGTCTAATAAAATTATATATATATATATATATACATATATATATATATATATATATATATATATATATATACATTAAAAAAAAATCAGTCCCGTGTCAGGCCAAGAGGGCCCTGAGGGGCAGATACTATAGAAGTATCTGATTCTTGACCATACGGCACACTAGGGAGACAGTGTGGTCAGTACTATGCTCCGGACGCCTGATTTTCCCCTTGGCTGTTTCGAATGCTAGAATCATTAGCACCCAAGGTACCCATTGATAAATTTATTAAAGGCTGGGTTGGCCTAGGGACGGGCAGGGAGGCCGAATTCAAACCATGAATGAAGACACTAGAAGAAAAAATCTTTAGTGTTTTTTCGGGATTTGAACTCAGGTTCTCCAACTTATTAGTCCGGTGTTCTACCACTGAGCTAACCTCGCCCCCATATGTATATAGTGGACATTAATTAATATGTAAAGATAAGCTGAAATATATGTGTAGGTGTAAATATATGTATGTGTGTGTGTTTACTACCCACCCTCTGAGGAAAGCACTCTGTTACGCAGCTCCTGCGTAATTTTTTTTTCATAGTATCTGTAATTTTCTCGATGGCCATCAACAAACAATTATTTACCCAATGTTTTACGACTAAAGTTTTTTTTTCCTTATTTCTCCAAAAACAATAACACTTATCTACAAAAGAAATAAAATCTAGTATAAAGTTTAATCATTTGGCCTAATGCGATTAAAGTTTTCCTGATAAAGACAGACGGACGGTAGGTTTAAAAGCTTCAGAGAGAGAACGATAGTAGCTTAGGGCTTGAGAGTTAAGCCTCAATAAAATTTCAGGCCCTATCACTTACCGCTAACACTCCCCTTTCGAGCTCTTGGCGTCTCTTATTTTATAATTAAACATTAAACGAGCTCCCTGGAGCTTCTGGGGCTCCCTGGAGCTCCTCACCTCGTAAAACTCCTTCCATCCCTTATAATAAAGCCTTCACTATACATTTTATTGTATACCTTATGGGCTGTAGTAAAGTTTATGTTGTCCAATTTATCTGATTTATTCTCTAAGCTGTCAAATGCTGACGAATTTCTTAAATAGCTTGATGATGTTTCTCCGCTGGACAGGCATTCATTCCCAGTTTTGACAAGGATATGCATTAGCTATGGCCTAGAACTGCCAGCTAAACATCAATGTTGGAGCAGGGCATTCTTTGAACATGTCCATTAGGGTGGTCGCTGAGCACTGAAGGGGGAAAAATATCCAAATTTTATAAACAGCACCCCCTCAAAATTGTTAACCTTACCAGATATTTAGATAGCCGAAGTTTGAGCCCGATTGGAGGTCGTTATCACGTGCCCCAAAGCCCCTAAATTTGATATAGTTGGGGTGAATAGAAGGACCAGTTCCTGAGATTTTGGCCCTGAAACAGCAATAAGATAAAAATTTTGAAAACTTTAGGCGCTTTGGGGAACGTGTTAACGACCTCCAATCGGGCTCAAACTTCGTTTATCTTAATATCTGGAAAGGGTGGTCATTTTGAGGGGGTGCCGACCAAATTTTAGCGACCACCCTAGTGTACATAGACGAAAAACTCACCTTCTCCTAGGATATGAATGGGTTACGATATCCATCTTTGTAAGGCAAGGGCCCGATGGAAGCGACTATATTCATGTCTATTGAAAAATTTCCTTGAGTATCAGCAAACAACAACTTAACAAATTGAACATTTTTACGCTTATGGTTATAGAAATCAGGATATAGTAGTATGATTCATCTCCTAAATTCTCCGAATTAAGGAATTTGTTAAGAAAACTATGTTGTAATATTTTCGGTCTCCCAAGCCCTGTGTAGAATATTTCTAAGGTCATATGAGATGGTATATAAAAGTTGTGTTGGAAAATATAGTAGTATTGCATATTCTGAGATATTATATTTGAACTTCCCTTATTTCCTAAGGTTTGCTCTTCTTTTCTGAGCGAACCTTTGAATGAAATTGATATACCCTTTTGCAATGTTCTTCAAGCAGTTCACTTTTATAAAGTGAAGGAACTGTTCTAAAGTAATCATTATAACTATTTTTTATATATTAATGCTGCTCAAGCATTACTTATTAATATGATTAAAATAAGATATAATAGAATGTGTATTTCTTAATATAATTAAGTTTTGATCTAACCCTTGGTCAGTAAAATGTCGCATAAATTCACCTTACACAGTCAATATTATTCTTTCTGTCAGGCCAATACTCACTGCGTATTACCTGAATGTTTTGATATAACTGTCAGTATTTGGCAACACCACCAGAGTGATATCGAGAAAACAGTTTATTATTTGCGTTTATTATCATAAAGCATCATTACGTCAATATTCAATGAAGTTTTGGATATAACTCTTTCCACCTTCCATATTGAATTGCTTTTGGGAGTCATCATCTATTTTTATATACATTATATATATATATATATATATATATATATATATATACTAGCTGAATACCCGTGCTTCACCACGGCCGATAAGTATTTTTTATATTCAGTTAAATAAGATATGATCAAAATTAACGCTACTACATAATTTTGTACAGCTTATTATTGCACGGACTTTAAAGTTACCCAGGAAACACCATGTGGAGGTAGAGAATGAAAAAAAAAAAAAAAAAAAAAAAAAAAAACGCTTAAAAGTTAGGTAAACAGAGACAAATACACGTTGAAAAGCATAAAACTAACAAATTTAAGGTTTTTAGCACTTATCTCTTCGATTGACATCGCCCCACCGAACATTACAACAGAATCTTATTGTAGAGAATATAGTAACCTTTCGAGATATTTTAGAAAATATACTGAGATCCGAAAACTTTGTATCATCATTCATACAATTTTTTCCCAAATACTTCGTTTCTGAATACACAAACAGAAAATTAGATTTGAAAAGTATTTCTATCAATTTTTCTGGTATATGGCTACAGAACTCGCTTAAAAAATGGATTCATTCGTTTTCCTACGTTAAGGAATCTTTCGCACAAATTTCGCTCCAAAAACCATGTTCCAGTAAACGGATTCAACTGGTTAATGAACTTGACCTTTATAATGAGAACAAAGATTTTTGTACCAAATGTTATCAAAATCGAACCATTTTTGAGCCGATGAGGACTTTCTTAATAATTCACGCCCCCCCCCCCTAAAAGTACTTAAACATTTGAATATCAAAAAACCCTTTCTTAGCGAGTGTTTACATTCTAAACTGATTGTCCGTGCAAAATTTCAAATTTTTGTGTCAAGTGGTTCGGGATGGAGCATCACCAGGGCGTAAACTTTATCAGTGACAAAATCACAGTTTATTTCTAGTAATTCAAGGTCTGCTATTATAGTTGAAATTAACCTCAATTTAAAATAATAATAATAATAATAATAATAATAAGTCTTTATTTATATATGTACAAATATTAATTATAATGAAAATAAAATAAAAATAGATGTAAACCTTATATATATGTACAATATAGACCTTCCCGCTAGGGAGTTTAAAGTCTTTTAACGGAGACTATCCGGACCTAGTTGTGTAGAGTTCGCGAGCCCTTGTCCTCCAGTAGTCCCTGTCCTTGGCTTTTCTGCTCCAGGTCGAGCCTTCCAACTTCCTAAATATGTCGGCCCATCTTCTTTTCTGCCTCCCTCGTCTCCTTTTATTGTGAAGCGGAACCCATTCGATAACACGCTTCGCCCAGCTTGTGTCATTCTTCCTTAGAATATGACCTGCCCATATCCATTTCATTTTATGCGCATAGTTAATCATGTCTACGGTGGTCATCCTCTTTTTAAGTACTGTATGCCTTACCCTGTCACTTCTCTTTACGCCCAGCATACTTCGCTCCATTGCCCTTTGGCACACTCCAATCTTGTTTTCCAGTGCTTTTGTGAGAGACCATGTCTGGCAACCATAAGTCAGTACTGGGACAATACAGCTGCTAAATACAATACTTTTTAAATCAGTACTAATGTTGCCCTTCATTATTGGTTTCAGGCTCCAATACTTCTTCCAAGCTTTTGCAATTCGGGTTTGTATTTCCTTTGACTGCTTATCTTTGAAGGAGATTATTTGTCCTAGGTATATTACCTCTTCTGCAGTTTCAATGTCTGGGAAGAGTAATTTCAGATTTTCAGTATTATTGTTGGCTATTACTTTTGTTTTACTGGTATTTAAGTATAGGCCGTGTCTGCTGCTACTCTCTTGTAAGTCGGAAATCATTTTGATTAGTTCATCCTCTGTTGATGCAATTAGAACTACATCATCTGCAAATTTAAGCTTATTTAATTTTATGCCATTTATTGTTATTCCCATTCCATCCCACTGTAGTTCCTTGAAGACTTCTTCTAGCTCGACTATGAAGATAGTTGTAGATAGTGCATCGCCCTGTCTTACACCTCTTTTTATAGGGAACTTTTCTCCTCTAATTTCACCTGAAATGAAACCTGTGTTTCCTGTGTATAATTTCTCAATCAGGGAAGTATATTTCTTTTCAACGCCAATCGACTCTAGGCCTATGGAGATATTGGAGTGATATATGCTGTCGAAGGCTTTTGAAAAATCTACAAAACCTAGGAAGAGGTTGATAGAGTATTCATTTGCTTTTTCAATAAGTTGGTTAACAGTTTGTAAATGGTCAAGGACAGACATTCCCCTCCTGAATCCTGCTTGGTCACTAGGAATGCTTTCTTCTATTTTTGTAGTTAATCTGGTTTGGATTATTCTGGAAAAGAGTTTACCTATTGTTGATCCTAGGGAGATGGGTCTATAGTTAGCCAGTTTGTTCCTATCCCCTTTTTTGTGAAGTAGAATGATTTTTGATATCTTCCATTCTTCTGGGATTTCCTCTGTTTCAAGAATGTTATTAAATAATAATCCTAGAATTCTCACAAGGTCATCCCCACCTATCTTTAATATTTCGTTTGTTATCCCATCTTCACCAGGGCTTTTGTTCTTCTTCAGGTGCTTTATAGAGTTTTCTATTTCACTATTCAAAATAAAGGGCACAGGTTCTGATGTTTCTTTTAGATTACTACTTCTTTTTATTGTTTTGGAGTCTTCAGAATCGTATAGTTCTTTATAGAAATTTGTAGCAATTTGGGTCATGTCTTTTCTACTGCTTACTATATTTCCTTCCTTATCTTCATAACTTGCAGGCCATACACGCCCTTCACTCATTTCTTGTTTTATTTTTTTAGTTGATCTGCTCGATTCTAGTATTTCTATTATTTTCTGTTCATTGTATACCCGTAAGTCCTCTTTTATGTTTTGCCTTATTTCCCTGTTTAGCATTGTCAATTGTGGTCGTGAAATCTCCTGATTTATTTGCTTCCTTCTCTCTTCCAACTTTTGTAGAGTATTACTAGAGAGTTTTGATTTTAGCCCTTTCTTCCTTTCATTGGTTGTGCTTTGTTTTATTACATGTTTTAGCCGTTTTATAAGTAGAGAATATAGCTCTTGGGGTTTTCCTTGTAAGTCTTTTTCCAAGGAATGTTTAATTCCTTTTATTTTTTCTTGAAACTCTTCGACATTTATATTTTCTGCTTGGGACTGTTTTGGTGGAAGTAGTCTGTTTTGCTTCATCTTGTCTAATCTTAGGGTAGTACGAATCATCCGGTGGTCAGTGTTGAAGTTCAAGTTAGCAATTATTTCATTGTTTTTCACAATTTTCAATCTATTTGTTAACACGTAATCTATTTCGTATTTTTGGCCATTGGGTGCTCGCCAAGTCCACTTATTTTTCTTCTTCTTATGGAAATAGGTGTTGAGGATTCTCAGTTTTTTATTAAGTGCAAAGTTAACAAGTGCTTCGCCTCCTTCATTTCTTGAGCCAAACCAAGATTTTCCCATTATGATTTCTTCTCCATAGACTCGCTGTCCTATCCTACCATTCCAGTCGCCCATTATTATAACAGTGTCTTTTGGCACTTTCAATAGAGGATCTACTGTTTCCCGGAGATCATTGTAGAAGTTCAGCTTTTCTTCTTCACTTGCGCTTGCAGTTGGTGCATAAATCTGGACCAGTACAAGGAATTTTTTCTTCCCTATATCTATTTTTAATACAGCTATTCGGGAACTAATTTCGTGGAAACCTATTACTTTATTTTTCCACTCCTCCTTTACTAGAAACCCAACGCCTCCTATCCCTTTGTGCGCTTGGGTATGAGTGAAGAGATTATGCTTTTTAGTTTCTATTATTTTGCAACACTTTCTTCTGATTTCTGAGAGTCCAATCACATCCCATTTTATTTGTTGTATTGCACACTCCAATTCCGTTTTCCTTTCCTCTCCTAATAGTGTCCTTACATTTAGAGTACATACCCTAAATAGGTTTGCCTTCCTACTTTTGCTTTTTTTGTTGTCCATTTCAAGATTCCAATTTGATACCGTCTACTGTTTGTATTCGTTTATTTGCTATGTTGATTTCTGTCGGTCTTTATGCCCATCCCTTTCTTGCTTATTTTTTTCAATGTCCAGTGTTCCTGGTAGACTGTCTACTTCCTCTTTACCTTTTTTCTGGAAAAAACGATCCAGACTGCTTGGTCTTAAGGTGAGATTTCTTGCATTATTTCCTATCCTCTTGCTTGGTTTTCCCGTACCGGGAGAAGATTCTCCATTACTCCGTTGCCTCTTTATCACTCTTTCTGTCTCACTCTTTCCTTCCTTTAATTCATCCAAAGTATAGAGTTTTCCCTCGACCAGCAACTTATCGTACCGCATGGTGGCTCTCTGTCCTCTATTTTGATGATCCAGCATGAAATTAAAGAGCTCTCTTCTTATACAACGTACTTCATAAGGTAGATCTTCCTTTATCTTGATGTGATTGTAATTTCCTTGAAGGTTTCTTCTTGCTCTTAAAATGTCGTTACGAATTAGGTATGATGATAAAGTAACAAGTATTAGGGGGTTTTCAGTCTTGTTGTTTATTTTTCTTATTGACATCATATCATACCTTCTCATATCCCTAATGAGGAATTTAAGAATTCCTTCCACTTCTCTTTCTATCTCAAACCATATTTTAGATCGTATGCCCTGGATAATTACATTTCTCTTCCTATCAGCATTTAGTTTGTTCTCAATTTTTGTGATCCTACTGTCATGCGAGCTTATTTTATCAATTTTTTCCTCAAGAATATTTAGCTTATTTAGCGCCTCTAGGATTTTGTCAATCTTTTCTTCTTGCGTAGACATTTCAGTAAGCAAGACGATCCTTAGAGCGAAAAGAAAATATATTGACAATAAAAGGTTATGTTTGTGTCGAGAAGGTTATGCCCAGTATCTAAACTAATCGCACCTTATCAGCAACTGTACTACAAGCAAAGCAAGTGATACTTCTTTGGATGTAATGATTAACCTACCCAGAGGTTATACAATGTGCTGCTTTCACTTTTATTTTTAGATTTCCTAAGTATACGATTTATTAAATAGCACTTCTTACTGCTCCTCTTTCCCAGCGCTGATTGTTCTTCGCTCTGAACACAGTTTCTTAGAAACTACCTTCTTCAGGACCACTTTAATCACAGATAAACTTCACTTCACAGAACACACGTCTATCCAATATGACGGCTAAGTGCGAACGGGCCCAATTTAAAATAGTACTATGAAATAGATACAATTCGGTAACAGCTGTTCTATTATCGTCCTAGCAACGCTTGCTGCCTAGGCTTGCCTGCTCTAACCAACTCATACTTTAAACCCCTCTAATAATACTTAAAAATTCGAATATAAAAAAATCCTTTCTTAGTGAGTGCCTACGTTATGTAGGGAGTGCCCATGCAAAATTTCAAAATTTTCTGTTGAGTGGTTTGGCCTGGGGATGATAGGTCAGTGAGTGAGTGAGTGAGTGAGTGAGTGGTATTTGACAAACATATAGTAGATATGCTGTGATTTTTTCCCTGTTACGAGTTTACGGTATACCTGGTAATAGTCCATCCGAGGTAATAATATCCCGAATCCTGGCACAGCTCGAAAATAAATATACATTTTATTTTAGCTTTACGCCATAAAACCACAAAGTTTTCTTTCATGATCTATTAGCAATTTAAGTAAATTATTTGTAATTTTTTTTCATTTGTAATTATTCATTAGCGGTTGGTATTAAGTATGTCTCTGTATGTACTGTTTCATTGCCCTAAGAAAAAGGCAATATCTTTTTACTAAAAACAAAAAATCATCACTAATGGTTATCTTTTTTTTTCAATATCCTTGAATAAATCTTTGCAAATGTAATGTTGAACAAGTTTAGGAATGCATTGGGCTGCACCTACATTGGACCCGTATTTCTCCTGATCCAATCCAATCCGATTTCGTTTGACCGACAACGGCCGACCTGAGTGCCTACATTGTTCCCGACCCTCTCCGATCCAATTTAGTCACGGCTCGTCAGTAATGACCTCGTAGTGGAGTGAAAATGAGTGATTAATTTAAGAAATACCACATAATGAGCATAGAATCCTTTGATTAGGTTGACTGTTGGAGGTATGAAGGAGGAGTTGAGAGGCCAATTAATCTTCTGGAACTATATTAGCCCCAAAAAAATAAATCTTAGTGTAGCAGTTAAATTTCAACTGTTACACTACGATAAGAGAAGTCTTAGTATTCATATTTTAAAATTATTTAGAAAAAAAGGTAGCTAGAAGGTTATAAGCATTGGAAGATTATAAACATTGGATGGTTATAAACATCTTTTTACATAATATAATAAACAAGGGAAACAAAAAACAAAAATGTGAATAGACAAAGATGATCTACATTTTATTAGCTTTTTTTTAAAAAAAAAGCTTTGAAATCGGTTAAGATTTCGAGGCTGCAGACGTTTTTGAAACACAATATGTCTTTTTACTCCATTTTGAGTTGGTCGGTCCATAATCGGTCTAGAAAGAAACAAAGTTTGAAAGACCATCGGGTCGGGACCAATGCAGGCACATCCATTGAGATTCATGTGTTAGTTTTTCTGCCAATGTATGATGCTGCCAAAATCTTTGGTAAATTTACATATGTACAGTCTGTCAGACTATGCTTTATGGATATGTGTGTTTTGCAGTAGGTACTAGTAGGTCTTTACTGCCTTGACATTATGTTGGAGTGAGTCAGTCGTGTACATCGAATCTAGAAGGGCATAAAACGACTTGTTTCTGTTTATTTGATCTTTTACTAGATGCCAGCTTGTTTTCAATCTTATTGTAAGCAGGATTCATGCCATTTATCTCTTAAATATTTTGGTATTTTATGTTGTGGATAACTAATATTAATCATATCAAATATAAAGTTGGCGTAACAAAAATAGGTTAACGAAATACATACAAACATATTCCAGCACATGTTTGGCCTAATAGTGTTAAGGCGATGTGGCCGTGAGAGTTAAGGCGTGAGCACTTAACACTCCGTGCCAAAGGTCGTGGGTTCGATTCCCACTATGGGGTGGTGGCTTTTCTTTAGAAAAAAGGAAAGGCATCAGCCCTATCCTGGCTAGAAAAGGGTGGTAACCTATAGATAACCTGTCTCAACATTCGTAGTTAAGAATAATGGACGTTAAAATTTGAATAAATGAATAACATAATACAAGTAAAACAATTTCAAGAAGGGAAAACAATTTGGCTAATGTTTCACTTTTAACTGGTTCAAAGTTATACTAAGGTAATTGAACTGTGTAATTACATAATGTAATCTTAAAAACGTGTAAAGACTTACTATTTGAGTGGTTCTATTCAAAGGTATATAGAAATTCTTACTATTAGAAAGTATACTGACCTGCAACAAAAGAAAAACAAACTGGATTATTGTTTGAATACATAATTATGTTATAATATCCATAATAACAAGTAGTTTTGTTATAACAACAAAGAGTTGTTTTGAAATTATTATAATTTTGTATTGATATATACAAAATATATATATATATATATATATATATATATATATATATATATATATATATATATAAATATTTCTACTCTCTTATATTTGTGATGGACCGATGACTTTATTAATTTTTTTTAATTCAATATTGGTAGGCTTGGTAGCCGTTCTTAAGGTCATGGATTCAATTACCGCTAGGTGGCTTTCCTTTGGAAAAATGAATGAAGGCATCATCCCTCCCCAGGGTAGAAAAGGGGAGTAACGTCTAGATTATCATTCCTAAAATTGATCAAAAATAAATAAATAAAAATACGATAGTTTTAAAAATAGAAAAAAGTTTAGTAGTTCTGCTTCATGATGAGATGGAACGCCCATTTCTGCTTCCCAGAACAAAAAATGAGGTGCAGAATAAACCCCTAAAGTTTTGACATCTGAATTCGGGACACCCAGTATAGAGACGGAAAAATTAATAATTTGTGTCCGTTATAAGCCCCCGTTTCGCAATTGACAGATTTCGTTTAGTATTATAAAAAAATCTTTCTCATGAGGATATTTATTTATTTAATTCAGGAGCTCCGCAACGCAGGCTATAAGCTCCATGACATGACTTAGATACAAACTTGACAATGTAAAAACGAAACAATATAAATGTAACTTAGAACATCTGTGCATATCAACAATATTAAATTTTTTTTTTTTAATCTAACAAAATGTGTTAAAGCTAAAACAATGAAAATTATTGAAAAACAATTATAAACGAAGAAAAAAAACAAGGAGAAAAACTTAAATTACTCCCAACACATTTTGCGGAAAAATAGCTGTTTTAGTTAAATTGATTACTTCTTCGTATTTCTATATCGTCCTCCAGTACTGGTTGAAGTCTTGGTTGTTCCAGCTCCCTGAGGTTGAATCTGCATCTGTTCCCTTTCTTCATCTCCTTCCGGCTGCTTCTTTTCAGCTCTACTGATCCTACTAGCGGATTCTCCTCCAGGGCTTCTAGCTTCTTTCGGAGGAACATCTAGAATGTTTCTCTCAGGAGATATCGTTCTAGCAAGTCTTTCCATCATTTCCAATCGCTCAGTCATTTCCTCCTTCAACCGATCCCATCTCAGGTTAATATCGGGAACTTCATCTCCTTTCGGCTGCTTCTTCTCAGCTCTGCTGATCCTACAAGCGGATTCTCCTCCAGGGCTTCTAGCTTCTTTCGGAGGAACGTCTAGAATGTTTCTCTCAGGAGATATCGTTCTCGCCAGTCTTTCCATCATTTCCAATCGCTCAGTCATTTCCTCCTTCAACCAATCCCATCTGACGTTAATATCAGGAACTTCGTCTTCACTTACACTGGCAGGCTTTCTTTCTGCTTCTAGCATTTCTTCTGAATGAGGATGCTCCTCTTGGTGCGGAACATCAGAATACGCTCTTTCCACGATCGCTGAATTTTCTTTGTTTTTTGGGTAATAGTTTGTTAAGAGGGACTGGGTTATTCATTTCGACTTTGTTTTCCTGTGGTACAGGGCATGTAGCAGCTAAGTGATTGTATTTTCAAATAAAGCAGCTGAGCCCTTTAGTAGTAAAAAATATTCTAAATGATTTCAGTTTTTACAAACAAAGAGGAAGGTAACTTGTTAGCGTGCTCTGGATTAATGAACAGCTGTCTTCTATGACTCAACACATGTGATAAGCGTGGATCATGAAGACTAGCTTTCAAACAAACCAAGGGTGATACTATGGCAATACCTAACCTCTTTAAGGCATCTTCAATGGCTTCATTAGGTACAACTGGAAATATATTCGATATTATTACTCGAATAGGCTCTAGGAGACGTTTTATTGCTATATCATGGCCACCAATATTTATAATAGGATGCTGATTAATTAAAAAATCCACTTCATTCTTACTGGTAAGGTGTACACAAAATCTACCCCTAGAAATATAAGAGGCAAATTTTATAGATTTCGGATCAATAAAATTTATTATAGCAAGCACATAATCTTCCTGCTTTGATCCTTTAACTGTACTAACAACAATTGCATGTTCGCTGGGACATAATGATTCGTAATTCGTTTTATTATTGAAATCTGTGGTTGTTAGAATTTCGACATCTGAGGTTAGGCTGATCTGTGATTCCATTTTTTCAAAACTGTTCTTTTAATGGACCAGTAAAATAAAATATATTGATTTCTTGCTTACCAATAATACGCACTTAGACACAAATTTAAGTCAATAAAATCTTTTTCTTCTTAATTAATAATAAAAAAAAAAAAACTGAAGAGAACTTTTTTTCAACGTACTTGTAAACACAAGCGCACAGCTGTTTTTATCATGAGGATAATGAACACGAAGTTTTGTTTAAATATAAGACAAATTTAGAAAGTTAGGTGCTGTAGGAACCAAAACATTTGGACGGTATTGTGTTATCAGGCATTAAACAGTACTTATATAAGTATAAATTTTAGCAAGGACATTTTTAAGTATCTAATAAGCAGTATCGATAATGATTTGAATATATTATTCAAAAAAGATCTCCAGTAAAACCTCAAACCGAAAGCGTTACAAAAGTTTATCTTGAATATTACAAAACCGCATTACATTGTATATTGAAGATGTACGTAACTACCACACCGTGATAATCGCAAGGCCGTCATGTATCCTCATTAGAGAGACCTTTACTACATAACCATATCTCCTTGCTAAAGTTCGTAATGAGGACTAGCACGGGATTATAATTCTTGGATATCGTATATCAAGACTCGGGTAGCGAAAGGGCAGACCTCTTACAAACATTTCTTCTTGTAAATATGCTCGCTTTATGTACTGGAATAAAACAAAAATTGATACTAACCATATGATAATTCATGGTAAACCTATATATATATATATATATATATATATATATATATATATATATATATATAAATCACGTGTCTGTCTGTTTGTTTATTTATTTGTTTGTTTGTTCCTTATACAAATCTACACCGATTGACCGATATTAACCAAACTTGGCACACAGATAGGTCTTGATACGATAAATCTCCTAGGCTAGGTCAAAATAGTCAAATTTAAAAATTTGGTCAAAAGTTTTGTTGAAGAAAAATTGGCTACACTGAACCATTCAGATTGTGACGGCCATTTTGAATTGACTACTGCTGGACTCTGTCGGCAGTTAGATGAAGTGCTGTTGTGCTGGCCTCTGCCGGTAACATTATGAACTAAAACAAATTCACATCGTTTGACCGATTTTCGTAACTGGGTATAGACAAAGGTGTAGCATAGCACACTGGGTAACAGCTAGTGTATTATAATTTTTATTGAAATGAAAATCTCATTAGGCTGGGGTGCCACAAAGGTTTAACGAATGTTTAGAAATTAAATTCGTAATTTGGCAGGATCTAACTGAGTATTACCAGTATAAAAAGAAAATGTGTATCGCAGGAACTGTGTCATCTTAATGCGGTTCCGTTAATATCCCTAGGTTTTATTCTTAAGTGAAAAATATAAAATTACATCTCAAAGAGAAGGAAGATTTAAGGCGTTACAACAGGATACCGATAGTATTCTAAGAGGAATAGACCCCTCCCCCCACATTCTCAACATTCGCCCCATTGTTGCCTATTTATGTTTCGTACCTTATTTGACTAAAGTACTCATTTAACTATTAAATATAATTAAACAATTAAAACGTTAGGTAAACAATGACAAACACCTTTCCAAAAGAAAAAAAAAAACTAATAATAGAAGTTTCATTTACTTATTTAGTCCCATGGGCGGTTTATAACATAGTTGTAGTTTTAGTTGTAACTTCAGAGAAATAGCCAGAATGGAATGAAACACTTAGAGCAAAAAATACAAGACTTGGAGCTGAATTATCTGTATATTTTTAATTATTGCCTTTCTGCAACATTTAAGCGAAGTGTATAATTTTAATTAATTTAGTGTGGAGGCCCGGTGGCCGTGAGAGTTAAGGCGTGAGCACTTAACACTCCGTGCCAATGGGTCGTGGGTTCGATTCCCACTACAGGTGGTGGCTTTTCTTTAGAAAAGAGAAAAGGCATCAGCCCTGTCCTGGCTAGAAAAGGGTGGTAACCTATAGATAACCCGTCCTAAAATTCAAAGTTAATAATAAGTGGACGTTAAAATTTAAATAATTAAATAAATTAATTTAGGGTAAGTTTATAATTTAACCTTTTTTTTCAATTAATATCTTGTTTGGATAATTACATTCTGCATATGAAAAAATCTGGAACTATGATACAATATGAACCCCGTGTGTTCAAGACCTCCCAACTTCATCTCCTATTAACGTCAGAAGAACGCTCAAATGATGTTGAAAGAGGCCCTATTCAAGCTCCCTTCTACTCCGACCAATGGCTAGAATAGAAGAGAGATCGGTAAGCCGCAGACTTTGACGCACTTAAAGCAAGAAAAATCCATTGCTAACACTTTATCTGGTCACTGCAGCAGATATCTGGGTCTCTGTCTTCTCTTTCGCCTATATGGAGAGAGTGGATGGGTGACGCTCGATGTTTGGCGTGGAAACGTTGGAATCTGGATAATATGATATCACTAGCTGTTACCCAAAATGCCATGCTACACCTACTTTCTGCCTATGACTCTACCCGTATCAAGATCTACTTGTACACCCAGTTACGTCAAAATTGGTCAAACGGTGTGCATTTGTTTATATCTGTCTAGTAATTCATAATGCAGCCGTTAGAGGCCAGCACCACAGCACTTCATATAACAGCCGACAGAGGCCAGCACCACCAGCCTGCGAGTAGATAGCTCTTATCAAAGAAAGGCCTCCTTAGTTAGACAGTGGCTGTTGATATAAAATTGAAATAAACTGCATTATACATGATTATTTAATGATGTAAAGTCATTAATGAGTTCCAGTCATTCTAATTATCAAGAACATCAACAAATAAATTTGAGACATTATTCAAAATAGCTGTCGATTCAAAATAGCAGTCAGAATCTGAATGGTTCAGTGTAGCCAATTTTTCTTTAACAAAACATTTGACCTTTTGACCAAATTTTGAAATTTGACTATTTTGACGTACTCTAGGACATTTCCCATATCAAGACCTACCTGTGTGCCAAATTTGGTCAAAATCTGTCAAACTGTGTAGATTTGTATAAGGGACAAACAGACAGACACGTGATTTATATATATATATATATATATATATATATATATATATATATATATATATATATATATATATATATATATAGAAGATTAACGAGAGGGGTGTTCGTTGAGGTTGAGGTTGGGACTGTAGAGGAACGCATTGGCATTGGTTGTTAGGACTTTGAATTGAAATGTTCGGATACGTCTGATGTTCGATATTTTCGCAACTGTATTGCGTACGTATAAATGTGTTGCAGCATTGATTTGTAAAGGGTCAGTTAGTCCCCAATGGATCACTTTGTTCTGTAGATTGATAATTTGATCTTTTTTTTTCTGGAGATATTTAAGTCTTACAATATGTGATACTGAAACATGACAAATAAAATTTACCATTGCGAAACAACTGCCGAACTCATTATCCCTATCTTTTTATATCTTGGTTTTATTCATTTTAAACTACAGCTGCCTAATCGCCTTAGCTCGGGTAAACTGAAATAAATAAGTAATTACTCCACTGAAGAATGTTTCGCGTTTTATTTAATCCATTCTTAGGGAAGGAAATAAATTTCAATTAATTCTAAGCTCTAATCAGAGTTCGGTGAACTCAACTGAATCCCAATACCTCTTATCAATTAAGGCTAATCAAGAGACCCCAGTAGGATTATCTGGTGAATATCCAGGATTTTCACGAAACATTGAAAGATTAAGTAATGAATAGCCGTTATCAATAGAGAATATCTCCGGAACGCAGGATCCGCATAAATATGCACAATTCTCAGAAGGTGGAAAGATTACCCAGCATTCCTTAATAATTTGTTAAATATAACATGAATATTTTTGACATTTTTATATTTATAATAATAAACAGCTCACTCAATTATTATTTTATTAACTACATTTTTCCTGCGGGGGTTGAGGTTAGCTCAGTAGTAGAGCAAGCACTAAACATTTTTAGCTTCCAGTGTTCGTTCATGGCCTCCCTCACCGTCCTTAGGCTAACCCAGCATTTAATTAATTTATTAATTGGTACCTTGGTGCTAATGACTCTAGAAGTCGAAGCAGCAAAGGGAAAATCCGGCGGCCGGATCATAGTACTGACCACACTATCTTCCTAGTGTGCGGTATTGTTACGAATCAGATACCTCTACAGTATCTGCCCCTCAGGGCCCTCTTGGCCTGTTACGGGTCTGATTTTGTAGATTAAGTTGTAAATGCGTAGTAATAATAATAAAAATACAAAAAGTCCAACTCGCAGGAGCTGCCTCATCTTACCGCGGTTCCCTTCATATCCCTAGTGCTATTAGGAAAGGAATAGAAAGCAGTTATTGGTAGGTTTTGATCTCAACGTAGGTATTTCTCAACGTTCGCTCTTAAAAACACTATAACACTGTTTCCCATTTTCTTATCTTGTTTTGCTAAAATACTCATTTTACTGTTAAACGCAATTAAAAAAACATCAACAACCAATTAAAGAGATTAAACCCCGTTGGCTCTACTTCGGCTCGTTCTTTTCACTTCACCATTATTTATATTATTTATTTTTATCTCCCTAAACAACAGCTAAAAAAATTAGTAAATTCAATATTCAATTGATTCCTCAATGAATACCCTTTAAAAATGCACAATTTTATATTTAATTAAGTATTGTAAATGAGAAACAGCAATATTTATAATGTCTCTTTGGTGAGGTGTAGCTTCTCTCCGTATCCCTGTTCTGGGTCCGCCGGGTGCGGTCCTGCCGTGACATCGCTGTACTCTCTGGACTGTCACAGTCCCGGGCTCCGGAAAATGTGCCCCTGCCGGGGGAGGGGGCGAGCACAAATCCCAGTAGAGTCTTGCATGATTAAGTTTCCCCTGTTAAAGCATTTTTACAAGGAGAGCAGTGCAGCGATGGTGGTTCTGGGCTTCTGGGCGGTGTGGGCTGGAGGCTTATAGATTTTTTTGTTTTAATTATCTTTTTTTTCTTCTTCTTGAATTAAATTATTCATTTTCCATATAATGAAATTAAAACACTATATTTAAGATTGATTTAAGAGGTTCCTTTCTTACTTTGGGTGCCCATGACCTCCCGCGGTTGAATACAACCTTCAAAAAAAAAAAAAAGAAAAAAAAACCGTTGAGAACAAAATTAACAATTTAGAAGTTTTGAGCACTTATTTCTCAGATTGACATGACCTCATCATCGACTTTACAAATTGTTTAGTAGAGAATTTAGTTATCTTTCGAATCGCCACCTTCCACTTACCACGAATTCCACACTGTTTTCAAGATATTTTAGAAAATATACCGAAATCCCAAATCCTCTCATGTCTATTAATACAAGTTTCTTTTTTTCTAATAATTCCTTACCTCCAACCGCAACCAAAATTTAAATATATTAAATTAGATGAATGTCAAACATCTGATACAATAAAGGAACCGCGCTAAAGTGTACAAATTTACCGCTAGATCAACCACAAAAACGCAGAATACTGGATACAGCTTTTCAGAAGCATAGAACAGCGTCTCTGGTATCTAGTACGCAAGAATGAATATAACTTTACAAATTTAATAGTAGTTTTGTATTCGAAATAGTTACTTTCATATTTCTTCTGGGTTTAGCCAAGAAATTGGCATTGTTCTATTTCCTGGGGGATAGTGCTGATCCTAGACCCGATTCACCCCTCGGGCCAGCTACAATGAAGTGAGCCAGATCGAGGTGTTCAAAGAAAATTGCTCTATGTTCGTGATAGTTGGATACGCTCCAATTGTTTGGAGCTGTAAGTCTAATAGATCCGCCATTTTCTTAATCAATTTGTACTCGGATGGACTCTGAACGGAACTGGTACGTGCGCAATACCCACAAGAGAGTGTCTTCTGCTCTTCGTAGAGAGAGCAGTTCGCCAGCGCCTGGGTTGCCTGGTGGGGCATTGATACCTGTCAAGCAAAGTATACAAATAGACTATTACTTTAAGATTTTTTTCCCATTCCTAAAATCTGACACGCCGAAATATAAGAAAAAGAAAGGGATTGTATATTTTTGTGTATTCGAGGATTAGATTTTGGGTCTCAGACCGTCCCCCCCCCCGCTTTAATTCATGGTTGGTGCATTGTACTGACAACACCATCAGCATATTGTGTCGTATGGTCAAGGATCAGATACCTCTACAATGCCTGCCTCTCTGGGTCTTCGTGGCATTTGACAGGACTTCTTTTTAGTGTTTTAGTTTTTTGTATTGTTATCCATTTTATTAAATTGCCTATTCTGCATTTAAGATAATTACATATTATTTTAGTTACAGAGAATAGTCTAAAAAATATTTATCCTAGCCATCGAGGCCCTTGTTATTATCGTAAAAAATAAGGTGAAACCAAAGCATGTAGCTATTAGAACGTGGCAAAGGAAAGATTTTGTCTATGAATATCTTCGAATAGCGGCCCTCCACTATAAGCTTCATAGGTTTTCTTATCCCCTATCCGAGAAGAAGAGGTTACTAGGAGGTGCTTTGAAATAGCTAATAATAAAGGTAAGGTGTATCATAACATTCTACCAAAGCCTGCCTTATCGCTTATCCGCAGGGATTGGAGATTCCATAACAAGTAGATAGCCTACCTACCTCTACCGGGAGGGTAGAAAGGGCAGACTCTGAGGTATTTGATTGGAAGCCGAGATCAAAGTGAGCTTCCGAAGGGTAAACAGGAGTGGCGCCTTAGTCAGCTCCGTCTTTATCCGAGGAGAAGACTGCGGTATCCAGGGAGGCAACACCAAAGTGGTACAGGACTATACTTTAGAAGGGGTAGAAGGGTGACCTATTGTCGTTTTCAAAGCCGAAGAAATGTAGTCATCCTAAAAAACGAGGAATACATCATAAAGAGTGTAAAATAAATCCAAATTTTGGGGCGCTGGAAGTAGTAAACCAATTTCTAGGCGACCACACCAAATCAAAGGTCTTAGTGATCATAAGTGGGACATTTATATGATAAAGTCAAGGGCAGTAAAATTAGGTAACCTACCTAGTTGTGTTTCAAAATTAACTGACTCAGTTAATAAATATTTGTGTTCTAATAATTCCTTATTTCCTAACGCAGCGAAAATTTAAATATCTCAGTTTAGACGAATGTAAAACGCCTGGAACAATTTTCAACTGAATAAATTGTTCCTGAGTACCCAAACCTAAAATAAATTAGGCAAAACAGTTGTAACTTTTCTAGTAAACGGTTACAAATATCGCTCTAAAAATGGTTTCATTAGTTTATGAACATAGGAAAACAGATAAAAAGTCCGATTCGCAGGAACTACTCTAGCGCGTTATTGTTCATATCCCTAGTGCCATTAATATAGAAATACAAGAATGTCTTGATACATTTTGATCTTTCGTAAAAAATATACAATGAAATCTCAAAGAGAAGTAATATAAGATTTTAACCGCCACAACAGAAAACTAAGGTTGTATCCTAAGCGGAAATTACTCCATCGACTTTCTCAACGTTCGCTCTTGGAAACAATATAACAATGTTTCTCATATTCTTACAATGCTGTACTAAAATACTGATTTTACTGCTAAATGCTACTAAAAGAAACTATCAATCAACAAAAAAAGTGAGGTAAGACAAGACAAAAACTGTTGAAAGAAACAAAAATAACAATTTCGATGATATAGGCACTTATTTCTCCGATCGACATAGCCCCATCGAAAATTACATCAGAACCACTTTTGCAAAAAATTTAATAAGCTTTCGAGTAAATACTTTTTACTTATCACGATTTTTTAAACTGTTTTCAAGATATTTTAGAAAATATTCAAAGATCCGAAAAGTTTTCACATCTATTAATAACATTTTCGTTTTCTAATACTTCCTTACCTACAAACGCAATATACATATATATATGAGGGGGGGGGGGAAGAAATGTGCTATAAGCTCAAAATATAGATCAGAAAATTGAAAACAGTTATATAAAGTTTGCTTCCTATGACAGTGGAATAAACCTTTTCTGAAGTTCAAGAAAGCATCACTTCCCGGAAACTTGGTAGCGAAAAGTAATCCAGGCTGAGTGCAACATATATTTTTGAAGGCTAGAGCTTTTTGGGGTACGTGCCACGACTTCCGGCAGGACTGGGTTAATGTTTAAAAAGCTGAGCTTTCTCTGCCAAAGAAGCGGTAATAAAATATTGACAATAGTTTCCCTCGGGATGGAGTAAGTTTCTCCGGAATTCGCTAGTAAATAGAGACGCATAATTCAGCTGATTGGACCCAGAGGATTGGGATTCAATTGGGATTTATTGGAAGGTGTGAGTTAATATTGGAAATAGCATCCACTTTGTCATTGGTGGAATTTTCAGGAATTTATGAAAAAGTGTGGAAAGTCTTTACACTTCACTTTTTTATTTATTGTTTTCCCTATAAGTTTTACAACCTTTTAGGTCCTCTTCAGGTGAATGTGTTATAAATACAAAGGCTTACATCCTAAACTTAATTAGGAATATCATCCATCAGTAAGGCGACGCACAGTGGGGCCAAACGACATTTCGTGTTTCAAAAAAGGCTACAGCCTCCAAATCTTAACAAATTTCAATGCATTTTATTTTTTTTTAAATGAAAGCTAATAAAATAGAATTTCAAACAACTTTGTCTGAGATTTTTGTTTTTGTTTCCCCTGTTTATTAAATTACATGTAAATAATTCACGAACTTTTAGAATTGAACATAAAATAATATTTTATTTTTCTTCTAACTGAATATCAGCACTGATATCCTTGAAATTAAACATTGAAATTCTGATTTGACGTAGAAAAAGTCAAAATCTATTTTCAAATCATTCAATAAAACAGATTATTTCAATTATTCTCATTGTTCTCATCTTGAATGAAGATAAATTTACGTTTTGAAGACGTCACTCTGATTTATTCGACTCTATTGTTATATGAGATTAATTGAAATAATCTGGTTTTTTTTATAAGCACTTTCCTCCGAAGGAAAGCAGCTATTGAGGTTGCATTCATGACAGAATTTTTGAAAAATTTCTTCGAATCTTTATCGATCCTACCTAGTAGGTACCGAAAATGACCCCCGTTCAAATTTATTGTTGTATATTTGAGTTTTTGTATTTTCGCCACGAAACTTGGAATGTAGTATTCAATCATCTAACGATTGAACGAGTTCGTTAACCAACTAAATCGGTTCATGTGGAGGGGGGGGGGGGGGGTTTACTCCGGAGCCAAAGTAGTTATTTGCCAATACCAGACATAATATTTGTTATATTTTAACGAAACTCGGAATTCATTGTAGTCAACTGAAGAAATCCATTTGTTATAGAAATAAACTAAATCGGTTGACTAGAAGGGGGGGTTTATTCCAGACAGAAATTACTAATTTTCTTATACCGGTCGTAATTTCTGTTGTATTGTAACGAAACTCTTTAAACGTCCTGGGTATCTAATAGGAAAGAAGTGATATGAAAATGAACTAAATCGGTCTATCTGAAGGGAGGGGGTGTTACTTTGTACTATGTTTGAATAGAATTCTTCCGCCAAACGTAGATTCGCGAAACTCATCAAGATCAATAGATCAAAATGTTAAGCTTTGTGTATTTAGTACGTAGTGTAGTACCCCGCATACACAAAACTCTGGAAAGAAATTAATTACAAAATTAATAATTGAAACAGCTGCTCATAAATAATGCAAAAGTGTAGAACAATGCTTTTATTTTATTTATCTATATAGGTTATTTTAAGCAAATTGTTCAGGAATGCAATCGACACTACCCAATTCTGAGGAAAGTGCTTAGTTATGCAGCTCCTGCGTGACGGAAACACGCTAAGATGACACAGTTTCTACGAGTAGTACATTTATTATTAAGTTGATAAAATCATTCTATTTTCAAATTTGTAGCTATTTAGCTTCCTACTTCAATTAGTCAATTTGGACAGAAAGAATGTTTGAGAGAAAGTAATTTTCAAGTTGCGAAAACAATTCCACGCCATTTGTCCTCTGTCAATTTGACAAATGTTTTCCCCCTAATGAATACCAAGCTTTGATTGTATTTGTACTTCATAGACTACATTCTATAACCAAAGCTCTCAGTATGTAGGTACATATCTTTGTTGGAAATATATGTTGTCTTAAGATGAAGAACAAGTCAAAAGACATTCATTGTATATATTTTATTGAGAAAAGGTTTTTGAGGTCTCAACCGCATCTTGAGTGTCTTACCCCGGGCCTTCTTTCGACTTTACTGCTCAGGCTGTTCCGGTAGGAGGACTCTGCCGATGAGTATGTTACGGCAATAAAATATATTTACTATGGGCTTATATTGACTAGATCTCCCTCCTGAGTCTGTACGATGCACCTCCACCAGCCAACCAGCCCCAGTTAAGAAAAAAATAATTATTTCTTAGTCATTAAAGATGTGGTGATCACGGAATAAATAAACAATACGAATGTTAAATTTTTGACCGGTTGTAAAAAAACAACTGTCAAATATCATTGTTCTTACCCCGATGTCCATCTAATTTATAGATAGTACCATACTATCCTACTGGTACTAATAATTCCTTAGCATAGTTGGATTCATTGTTTGGACCTAATACGAAATTATTATTAGTTTGAAAAAATAAAAAATGTTCGCAAAATCAATGAAATTAACCTTAGAATGAATAATTAGTACGCTGTGTGTATAGCGAACCAACTCATTTGGGCAGGAATCTTAATTTAATTTTTATTATATTAGGTTTTTCTCTTTTTCTAATATATATAATTTCGATACGTTTTTGATTCATTTTATTGTATGCATTACAAATATTTTTGTTAAATGTTTATAAGAGGGACTCTCTGTAAATTGAGTTATTTGAAAATATAGTTTCTCTTTATAGGTGGTTAGTGATTTTTTTTTCTTTTAACATTGTACGGGAATATTAACAATTGTATTTTTACAGCAGGTGGAAATATTTTTCCGAATTCTCGAGCCCTCAAATAAGGCAGAATTAACGGTTGTCTGAATATCTATCAATATTTCATATTATGAAATTTGGCCGAGTCGTAAATGAAAATTATCGTACTTACAAGAAACAAAACTTCAAAATGCCTATGTTAGATGAAGATGATGTAGTTGAAATATAAAATGTTTTAAATGCTACAAAAATATAACGTATACTTTAAAAGTCCGACTCGCAGGAACTGCATCATCTTAGCGCGGTTCCTTTCTTATCCCTAGTCTAATTTGGAAAGATTAAAATATTTATTTATTGATAAGGCTTCGCAACTTTGGCGAATCGCCTGAAGATTAAAATAGAAGCAGTTATTATTTTGGTTCCACCAGTCTTGAAAGGTCTTGATTTACGATCTTACCTGGAAGGGTCGGTCAACACTTGAAAGGGTCCCGCTAGTTACAAGGTCTTGGAATCTAGGAAATCTATATTTCTAACAATAATTTTTTTTGTTATTTTACTTAACTAGTTTTATTGTAAAATACATTATCCAACTATAAGCAATTAAGAAATAACAAGGAATAAAAACAGACAAAAAAAACGTTCGAATAAACGAAATCAATTACTTTAATGGTTTAAGCACTTATTTCTCCGATTTACATCGTCTAATTAAAACTTTTGTCAGAACATTTTTTGTAGAGCATTTAGTAAGCTTTCAAATGGTAACCTTTCGCTTCCCAAGATGTTCAACCGTTTTCGAGATATTAATGAAAGTATACGAAGTTCCCAAAACTTTTCATTATTTCTAGCTATAGAAAATTGGTCTCATTTTACCTATCCTGTTTTACACATAAATACATTTTCTTAACATAAGAAATTACAAAAATAAAAATAAATAAAAAACTAAGGGATAGAGACAAAAATTACAAAAAGAACGACCAACACCCGTTCATAAGAACTAAACAGACGTATTTGAAGTTTTAAGCACTTATTTCTTCGACTGACATCACCTAATCAAAACTTGTTTCAGAATCTTTTCTGTAGAGAATTTAGAAAGCTTTCAAATAGTTTCTATCCACTTATGAACATTTCCCAACCGTGTTCGACATATTAATGAAAATATACGAAGTTCCCAAAACTTTTCATGTCTGTTCATAAAATATTTTATTCTAACCTTTCCTTAACTCCAAACGTAACCAAAGGTTTAAGATATTAGTTTTGATAAAATTTGAACATGCAAAAAATGTTTCAACTGAATCCCATGATTTTATGTACCAAAACCAAAAACGTTATTCAGCAACTATGTTCCCAATTTTCTCGAAAACGGTTAAAGCTATCGCCTTAAAAACGGGTTCATTCGTTTTCCTAGGCCAAGAAGCCTACAAAACGAGTACTTACAAGCATATGAACTCAAAAATGTAAGCGTTGCGATTTTATTTGCGCGAATTTCGCCCCAAACGCCATCTTCCAGTGGGCGGATTTTGCTGGTTAACGAACTTGACCTTTCAAATAACAGACAAATATATATATATATATATATATATATATATATATATATGTATATATATATATATATATATATATATGTATATATATATATATATATATATATATATATATATATGTATATATATATATATGTATATATATATATATATAAATATATATATATGTATATATATATATATATGTATATATATATATATGTATATATATATATATATATATATATATATATATATATATATATACAAATTTGAACCACCGTTATTTTCGGTCTCTAGGGGTTCTGAAACGCGAAATTTTCTAGTCGGCACTTCCGGATTGTTTCATGAGATCAATTTTATAAGCGGGGTTCCTCCCTATGAAGGGAGGGAGGAACCGCGCTAACAATATAAACAGATCTAAGATGTTACACGGGAGCTGGTGAAAGGAAGAATGAGAATGTCTCGTATTGCAATTCTCTGTATGCAGGGTCTGCTTCCAGGTAAAGTCATATACTTTTACTGCCCTTTACCGTTACTCAGAAGGCTCTTTGTGTTTACAAACAAAGGACTCGGTATAGACCACCCGTATTAACCCAAAAGTGATTATATCAAGCTTGATAAACTTCCTGAATTAAATTAAGGAATTTAAGAGTGCTTAAAATAGGTTCTTGATCTAGTCAAAAAATTCAAGGAGAATTAGATCATGAATAGAAAATCTCGGCCAAACAGAAGGAAAATAACAATAACAATGATAGTCAAACTTCGTTTTCAAAGATTGTTAGTTGTAACACAAAAACGGTCACTCATGATTCTAATAAATTAACTGTGAAGGGTGATTACACAAATATTCCTGTTGAGGCTTTAAAGCTTCAATTTAAAAAACATATTAACCCATAGCAATTATAGATTGGCCTAAAATCATTGAAAAAAGGATTTCTTATTATTGAATCAAACAAAAACGATATAGAGGTTATATCAACAGAGTTTTTAAATATATGCAAAGACCTGTTGATCAATAAAATTAAAATAAAAAATAGAGTTCTCTGTAAAAGGTTTAATGAGCTCTATTAAATACATATTTTCCAATTTAGTTATAATTTTAACTATTGGAATTATTATCCAAAGATTCATATAATTACTCAACAATAGATTCTAATTTAAAGCACAGCTATTTTCGATATCTACCTGTTCGAATTGTTTTTCTTATTTTAATTAATCTATTTTATTGTCAAATACATTATCCAACTATAAGCAATGAAAAAATAGGAATAAAAACAGACAAAAAAACCAAATCCAGTTCGAATAAAAGAAATCAATTACTTTAACGGTTTAAGCACTTATTTCTCTGATTGACATCGCCCAATTAAAACTTTCGTCAGAACATTTTTTGTAGACCATTTAGTAAGCTTTCGAATGGTAACCTTTCGCTTCCCATGATTTTGAACCGTTTACGAGATATTAATGAAAGTATACGAAGTTCCCAAAATTTTCATTATTTGTAGCAACAGAAAATTGGTCTCATTTTTCCTATACTGTTTTACAAACAAATACATTTTCCTAACATAATAAATTACAAAAATAAAAAGCAATAAAAAACCAAGGGAATGAGACAAAAAGAACGACAAAACCCCGTTCATAAGAACAAAACAGACGTATTTGAAGTTTTAAGCACTTATTTCTCCGATTGACATAACCTAATCAAAAATAGTTTTAGAATCATTTTTGTAGAGAATTTAGTAAGCGTTCAAATAGTTTCTATCCATTTACCACGATTTCCCAACCGTGTTTGAGATATTAATGAAAGTATACGAAGTTACCAAAACTTTTCATGTCTGTTCATAAAATATTTTATTCTAACCCTTCCTTAACTCCAAACGTAACATAACTTTCAACATATTAGTTTTAATGAAAGTAGAACATGCAGATAATGTTTCAACTGAACCCCGTGATTCTAAGTACCCAAACCAAAAACGGCATTCAAAAATTGTTTTTCCAATTTTCTCGAAAACGGTTAAAGCTATCGCCTTGAAAATGGTTTCATTCGTTTTCCTAGCCCAAGAAGCCTATAAAAAGAGTACTTACAAGCTTATGAACTCAAAAACGTAAGCGTTACGATTTTTTCTGCGCGAATTTCGCCCCAAACGCCATCTTCCAGTGGGCGGATTTTGCTGGTTAACGAACTTGACCTTTCAAATTGGACGACGGATTTTTGAACCAAATTTCATCAAAATCGGACCATCAGGGAAGCCAGAAATGAGCGAACAGACAAATATATATATATATATATATATATATATATATATATATATATATATATATAAATATATACATATATATATATATATATATATATATATATATATATATATATACAAATTTGAACCACCGTTATTTTCGGTCTCTAGGGGTTCTGAAACGCGAAATTTTCTTGTCGGCACTTCCGGATTGTTTCATTGTATCAACCTTATAAGCGGGGTTCCTCCCTATGGGGGAGGGAGGAACCGCGCTAAAAAAAGATGATTATTTTCTAAAAAAAATACAAAGGAAGTTCGTTAATATTAATCGAACAATAATTATAAATGTAATAAAAATATACTTAAAACTTTTCAATTCGCATATGCTAATTATAATTAAAAATAATATTAAGCCAAATTGTATGCTTTAAGTAACTGATTGTTTTTAGTGAAGAGTTTTGCACGTATATTTTTGCGAAGAAAATTCTAAGGGGGTGAATAAATGCGATTAAATGATAAATACATATATACATATTTATAAGTATGTACTTATATATATATATATATATATATATATATATATATATATATATATATATGTATATACGGAAGTGATGTTTTCTTGAACCTTAGAAAAGGTTTTTTCCACTGGCATAGGAAGCAAACTTTATATAACTGTATTGATTTTTAAGATCTATATTTTGAGCTTATAGGACGTTTCCTTCCCCCGCCTCATGTATTTTATAAGTATGTGTATATATATATATATATATATATATATATATATATATATATATATATATATATATATATACATATAAAATGTTCATTTTATCGATGGAGTCACGTATACAGTAGTTAAGCCTTTTGAGCCTGAATTTCTAAGAGTATCGACTCGTATCCATTTGATGAGGGAACCGGCTCTGAGCCCATCATTACTCTCGGAATGGCAAAGACATGTCGTAGGAAATGGCGCTCGACGGGAGTGGATTGTGGAGGAATTCCTGGCCTGAAAAGGACCAAGGACATGGAGTCCTGCCTTTAGGGAAGGAAGGAAGTGTGGTTGGTAGTACTCTAATGGCAAGCCAGGACCGATGTAAGTCTCCCGTCCTTGAAATATATCCTTTCACCGTATTACATATATCCAAGTAGCTTAAATTTTGTTAACAGTATAGATACTTCAGCCTTACGGTATAAATACTACCTTGTAAAATTCCCCCCAACTTCCCTCCAATGAAATATGCTTCTAACAATTTTTTTTCAGTTACCTTTTATTGCTTCCGGACTGGACTATGGATTCCCATAGCTTGGCCAATAAAAAATGAATAATCCATAATCCCATTTTATATTTTTTGACAAAAGATACACAAACGTTCAACCTATTCGTTAATAAACATCCACTTCATTTGCAGCAATTTAATGCTTACTGAATTTAGAAAATTTCCTGTAATTGATGAATCTGCAGACCTTTAGGAGGCTGAGGAAACAATTCGCAATACATACTTGCTTTGCCTATCGTAATTGAACCATACATCAAATAAACGTTTTTGTTGGAAATTATTTCTAGAATCACCGCCTAGAGTTTGGCTATTTTGAGCTGAATCACCCTGTATATGTATATTTATCTTTTATTCAAGTTTCAATGTGAATTGAAACAATGGTAACATTATGTAAATGAAATATTTATTTATTTTATAGTTTTATTTGGGTTCATCGCCATGCATGTGAGTCCAAAAAAAGAGAGAGAGAGAGAGAGAGAGAGAGAGAGAGAGAGAGAGAGAGAGAGAGAGAGAGAGAGAGAGAGAGAGAGAGAGAGAGAGAGAGAGAGAGAGAGATAGTAAGGGTTATAGAACAAAGACCTTGAGATAGTGTGACAGTGAGAGAGAGAGAAAGGGAGATTGAGCGAGTAGAGAATGCATTGAGAGCTAAGTGCAGCCGCCATATCCCAACTCATACATCATGGTGTAATCATCACATGTTATATTTATCACTGTGTCGGCTCCCCGTGATGCCTAGTGATTAATCTTCTTATCCCACTTACTTACTACATCCATCTCGTGTCATAATCCGAGTAGTCTTCAATTCACATCCCATTCTACAATACTAAGGATCGTCACGAAACTAAGCTCAGAGAAACGCAAATATGCTCTATCGATGGGTAGATACTTGGAGAAAAATATCCTAAATTATACGTCAGCCTTATCTCTCCTACGTCAGCGTTGTAAAACACAAGAAACTGCGTAAGTGGATTTGGCTATGTAACGAACTTGACCTTTTGCTTGAGAAAAAGTTTTTTTGTCCCAAATTTTATTTAATGTTGTCAAACCTGTTAGTGAAGTACGTCGTCACTGGCATCGGTACGCGTACTGTGAGCGAGTGCTTTTGTCAGTACGTCAGAAGTACGTAATTATCAAGCCACTCTTCATCGTCTCCCGGCTTCTTTCTCCAGCGGTGCTCGTTGTTCGGCCGTTATATTTCGCCCAAATCCTATTGGGCTTCATCAGACGTGTTTCTTCTTCTTCGGGGTGTGCAGGAGCTAAGCACACCCCGAACTGTGGATAGCTCCTGCACACCCCGAAGAAGAAGAAATACGTCTGATGAAGCCCGATAGGATTTGGGCGAAATATAACGGCCGAACAACGAGCACCGCTGGAGAAAGAAGCCGGGAGACGATGAAGACGATGCCCCAGCGAAGGAGCCTAAAGGAGACATCAAGCCACTGTTAAGTTAGGACTGAATTTTGTTAGAATGTAATGTCCACATGATGATTGACATCAGAATCAAAATTCAATACTATCTTAACAGTGGCTTGATAATGACCTACTTACGTCGAAAGCGCTCGCCCATAGTACTCGCACCGATGCCAGTGACGACGATCTTCACCAACAGGTATGACAACAGTATATTTACTGGCAGACCTAACACATTAGATTATTTACCTAAATTTTATTTAAATTAGATCACTTTTTAGCATGCAAGAACGACAATTATTTATTTATTGAGAGTAAACAGCAAGGAGATTTACTCTTTATGTCTGTGTGTGTAACCTGCTAGAGTGCAAATAGACAAATGTATGTTTAATGTATGTAAGTCAGTCCCCTAAGACATGGCTGTTTGGGCAAAATACGCGCGAATAAAAAACGTTATGGTAACGTTTTTCGTTCCTGTACTTCGGATTTTGTAATTAATTGGACGTGTCTAATCGAACAAAATCATTTCCATATCCATAACCATTGTTGGAGATAGGAAATATTGGATTTTTTTTAGGGATTTTCGAAAATATTCTTACGTATCGAAACCTTTTGAATCGTCTTAAATAATATATTTGAATGCTTTTTACATTTTATTATAAATAAAAATATTTTATAAAGAAATTTAGGCTTTTGATACTCCCAATTTGTTGATGTGGAGCCTAAGATCTTCCATCGCTTTTTTACATTTAGCATTTTTACATGTATTTACCATTATAAGCAAACATAACTCGATGGAGAAGACCAAATTCTAGCCATCATTTTACTCTATTTTTTTTTTTTTTTTTTTTTTTTTTTTTTTTTTTTTTTTTTTTTTTTTTTTTTTTTTTTTTAATTTGCGCGTGACATTCAATAATTTACCACTTTTCTTAGTATGCCAGTTCCTTTCTATCCGGACATGACGTAAGGGAAAAGGTAGTGTTAGGTGGATATCCAAGAGAAACCGATAGCTCTACTCCATCCATAATTTACCAATTGAAGGGCTCTGCAAACCCTTGGAGCTATAAAAAGCAATAACTAAATGAACCGTACGAGATAGGGGCTGACTTGACTCGAAATTGTGCCCATTTATAAGTAAGCTTATCAGCGAGTTTGAATATGTGGCACCGCACGTAACACCTTATCAGACCTGGATATGGTAATGGTGCTCAAATATACAGTTAGTCCCTATAGCCACTTATACCTAGTCGTTATTCTCTTCCAGTTACTTTTTTTTTTCGATACAACTGTTTATTTAAAAAAAGAAAATTTTATTAACGCCATCAGAAAGAATTATGTTGGACACCAAAATAAAATAAGTCCTGTATTTGTAAAGGTTGACAATGGAATGTTGTTATAAAGAACAGCATATTTACAAAAACGTTTCCGTTCATACCCCTAGTGCTGTAATTAAAGAAGTTGAAGCAGTTGGTAGGTTTTGATCTTTCGTGAAAAATTTAAACCTTCTCAACTTTTCCTATTGGAAAACATTATTACTACTTTGTACTCATTTTTTTACCATCCGAAATTCCAAAAAAAAAGGCACTTGAATTTATTTAAATAATATTTTTGTTGAGGGAGGGGCAATTCAGCATAGGTGAATGTGTTCAGTTCCCATTAAGTAAACTAAAAAATAAGATTTTTAAAAATTGGAGCTTTAGGGATAAGAGTTGCCAAAATTACAGATCACAAATAATGGATGATTTTTTTTTTTTTTTTTTTTTTTTTTTTTTTTTTTTTTTTTTTTTTCAATAAATACAATTTTTAATACTGAGCACATTCCCTTAAGCTGAATTAGACCTTCCTTAACAAAAATACTATTTAAATAAATTCAAGTGCCTTTTTTTGGAATTTCAGATGTGGAATACATGCAAATGAAAACGTATTTTTACAGAGAACTACTTGACGTATCGAAACCCCGTTTGCATGGTTCTTCCTTGTTTTGTTAGTATATTTAAAAAATATAATGTAAGATATGGGTAAAGATGAAACTCTTCCCTTCAAAGGCCTATTTGAGCTCTTAGAAGTGTTATTTTCTCATTTCCAAGGGCACCATTTTATAGATCTCGACGAGGGCTACAACGTTGCCCCTTCGAAACATTTTGATATCTCAAACCGTTTAGTAGTAGTTATTTCTCTTGTGGCCCGCTTATCTGGGCCACCCTGTATATATATATACAAAATGTAAGTTTTGGCCGTTATTTTCGTGATCTATGGGTTCTGAAACGTAAATCTTTCTCGTCGGTAAAATAATTAGGGAGCCAGAAAAACTAGTTTTTACACTTTTTCGATACCAAAAAAGTTCTACCACGATAAGATCCTTGGCTAAGTATAGAATTTATAATCTCTTCCGAATGAATATTTCAATTTCGTGAAGAGTGGAAAGATTCATCTGGATAAAAGCTGTTTACTTTAGGAACTAATTTATCACAAAAGACTAGAATAAATTGTTTAATCTCACAAATGCTCCTTTCGCGACATTTTCTTATGAAAATTACATCTTGTTAAAAAAAAAAAAAAAACTACAAGCGTTTTATGATATGATAATTCCTACAGGAAGAGATATGTATGACAGTTAAGCACTTTGATTCGATAGCTCAAACTGGAAAAGCAGACGAGAAATGTCGACGAGAAGGTACGACAACAAAATGGTTATTCAAATTTGTGTATATATATATATATATATATATATATATATATATATATATATGGGACGAGCACTGTCAAAGGATAAATAATCGTCGCCCTTATTGACAACACCTCTATGGATAGCGACTCTTTGGGGCTGCTACCTTCTAGCAAGGTTACCAAGAAAGCCGGTGATGTGATAGTGGCCAGTTTTGTGTGAAAATATAAGAAATGAATAAATAAACGCATGCGAACTGTAAATAGGTGCACCTTAGAATTAATTTAGTATGTAGATGCAAGTTTAATTTATATTATTATGATTATTATTATTTGCTAGCATGAGAGCTCTTATTTATTTATTTATGCTTGGCTTGTAGAATATAGTGAATTGCTCTTTAAACGTTATTATTATTATCATTTGCACTTAAATTTCTATGATTTTGTTATGTTTTAATAAATGCATGATCAGTAAATATTCATTGAGTGAAACCTTCTACCCGGCGTTTATAGCCGTTGCCAAAGAGGTTAAATATATATATATATATATATATATATATATATATATATATATATACATATATATATATATATATATATATATATATATATATATATATGTGTGTGTGTGTCTATGTCTGTATATATATTTTATAGGGCACTTTGTGTTGGACTCTCCTCTTCCTTTCTATAATGTTGACCATGCAATATTATGCTCGGCGTTCTATCATGTAGCATCCTTTCACGTCAATACGTCAGACTTCGTTAAAACGAGTCACGTTTTCATCTTCATATAGATTTTTAAGCTCACCATTTTTTCTAAGCCTTCATGAGCGAGAGTTGGTATCGGAAACTGAGTCATAAATACGCTCTAAGGAGTTCAAGATATTTACCACTAGTGATGTGAGCGTCCATGTTTCGGGCCTATATGTCAAAATTGGTCTAGGGTTTATGGGGTCGAATCTTTGAGCTTCTTGACAAAAATGGGGTCTTATTACAGTTTTTTATGTTAGCGTTTCTGCTAACTTCTAGTATTATATTATTTTTGCAATGCAATTCGGACCGTAAATAAATAAGGCTGACAACTTGTTCAAACTTTACTTAACCTTCCAAGTGGGGGTTGTTCCAAAGTCCGTAGTTATTCGGCTCCTTTCGTCTGAGTTCATAGTGTCTTGGGGTTTTTTTAACAAGTTTCTTCAGACTATTTAGACGATCTTCCTCCTAGCTGAAAATATATTAGATTTGCATTTATATTTCTTGCAATTATTTGGCCCAAAAATGTTTGTCTTGCGGAAATATCTTATCTCATCAGTCATGTGGTTATCTGCTTTTCTGGTCACCGCAGGAAGAAGCGGCCTGTAAAGTCTGATTACAAAGAACCCACATCATTACTCATTTATTAAAATGTGAACGATTTTTGCATTTCATCAATGGCAACGATTTTTAACACTTTTTTTATCCCAAGTGGGAATCGAACCCAGACCGTAGGAACGTGCACAAGCCTTGTACACTGACCTTGTAACTTTTTTTTACAATTTTTTTTATGGACTTAAATTCTTCATTCACTAATTAAAAAAGTCCGACTCGCAGGAACTGCAGCATCTTAGCGCGGTTCCGTTCATGTCCCTAGTGCCATTTGATAAGCTTAGAAAAGAAATAAACTTATTTTTTTTTATATATCTCGTGAAAATTGTCAAAATCCTCTCGAACATCTCGAATAAAAGTGATATTAAGGCGTCAGGGACACCGACAGTAGCTAACTTTTGCACAGAAGCGGAAATTACAGAATCTGGCTCTCATTCTAAAGCAAAGCTCTATAAATCAATACAAAATATGCCTAATAAAGCCTTTCTAGTGGATATAGAAGCATGGGCGTATATGAGGGGGGGGGGGGCTGAGGGGGCTGCAGCCCCTCCCGAAATTTTGAATTGATGATAAAAACTTCTCGTAAAACCCTTAAAAATAAATTAAATAAGATCACTTAGTTCATAAAACATATTTTATTTTACGTGTAATAGCGTTTTAGTTGCCTAAAACTATTCCAAGCTCTAAATATTTAGTATTCCACACCCTGGAAATGGTCTCAGCCCCCCCCCCCCCCGAAATTGTTTTTATATACGCCCATGTACAGAAGGATCAAGAAGAAGTACACAAGATTGAGTAGAATACCCTGCCTAATATAGCCTATATAGAATAATATGCCGAATAAAACCTATCTAGTTAATACACAAGGACAAATAAAAGTCTTGACGAATAACACGTCAAGAAAAAAAACTTTATTTAACAAAATAAAACAAAGTTTAGTTGCCCAACTACAATAGAATAATATACCTAATTAAGTCTATGGAGTAGATACAAATGGACCAAAAACAAGTCTTGTGGAATATTGTTTTTTTTTCTAATTAAATACTTTTTATCAATATTTAGTATATAACCTTTGTTGAAAACTATTGATTGCTAATTGATGAATCGGTTTACAACTAAGTAGTCTTTATGAATATTTAGTATATAACCTATGTTTGGATCTGTGTTTTTGGGGTGCTCTCCGCCTAGGCTTTGTATTTGTGTCGGCAGATACCTGGGGTATATTTACAGCTCTTGAGGATTAACTCTTAGCAGGTAAATTTCCTGCGGACCTTCTGCTTCTACTGGCATTGAACCGCCAAATTCGCCCATAGTATCTAACCGTTGTAAGTTTATTTTTTGGATTTAGGACTTAATATACATATGTAGACTAAATCATAGCAAGAAGTAATCCTCCGTCGTCGGTTCTTAACTATGTAGACTCGCTAATGTTATCCAATCTTAGATACATCGTATTTAAAATCCACAGCAAAAACACGACATTTCATCAGAATCCCCTGCTGAATAAAACTTATATAGAATAATATGCAAAATAAAGCCTATCTAGTGGATAAAAATAGAGGAAAAAAGCCGTTCGTGGTGGTAGAAAATCTTAAAAGTATTTCGCTCAGAAATCTCCGAAATATTGTCACTAATTTTACTTATCATGTTTTATAGCCAAATAGATTTATATTCTATAATCAATAAGAAAAACCTACTAACAATAAAAAACTATGGGTAACAGATGAAAATAGGGAATACCAAGAATAATTCTAAAGAACGAAATCAACACCAGTACTGTAATCTAGATATTCATACGGCATCTTCGAATTCTAACAAACAAAATATTGATTCTAATTATACGTATCCTGTTTTATTGACAAATACATTTGACTACTATAAGCAATTAAAAACACTAGGGAATATGCCAAAGAACTCGGAATAGGAGCCTCGACAGTTTCAAGACATTTGAAGGAAATCGACAAATCCAAAACTGACATTTCATACGGTACAGCCTGATATATTTTTAACAATGAATTGCTTTTCTTATTTTAATTAATCTATTTTATTGTCAAATACATTATCCTACTATAACCAATGAAAAAACAACAAGGAATAAAAACAAACAAGAAGAACCGTTCGAATATACGAAATCAATTACTTCAAAGTTTAAGCACTTATTTCTCCGATTGACATAGCCTAATAAAAAATTGTTTCAGAATCTTTTTTGTAGAACATTTAGTAAGCTTTCGCATGGTAACCCTCCGTTTACCAATATTCCTAACTGTCTTCGAGATATCAGGGAATGTATACGAAGTTCCCAAAACATTTCATGTCTGTTAATAAAATATTTTATTCTAATCCTTCCTTTGCTCCAAACGTAACCGACATTTTAACATATTAGTGTTGATGAAATTCAAACATGCAGAAAATGTTTCAACTGAATCCCATAATTTTAAGTATCAAAATCAAAGACAAAAAGAACAGTTCGAATAAGCGAAATCAATTACTTTAAAGTTTTAAGCACTTATTTCTCCGATTGACATCGCCTAATCAAAACTTTTATTAGAACCTTTTTTGTAGAGCATTTTTATTGACGACAGATTTTTGTACCAAATTTCATCAAAATCGGACCATCAGGGAAGCCAGAAATGAGCGAACAGACAAATATATATATATATATATATATATATATATATATATAAATATATACATATATATATATATATATATATATATATATATATATATATATATATATATATACAAATTTGAACCACCGTTATTTTCGGTCTCTAGGGGTTCTGAAACGCGAAATTTTCTTGTCGGCACTTCCGGATTGTTTCATTGTATCAACCTTATAAGCGGGGTTCCTCCCTATGGGGGAGGGAGGAACCGCGCTAAAATGATATCCAAGAGTTTTTATTTGTTGAAAAAAATATTAAATGGGCAAAAAATATGATTTTCCAAGTGAAATCCCAATGCCGAGTGAACGCGATGCTGATTTGAAGATAATTTTTTGAACGAGCTTCGATTGGTCCCCTTTTAATTCTCAAGTTCTTTTTGGTCCTCCTTCAATACACTTCAAAATTAAAACCCATTTTTTAATTTATTAGAAAAAAGTATAAAAAAACTAAATATGAAAAAAAAAATGAACATTTCAGAACATTAAACATTAAAATCTGTTTCTCAAAACTATAGTTTTCAAATCGGGCTATACTCTGGCATCTTCAATTTTTGCACGATCAACTTTAAACTTTAACTGCAGCTTCCTAAAGAAGATTGCTAGAAAAGTAGGATTTTTTTTTATTCATTGAATTATCACGATTTTATGAGCGACTTTAGACGGATTATTTAACAGAAAATGAATAATTGTTCACCATATTCAAAGAAATTAATATTTCTTAAAATTCCTTCGTAATTTACTGGATTTAACCTTCATCTTTCGAAATAATTTTAGTTTTTCCTTCTAGATTAAAAATTGCCACCTGTACGCTATCACCCGTAAAAAGAGAGGGTTTCTCTTCGTCAGACACTTCCATTTTTCTTCCACGAATTTAAACATATTTTTTTTTGGATACTTTAACATCCATATAAAACTTATGACATAAAGAATTGAAAAATATTGATATATTTGTTCTTAAGAAAAATTACGTTGTAGAAAATCACACAAGGTAGTATTACCAATAATTTCTGAAGGTAAAACGAAATTTAAATAGATATAAAGAATTGAAAAATATTGATTTATTTGGTCTTTATAAACTCAAGAAAATTACTTTGATTTTGATTGCACAATGCAGTATTACCCCTAAACACTCACGGCTCCTGGGCCTCCATACGTCAGTAGTGACTATACAAAAAATAGATACATAACCTTAGATAAATAAGCAGCCCGAAGAAAAGGTCAAGGAAATGAGAGCCTAATCGAACTCGGGGTTGTAGAAGTGTTTGGTAGTTGAAGATCCAGCTGTTATCTTCAGGAAGAAGGGTGTCCTCACCTTTAGTGTCAATCATCCGCCTCAGAGAGCAGAGTAATGGGGTTTTCACTCAGAACTGTTGGTTTGAGGATCGGCGCTTTTTATAAAGGGATAATAGCTTATTGTAGGGCTTATCTCATAGATCAAGTATCGTAATTGGCTAGGTTGGAGATTATATTAGCTCAAAAATATTAATACTCCAAGCTAAGTAGAATGTCATTATTAAACGGTGGTAAAGACACCATGGGACGATTTTAATTTGTTTTAGGTTCGCTTATGGAATAATATTATTAATTATAAGAAATAATAATAACGGTCCAAAAACCGACGAAATGGCACTCATTTCAATCAACCGACCGACGAACAGTGGGACCAACGACATTTCGTTTTTCAAAATTGGCTACAGCCACTTATTCTGAACCGATTTCAGTGCATTTTATTTTAAATGAAAGCTAATAAAACAACTATGTCAAGTCTGAGTTTGTTTTCCTTCTTTATATAATTACGTGTAAAGAAGTTATATTCCCGAAATTTTAAAATTGAACATAAAATAACATTTCATCTTTTATCTAACTTAATATCAGCAGAGATATCGTTGCAATTAAACATTCAAATCCTGATTAGACATGGAAAAAATCAGACTGACATATCTTCATAATTTATATTATTAATTTATCTTAATGGTGGCATAGTGGTGCAAAAGGCCTGATTTTAGGGAAAAAACATCTAGGTACTTGAATCTTTCTGATTTTGGTATCTTTTTTAGCGCGGTTCCTCCCTCCCCCATAGGGAGGAACCCCGCTTATAAGGTTGATACAATGAAACAATCCGGAAGTGCCGACTAGAAAATTTCGCGTTTCAGAACCCCTAGAGACCGAAAATAACGGTGGTTCAAATTTGTATA
The DNA here is from genome assembly GCA_946811695.1 of Gonocerus acuteangulatus. NCBI lineage: Eukaryota > Metazoa > Arthropoda > Insecta > Hemiptera > Coreidae > Gonocerus > Gonocerus acuteangulatus. The sequence continues at coordinate 42,091,872 of OX328129.1, forward strand.
TATATATATATATATATATATATATATATATATATATATATATATATGTATGTATATATATATAAATGTATATTTGTCTGTTCGCTCATTTCTGGCATTCCTAATGGTCCGATTATGATGAAATTTGGTACGAAAATCCGTCGTCCAATTTAAAAGGTCAAGTTCGTTAACCAGCAGAATGCTCCCACTGGAAGATGGCGTTTGGGGCGAAATTCGCACAAAAAAAAATCGTAACGCTTACGTTTTTGAGTTCATAAGCTTGTAAGTACTCGTTTTATAGGCTTCTTGGGCTAGGAAAACGAATGAAACCATTTTCAAGGCGATAGCTTTAACCGTTTTCGAGAAAATTGGAAAAATAGTTTTTGAATACCGTTTTTGGTTTGGGTACTTAGAATCATGGGATTCAGTTTCTACATGTTCTACTTTCATTAAAACTAATATGTTGAAATTTTTGTTACGTTTGGAATTTAGGAAGGGTTAGAATAAAATATTTTATTAACAGACATAAAAAGTTTTGGTAACTTTGTATACTTTCCTTAATATCTCGAAAAAGGTTGAGAATCTTGGGAAACGGAAGGTGACCATTAGAAAGCTTACTAAATGCTCTACAAAAAAGGTTCAAATGAAAGTTTTGATTAGGCGATGTCAATCGGAGAAATAAGTGCTTAAAACTTTAAAGTAATTGATTTCGCTTATTCGAACTGTTCTTTTTGTCTTTGATTTTGGTACTTAGAATTATGGGATTCAGTTGAAACTTTGGTTACGTTTAGAGTAAAGGAAGGGTTAGAATAAAATATTTTATTAACAGACAAGAAAAGTTTTGGTAACCTTTTATACTTTCGTTGGTATCTCGAAAACCGTTGACAATCTTGGGAAGCGAAAGGTTACCATTCGAAAGCTTACTAAATGGTCTACAAAAAAGGTTCTAAAGAAAGTTTTGAATAAGCGATGTCAATCGGATAAATAAGGGCTTAACCTTTGAAGTAATTGATTTCGTTTATTCGAACGGTTCTTTTTGCCTGTTTTTATTCCTTGTTTTGTTTTTTTTTTAATTGCTTATAGTTGGATAATGTATTTGAGAATAAAACAGATTAAGTAAAATAAGAAAAACAATTCATTGTTAGAAATATAGCTTGCCAAGAGAAAGAGATTTTTTTTTATCCCTGTTTACCTTTGTTCTTAATTGTTTTTTTTTCTCGGTTTGCCTTAGTTTTTAATATCTTGCTGTTATTTTGATTGCATTTTTTTCAATAAAACATGACAAGTAATTAAGAAGCGTGTTTGTATTTTGAATTGACTTTGAGAGTCTTGCTTTAGATTGAGGAATTTCCGCTTCTAACCTGTAGGTGTTAACAGTTTTCATGAAATAATAATAATAAAAAAAAAAGATTAGTTCTATTTTAAACTTTCGAAATGACAATATGGATGAGAATGGATACGTCTTAAAATGACGCAGTTCCTGCAGAAAGAGAATGTTTAGACTCTGTGTAGGATTTGCCCGGGTCGAGCTACTAGGCAGGCTTCAGGTAGGTTTTATTGCATTTCATAAATCAAGATGCATCCTAGGAGTGCTGACAGATATTGTACCTGTAGGAAGTCATAAAGCCCAATGCTATAGTAGAAATAATTATATTTTGTGGTCGTATGTGGCGTAATACATTAAAAAAAGTCCGACTCGCAGGAACTGCGTCATCTTAGCGCGGTTCCAGCTCATTTTTTTTTTTTTTTTTTTTTTTTTTTTTTTTTTTTTTTTTTTACGGCTCATCTACATCTAGGTCATTAGCGCCGACATCCAGGGGTTAGCGAGGAATTTGACCAGCGAGTAGGGATTCCTGCCGGAGGTTGGGAATCGAACCCACCATCTCCCGCTTATGAATCCAACGCGCTAGCCATTAGACCACCGGAGACCCCGGTTCCTGTTCATATCCCTATTCTCATTTGAAAAGCATAGAATAGAAACAGATAATATTTTCCTCGGCCTTTGTTCAAAGGGTTTTATGGCTATACCTGGGGTCAGGTCCGCCAGATCCTAGAAACCTCTTCTACCGATACTTCATTTCATGCGTTTCAATGAATTGGAAAATATCAAAAATGTTCACATATTCCTGTGTTCTTTTACTAGAGTAATAATTCTACAGATAAAATCAATTAAAAAATAAAATAAAAAAACCAACAGCATAAAAGCAATTGAAAATATTCAAAAGACGTCATCGAATCTTTTTCTCTTGGCAAGCTATATTTCTAACAATGAATTGTTTTTCTTATTTTGCCTAATCTGTTTTATTGTAAAATACATTATCCAACTATAAGCAATTAAAAAATAACAAGGAATAAAAACAGACAAAAAGACCAGTTCGAATAAGCAAAATCAATTACTTTAATGTTTTAAGCACTTATTTCTCCGATTGACATCGCCTAATCAAAACTTTCATTAGAACCTTTTTTGTAGAACATTTAGTAAGCTTTCTAATGGTATTCTTTCGTTTACCAAGATTCTCAACCTTTTTCGAGATATTAAGGAAAATATACAGAGTTACCAAAACTTTTTATGTCTGTTAATAAAATATTTTATTCTAACCCTTCCTTAACTCCAAACGTAACCAAAATTTCAACATATTAGTTTTAATGATAGTAAAACATGCAGAAAATGTTTCAACTGAATCCCATGATTCTAAGTACCCAAACCAAAAACGGTATTCAAAAACTATTTTTCCAATTTTCTCAAAAACGGTTAAAGCTATCACCTTGAAAATGGTTTCATTCGTTTTCCTAGCCAAGGAAGCCTATAAAACGAGTACTTACAAGCTTATGAACTCAAAAACGTAAGCGTTACGATTTTTTTTGCGCGAATTTCGCCCCAAACGCCATCTTCCAGTGGGCGGATTTTGCTGGTTAACGAACTTGACCTTTCAAATCGGGCGACAGATTTTTGTACTAAATTTCATCAAAATAGGACCATTAGGGAGGCCAGAAATCCGCGAACAGACAAATATATATATATATATATATATATATATATATATATATATATATATATATATATATATATAAATAAATATATACATATATATAAATACAAATTTTAACCACCGTTATTTTCGTTCTCTAGGGGTTCTGAAACGCGAAATTTTCTAGTCGGCACTTCCGGATTGTTTCATTGTATCAACCTTATAAGCGGGGTTCCTCCCTATCGGGGAGGCAGGAACCCCGCTAATAAAAAATAACATAATAATACATTCCCATTTTCTTGTAAATTTTATTTTGTTTAATTGCATTTAACAGTAAAATGAGTAGTTTAGTGTTTTTAATTGCATTTAACACTAAAATGGATATGTTAGTAAAACAAGTTAAGTCAATTAGAAACAAATTCGTAGTAGAGTCTTCGTAGAAACTTGGAACGGCGGAAAGAGTAATTTTCGCTTAGAATAGTTTATTGTGCCTTGCCGACAATCTTGCTTTTCTTTGGAATATGTGTTTACATTAAGAATGATCTAAACAAAGTAATAACTGTTTCTATTCTAAGTATACAAAATGACACTAGGGTTATGAGTGGAACCGCGCTAAGATGATGCAGTTCCTGCGAGTTGGACTTTTTTTTTTGTATGCTAAGTCGAATGAAAGCACGACCAATTCGAAAGAATAATTATTTTGGAAGATAATCAGGTTTTATATTATGAAAAAGAGCATAGAGTATATTTTACTCAATGGGTATAATACTAAATCTATTTTTGAGTGCTGATCAAATCAATGAAATCAAATAAATAATTTATTTTCGTCGAGAACAGTTAACAGAATACGTCGAGAACATTATTACTCTGGTTGAAAATTATTAGTGTTATACTGCTAACTGTTCTCGACGTATTCTTGTTTATATAAATTGCGCTTAAAAAGAATAAATTAATAGTTTCTGGAGTAGATGGATCTCACTGCTAATGTTCAACAACAATGTATTCACCAAATGTATGCAGAAAATAATAATAGTAAAGTCATATTTCGTAAAGTAATCGCATTGCTATTTGAGACCTTCATTTAAAAGAAAAAAAAAAAAAAAAAAAAAAAAAAAAAAAATTAGGATAGCCAAGTTTTATATCAAACTAATTGGAGACCGTTTTCCCCCTACTCCAAACAAACTAAGGGTAATTGAGTTTCATTACAGAAGCCTTCACAACCACCAAGTACATTTAGGCAGACAAAACATTTCTTTGAAAGTATACATGAGACTTTCGCGCGAATTTTTCCTCAAAATCCATGATCCGGTGGAAGAACCCTGCTGATTAACGACCTTGACCTTTGAAATTAGAGGAAAGATTTTTGTTCCAAATTTCATCATAATTGGCCCATTTTTGAGCCCGGAACCAGCGTTAGTTTCGTGATATAAGGGTTCTGAAACGTGAAATATCCTCGCCGGTACTTCCAGATTGCGACATTGTAAGGTTAACCTCATAAGTGGGTTTCTTCTTATACAGGGAGGGAGGAAACACGCTAAAAACAGTGATTCATTTTTTGTAATAAATTGTATTTTTATTGCATATATCTATCAATTTATATTATTCGTTTGCATCAGTAATAATCAGCAATGATTAAACATCTATTTCCTCCAAATTATGAATTTAATTAGCCACCATAACAAATTTTCAGTCACAGTACCAATGAAATTTCTTCACCCCCAGCCATATGACATTTCCATGTCTAAAAGAGCGCCTAGAAGGTATTCCGGAAATAATCTGTTGCATAAGTATTTAATAAGTATCATTTTTGAACCATTATGAGATATTCCATTGTAAATAAGTGAGGGCTTTCTCCGCAAGTAAATAGAAAAAGTAAATATCATAAAGCACGTTGGTAATACTAAATAAGACTAATAAATGGCGTAAACTTACACTAAATGCATTCTCAAGCATAAATGGGAGCATTATTTCATTTCAGTTTACATTAATTTTAAAATTAAAACAATATCAATAACTTATCAACATTTTATGGCCCAAGTAAATTTAACCTAATATATTCTACTTTGTTAATATATATTTTTCCCTAAAGTGACTTTTAATGTTTCTGTTCCCCCAACTTTTTATTTAAACATAAGCCCGTTTATTTATGCATACGATAACTGTGAAATATTAACCCTTTTAGTGACCCGAACGGAATAACGCGTTTATCTGACTAAGCAAATATTTTTGTGGACTGATTTTTCAGAAAGCAATTATCAATCTACTACTGGGCCTGAAATTCGTTTAAAATGCTGGCAATTGATTGAAAAGTTGGAAAAGAAGGTAAATCATATTTTCAATCAAATCTTTAACATTAGAGAAATTATGTCCAAGGCTGATATTTTAACCCAGTTGTTCGTGCAGGTGCGTCAAATTATATAAAATAAAGTTACTGACTGTGGATGCCGTCCTGTATAATACAAAATAGCCAAAAGAATTTACACAAACCTATATTAGGCATTAGCTCTAATAATAACAAACGATTTTTAATAATTTACAAGGAATAATAATTTATATAAAGAAGAGGGAGTAGGTTTAAATAAAAGATACTTTTAATAATTAAAAATTCATTTCAATATTATTAAACACTTTATTGTTTCTTTGTTTATTTGTTTTATTACGGCAAACAACTATGTGGTTAATCATTTTATTTAATTGATCTGTCTCTGGTTTTTAGTTAATTTTCGCACCAACAGGCATCCGGAAAGTAGATATAAAAATTTGATCTTGCTTTAGTAGAAAAAATGGCATCGCATATGCTTATTACCCTAAAAAAAAAAAATCTTAGCGCGTATCTTTACGTATCCCTAGTGACATTTGCAAAGTAATCCAAACATTTTAATCTTTCTTAAGAAAATCTGAACATGTGTAAAAAAGCAAATGAAGAAACAAGATTTTAGGCATTTCAGGAAACTGACAGTATCCCAAGAGGAAATAACTCTTTCCCCCTTTTCAATGTTTGCTCTGGGAAAAGACAGTTTCAAACGTTCTTCTAAATCTAATCTTGTTTTACTTAAATACTCATTTCATTGTAAAATGTAATTAAAAAAAACAACCAATTAAAAAGTTAGGTAAACATAGGCAAAAACCTTTCAACAGAACAAAAGCGACTTTTAAGCACAGATTTACGCAATTAAGATTGCCCCTTCAATAAATAAACTATAATCTTAGAAGAGACCCAAAACGTCACAACAAATATAAAAGGTTAAAAGTATTTTCTTTTTTTTTTAGATGGACTATTTAAAGCAGATTATTTAATAAAGCAGCGAACCCTACACACCTTCTAAGGAATGTGCTTAGTAAAGCAGCTCCTGCGTGACGGACGTTTTTAAAAGAATGAACTTTTCGCTATCCTTTAAAAGACTCTCTCTCCCTATGTATTGTCATCTTTCTGTGAATTGAAAGAACTCTGAATTGATGCGTAAGATACTGATCTAAGAAAAGCACCACCTCTCGAGACTTATCCATCTTGGCAAACCTTCTAAACCTTTCAGTATCCAGCTCACCTAAAGTAACTTCTGTAATTTCGTCAACTTTCTTCAGGAAAATGGAAAGCGACAAAGAGGACTTTTTCTTTTGTTACTGAATATATTTTTTCCCTCTATTGACTGAAGCTATTCGTGAGATATTTTCATTTTTTTTTATAAACAATATTAATTTTATTTAATAATAGTATTTAATTAATTTCTAATTATTTGATGATATTCTTCCTTGGAAAAAGTAAAGGTAACTAATGGCTAGATTTGTCTTTATTAACGGCAGAACAGAAGTAAAAATACGTCATTTAGGCGTTCATCAAGGAAAGTGCAGCCTAATTATTATAGAAAAGCAAGAGCTTTAATTATTTTTTTTCCAAGAATCGTATTTGACATATTAAGCAATTAAGTGAAACTGAATGTTGTTACAATAAACTATTTAAATAATAAATCCGCCAGGGCTGCTTTTCTCGAGTTTTTGTTACATTTTTTGAAGTTTTCACTCCTGTCATATGCAAGGTTTGCAAAGAATTATAAAAAAATATATTAAAAAAACCTATCCTATCTTAATAAAATAGGACCTAAATCATTCTTCCTAGAACTTTCAATTAGTTTTTCTTAGAAAATACAATTCAATTGGTGTTTTTTGTGTTATTAGGCTTCCAGGTACGTTAGTATATTTAATTGAATGTAGGGAATCTAAGAAAACCATTTCCAATCTGTAACCATTGTCGAGGAAACAGAAAAACAAATAGATTTTTCTTGGGATTCTTTGATATATTCTGATATATCACGAAACCGGTTGGAAAATCGTAGTCAAATACAACGAATCTATTCGAAAACTTATTAAATTTCCGTCAAATTCCGTTCTGATGGGATTTTTAAAAGAGCGACCGCGTTCGGAGAAGTCTTGCTATAATTGAGTAATTTCTGCTATGATACTGCCAGATTTCTGTTGTGGCGCCAAACCCCTCCGTCCATGTGGAGGAAACCCGCTTATGTGGTTGACTTCATGGCGCATCCGGAAGTGCCGACTACAAAATTTGATGTTTCAGATCACATAGATCACGAATATAACGGCTGTCAAATTTGTATGTACATACACACACATATATGTATGTCAGCGCGCTCTCTTAAACATGGTCCGCATATTATGAAATTTGATACAAAAATCATTCGTCTAATTTGAAGGGTAGAGTTCGTTAACCACTAGAATCCGTCGGACGGAACATAGTTTGTGGGGCGAAATTCGTAGTGTCTCAATTATCTCGTTCAAATGTTTGCAACTATTTGTTTCACAGGTTCCTGAACGTAGGAAAACGAATGAAACCATTTTGAAGGCGATTTTATAACCGTTTACAAGAAAAATTTATATAATGACTTTTCCAGACTAATTTTCACTTTGGGTATTCAGAAAGATTGATTTTGTTGAAACATGTTCTTGATGTCTGACATTCATTGCAACCAAAATTTAAATATCATTGATAAGATCTTTTTATTTTGGTAGCGTTTAGAGGTAAGGAAGTACTACAAAAAAAATATGTCATTAATAGACATAAAAGGTTTTCAGATCTTGGTATATTTTCTAAAAATATTTCGAAATTACATAAAAGATTAATAATGCCCCTAACCTAAGCTTTTCAAATGACACTAGTGATAAGAAAGGAAACACGCTAAGATGACACAGTACCTGCGAGATGGAAGTTTATAGTATTTCATGTAAAGATTAAGCAAATGGCCGAACTGAAGGGAGAGTGAAAGGATAATTTCTTTCAGAAGTTCCGACATGCGCAATTGAAGGTAGTTATCATCCTTCAATCTATATCAACGAGCTATAATTTCTAGTAGTTTTTTATTTTTTTTATTTTTTTTTTTTATCTAATAGTTAATAATTAATTTTCAACAATCCACAACTCTCGATGTGTAGAATATTTTTCAAATATTTCACACACGATTTTGTAATATTTTGAAACCGGGACTTACAAATTCCAAGAAGTAGTTTGATTTTGAGCAAAACTTCAAAGGCGCATATAATATGAGTTGAAGAATGACTGAGATGATTTGTGAATATAAAGGAAGCTAAAGATAGGGTTTTTAATAACTGTAACATCTGTTGAATAGGGGACTTTCTCAAGTTATAAGTCCCACGAAGAGATTTAAGGGAAGGCACACTCACATATGAACGGCTGATCATAAACTTCTTCTGGGCACATTGTCGAATACACGAGGAACATTATTTAATATTAAACGACCCTTATTATTATTATTACCATCCTTCCTAAAAATCCATCATGCACAAGAGATTTCCCTTGGGCCCTGAAATCGAAAAATCTCTGCTTCTGGTGGACGTCGAACCCCCTTTCCCCCGCATTATATTCCCAGGCTTTACCAACTAGGCCACGGGGTACCCGACCCTTCTTTTTCATACCAAATCAGTTTATATTCAATTAAATGAGTTTCGGGGAAGTTTTTAAAAACTTGTGGACATTGTTTGGTCGCAATTTTAAAATAAAAGTTTAACGTTTTTAGTAAAATGAAATACGTACAGTTACTTCAGAAAATCAAATTTTATTTTTCATGCTGACAAATACATTAAAATATTTTGTTGCATAATAGCATACATCTTAATATTAAAACGTTCCTAAAACTACATATAACATAATAAATAAATAATCACAATAATTTTTATTCGTCAACACATTAACAGACAAAATTAAAAAAAAAAAATAAATAAAAAAATAATGATTACAATGAAATAGATAAGAGACTCACCTATAGCTGAACTCATTATAGGTGAGTCGCTCTCCTCTACTTTATCTATTTCATTTTAATCATTATGACTATTTTTTTTTTTTAATTTTGTCTGTTTATCAGTTAAAGAATCAAAAAGTATTGTGATTATTATTTTATGTGTAGTTTTAGGAACTTTTTAATATTAAGATGTATGCTATTATGCAACAAAATATTTTAATGTATTTATTTTGTCACAGCTCTGAGGATGGTAGCCGGAAGTGCTCAGCATCAAAAATAAAATTTGATTATGTGAAGGAATTGGAAGTATTTCATTTTACTAAAAAAAAAAAAATCTTCCTTCTCTGCCAGCAACCTCAAAGCACTTTAAAGTTTTTCATTAATGTAATATATTTTTTGTCAAATATGCATGCACATTTTATAGTTTTCCAGGGGGAAAGTAGCTATTAAAGTTTCACTCATAAAAGAATTTTTAAAAACTTTCTTAAGATTACATACAAAGTCTTGATGATGATCTATGATTTTAATGGCATAAATTACACATCCTAATTAAATATATAAAACATTTATTATGAATTGTCACAATTAAAAACAGCCTTTTTTTTACATTTGAAGTTGGTAAAAGAAGTGAGCGTGTATACATATATATATATATATATATATATATATATATATATATATATATATATATATATATATATATAGATATACAGTAAAACCTCCCTTAACGGACACCTCCCTACAGCGGACACCTCTATTAACGGACATTTTCTCGCAGTCCCGAATTTTTCTATAGGTAAAATAAACCTCTATATTGCGGACACCTCTGTACAACGGACACGGACAGAGAAACTTGATTTTTTACCTCCTTACTACGGACAAGTACAGCTAATGTAAGTTATCGAAGCGTTCCTACGGGTGTAGGTTTCCAGTAAAATGCTTTAACAATAACAAACTCTTTGAGAGAATAAGATATATGTACAGAATAGTGACTAGTAATATCTTCCTAGGAATTTCACAGCAGGAACCCCTTCCTTTTCAGCAGAAGCATATGATTTTCCCGCTGGCAGATTGCTATTGTTTTGCCTACGAGGTATCACGGCTCCGGGAATATTCCAAAACTCTCATTCCGTTCACATTTCCTCTCTTCAATCTTCAGTTGGTTTTTAGCTCTTGTTGAGTAAATATCGTGCTTTCTCTTCAATATGTCTAATCGGAAATCTCTTTACACTTAAAGAACAAATTGACGTGATAACATTTTCTACTCGCGAAAAATGTGGTGTGCGTAAAGTTGCCGAGTTTTTTAAGATAGGGAAAACACAAGCAGCAGAAGTATTGAAAAAGAAAGTTGAAATTTTGCAGAAATGGACGGAAAATTGTGACAAACATGTTGTCCAAGAACTAAAAACTAAGAACACGGATTTTCAATCGATCTCGCTACACTGGAATGGTTTAGAAGAGTGCGTGTTCAAAACATTCTAATGATCCAGGCAAAAGCACTAGAGATAGCTGGACAGTTGGGATATTCTGAATTTAAGGCTTCCAATGGGTGGCTGGAAAAATTTCGTGGCAGGTACAAAATTTCATTTAGAGCCATTTGTGGAGAATCGGCATCGGTGAATGCGGAAACAGTTACTCAGTGGTAATCCAAGCTTCCATCTTTACTCTTTGGATATACGCCTGAAAATATTTTTAATTTTTTTTTTTTTTTAAGTTTATACTTATTGAACTTCTTTCTATATACTTAAAAAAACTTGTGATGGGTAATTTTTAAATGGTTAATTAAAACATGAATTAAATGTACAAATTCGGTACGATCCATCTCGACCAACCCCTCTGTATAGCGGACACCTCTCTATAGTGGACAACTTTGGTTCTCCCAGAGGTGTCCGCTATAGGGAGGTTTTCCTGTATACATATATATATATATATATATATATATATATATATATATATATATATATATATATATATATATATACAGGGTGTCCCGTAAATGTCTAGTCATATTGTGAGGGGTGATAGAGGACCCTTAGGGGAACAAAAAATGTTCTATGACGATTTCCCGAATTCTCGCCCCTAAGGGAGAAAACGTCGTTTTATTGTTTTTTCGAGACAAACGTGGTTTTTAGAAGAATAATCGTTGTAGCTCCGTCCCAGATGGTTCTACTAGAAAGGAAGTGAAACCTATCGAAAGCTGAGTAAATTTACTATAAGACTAGTTGGGAGTAAACGTAAAAATGAATGAATGTAAGTATGTATATCTTACCAAAAGAAAGCTATTCTAAATTTCCTGACATTTTATTGATATTTCTTTCCTGCGTTACTCCTCAATGGGCGGGGTCTGTGATTTCCGGGTTTTAGAAAAACTTTCTCATTTAACCAGCTTTCCATTCATGTATCACAACCCTGTGTTATTGAAGTATTTGAACGGTTTAAGAACAAAAGCTTTAAAAAAATCATGGATCTGTGAAAAGAAAATTATATTTTTTTCTTCAGTTTATTCAAAAATCTGAAGAGAAATATTTATTTTTATAAATGTTTACATAAATATTAAGTAAATATTTACTTATAACAATAAAAAAAATTACTTCCACGAATATAAAAAAAATTCCTAAAACAGTAAATAAATAAAATACACATTTATTTTGAATTTATTAATTCAGGTAACTAATACTGGGTCCAGGAGGCGGCCATTAAGGAACACCAACCATACATTAACCTAAAAAATTACTATTTTCACCTAGATCACGCATTTGAACACATTTTTGCAGGTATTTATATTTTTTAAAACAAATGCTTTACCTTGAATTGATTGTGGTAATTACAAATTCTATCCCTCATAAATAAGACATACATAGTCCTGTAAAAATGTGTTCAAATGCGTGGTCTAGGTAAAAATAATAATTTTTGAGGTTAATGTATGGTTGGGGTTCCTTAATGGGCCGCCTCCTGGACCCAGTATTAGTTACCTGAATTAATAAATTCAAAATAAATGTGTATTTTATTTATTTACTGTTTTAGGATTTTTTTTTATATTCGTAGAAGTAATTTTTTTTATTGTTTTAAGTAAATATTTATTTATTATTATGTAAACATTTACAAAAATAAATATTTCTCTTCAGCTTTTGGAATTAACTGAAGAAAAAAATGTAATTTTATTTTCACAGATCCATGTTTTTTAAAAAACTTTTGTTCTTAAACCGTTCAAATACTTCAATAACACAGGGTTGTGATACATAAATGGAAAGCTGGTTAAATGAGGAAGTTTTTCTAAAAGCCGGAAGTCACAGATCCTGCCCATTGAGGAGTAACGCTGGAAAGAAATATCAATAAAATGTCACGAAATTTAGAATAGCTTTCTTTTGGTAAGATATACATACTTACATTCATTCATTTTTACGTTTACTTTCAACTAGTCTTATAGTAAATTTACTCAGCTTTCGATAGGTTTCACCCCCTTTCTAGTAGTACCACCTAGGACGGAGCTACAACGATTATTCTTCTAAAAACCACGTTTGTCTCGAAAAAACAATAAAACGACGTTTTCTCCCTTATGGGCGAGAATTCGGGAAATCATCATAGAACATTTTTTGTTCCCCTAAAGATCCTCTATCACCCCTCACAATATGACTAGACATTTACGGGACACCCTGTATATATATATATATATATATATATATATATATATATATATATATATATATATATATATATGGGGGTGAAGTTAGCTCAGAGGTAGAGCAATCGACTAATAAGATGGAAGATCTGATTTTAAAACTCGAACGCGCACTAAACATTTTATCTTCTACTGTCGGCGCTCAAGGCATGGATTCTGCGCCCTTCAATTAATTTATAATTGGGCACCTCCAAAGAAAAAAATCAGGTGGCCGGAGCATAGTACTTTCCATGCTATCTCCCTAGTGTGCCGTATGGTCAGTTTGTGCTCTTGTGGCCAGTTAAGGGACAATTTACTATATATATATATATATATATATATATATATATATATATATATATATATATATTCATATATATATTCATATATATTACGCCTGTCTCAAGCTAGACAACACGACGAGAGGACTTCCTGATAAGGAAAGCCCCTGAAGAGGTGCGGAAAGGCACGAAACATGTCGGGCGAAACATACAAAATAAAGTAGTTAAAGTGAAAAAAGTGTGCACTACTTTATCGACCCCCTGCTAGAAAAAGAAACAAGAAAAAGTGAATATATATAATGCGCTGGAGGAGCTGAGTTCAAATCCACTAAAGATTTTTATGTTGCAGCTTCATCGTTCTTCGGTTCGATTCGGCATCCCTGACCATTCCTAGGCCAATCCAGCCTTTCATTAATAATGGGTACTTGAAAAATGAAAAATCAGGTGGCCGGAGTATAGTACTGACCAAACTATCTCCCTAATGTGCCTTATGGTCATGAATTAGATCTCTTTATAGCATCTCCTGTATGGCCCTCGTGGCCTTTAACGGGACGTATATGTATATATATATATATATATATATATGTGTGTGTGTGTGTGTGTGTGTGTGTGTGTGTGTGTGTGTGTGTGTGTGTGTGTGTGTGTGTGTGTGTGTGTGTGTGTGTGTGTGTGTGTGTGTGTGTGTGTGTGTGTGAAAACTCCCTTCCTTAAGGGTTACTTAGGGAAGAAAATGAATAAAGATATATATATATATATATATATATATATATATATATATATATATATATATATGAATTTGAGATTAATTCATTTAAAGGATATCTCATAATATAAATGGAAATATTAAAGTAATAAATTCATATATGCAACCTTTCCTGAAAAGGACATATGGAGGGCGAATTAATATAAACGGAGAATAAATGCAGATTTATTTGAGAAAAGATGAATTAACTGTCGATTGAGCTTTTATATCAATTGAATAATTCATGGAAAATATATAGTCGCTCTGGACACACTCCTGGTTTTTTTTTTATAAAACATTTCTCAATTTCAACATTTCGTATAGTTTTATTTGTTATTCATTTTCTCTAATTAAAACTATTTAAAATAAATTTAATGGTGCAAAACTAATTTAATACTCTTCCCATTTTATTATTAACGAGAAAACTTCCTCTACATATTTATTAGAACAAGGCTTTTCGTGTGACGAACCTTATTAATCTAACGTTGGTAGTATAAGTAATGCATGCTATAAATCCACGAACTAGGCACGGTACTTCTTTTTCTTTAATATCGGCTGGAAAATGAGTTTTTGTAGTAAGCAGTCAACATGTTATTAGCCTTAAATCAATACATATTCCATTATTGGTTATTTAATTCCTCTGTGTAATCGGAATTTCGTGGGAGACTCATTCAGCATATGAAATTCGTTTTCAAGCCACTCACTGTTGAGAAAGTACTGAGCCTAGTTCGTGGACTCGGAGTGTCCACTGCTAAGGCTAGGCATATTTGGTAACTAAGGTTCAATAGATAAAAGTCCGTCACGCAGTAGGGTATGTTAGGGTATGTGACCCAATAGTTGACATTTTAAGGAAGGGTTATTTTACTTAAAATAATTCTTCGCTTACCCTTGCGTATGTTTTTTTTTTTTTTTTTTTACGCCGTATCTACCTACAAGTTGGCCATTAGCGCCGGGTGTTATTTTTAAAACACATATTTCTCATTAGATCCCCATGACGTATACCAAATGTCGTTACAATACACGAGAAGAAACATTCGGTAGAAGCAAATTAATAATTTGTATTCAGAGTAACCCCCCCCCTCCTAATAAACCAATTTAGTTTATATTTACAACATGTTTTCCTCTTTAGATGACCACAAAGAATACCTACTTTCGTTGTAATACATAAATAATTACGGTCGGTATGGACAAATTAGTACTTTGGGCCCGGAGTAACCCCCCACCCCTCCCGGTTGGCCAACTTTGGTGGTTAACGAACTCGTTCAATCGTATAATGTGAGAATGGTACATACCAAGTTTCGTGGCGAAAAAACTCTGGCTGGTATTGTGCTAACAGACACACACACATATATATATATATATATATATATATATATATATATATATATATATATATATATATATATAATTTTTAACGGGGGTCATTTTTGGTGAAATAATAAAAAAATATATATATATTAAAGAAATATAGGAACATTTTTTATGTTAGTTTTTCTTTCTTTTTTTACGGACATTTGAATCTGGTTCTCACATCTATGCAATTTTTTAATAACAATTATTTTTTTCCAAAGTAAGATTTTAACAAATACAACTCTAGTAACACAACTCTATCTCAAACAGACAATACAGATAACACATCCTAACATTAAACTTGCACAAATTAATTATACGCGAAAGGCGGAGATGACCAAGCAGTTTTCTGCCCTTAAACCACCAACCCAACCCAACCCTACGGAGAAAACTGCTTCAAGGACAGGCTTGCTCATAAATATGTAGAGACATTTTTCTAATCTATAGTAAAGTGGGAGCCCTTCCTTGTGATATTATTTTTTTTTATACATAGTTATAATTAAATAAAAATAAAAGCAAAATAATAAATTTTCGAAATAATGAAATTTAGTAAAGTTCAATGAATTCGTCTCATAGCAATGGCGTAGCTACAAAGGTTTTACATACTGTGTAGTCTAGCACAAATGATGCAGTTTGGTATCTTAGGCCTCTCGTCCACTGGAACCGAAAAGCTGCGAAATGAATTCGTCTGAAAACGCACGAACAATCCAAACACGAGTCACCATTATGGACCGCGTCCATTGGGACCGTATCGTTCGTCCGTTTTCGTCCGAACTTGTGCGAAGTGCGAACCTTTCCCATTCTGCTGGGACTTATAGTTTCGAACGAGTTCGAAAAGTCATGGTTGAAAATGGACTGTGAGTACGAGCCATCAAGTCTACTGCGAATTCGGACGAACACTGAGGCAATGGACGAGAGGCATTCGCACGAATTCGGACGAACGCCGATCGTCCAAATTCGATGCTTCGAAGTTCGCAGCTTTTCGGTTCCAGTGGACGAGAGGCCTTAGGCAATAGCTCAAACTGCGACTAATTATGTATTTTCCAGTCAATATGTTATCAGCCCTAATTCTATTCATATGCCATAACTTGCTATATGTAACTGGCATGAGCTGGGATTCTGTGGGCTAGCGGTTACAACAAAAACTCTGTTTTCAGCAAATACTAAGTCTAGTTTGTGGAATCAGGGCATTCATTACTAAGACTACGAACGATAGATTCGTAGAGTCCGTCAGAAGAAAGGCCATGTTTCAATAAATATGTAGAGGAATTTTTCTGGATTGTAGTAAAATTGGAAGACATTTTTTGCAATATTAATTTGTTTAAATAGTTTAAAAATGAGAAAATTATGCGAAATGAAGAAATTTTTTATGAAAGAAAAACAGGAATTTCTAGAGGGACTATATATTTTCCATGAATTATTCAAATAATATAAAAGCTCAATCGACAGTCAATTTACCGTTTTCATTTATTTATTTGTTCATTTAGAGCTCGCTAAAGTGCTATTTGCTCTTTTAAAAAGTTGGGTAGATTTTATATTTTAAATTTAATGTTTGTATTTGATTTCTCATAATGATAAAAATTTAAATAAATAAAGATATGAAAATTCAAATTTTGAAAACTTCAAGTGACTAAAAGAATGAAAGAAGAAAAGAGAATTAAAATTTGGAAATATTAAAAACAGGAGTTGATAAAAACGTATTAGTTTGCCATGTGTACGCATTACTTTACTTCACGTTAAATCATTTTTTTTTTTAATTGTCTATTAAGGTTAGTGTAGATATTTGTTTGTTTAAGGTGTGTGAGTATTGTGTTAATGTGAGGACTGTTGTCTGTCAAGTGTTCGTTCATGTCATTTGGTAGGTTAGTGCTTGCATTCAGTTGTGTGTGTTACCGCTTTTCAAAGATATCTGCATTTATGTTCATTATGCCCCCCTCCAAATGTTCCATTCAATAAAAGTGGAAAATATGAATTTAGTATTCAATATTACCATTTATAATGGTTTTATATGATATATCCTTTCAATCAACTGATCTAGGTTCCAGATTATAAAAAAAAGAACTTAGCTACAGAGGTTTTACATAGTACGGAGGTAAGCGCAATTGAAGCAAGTTGACATCTAAAGCAATAGCTCAAACTACAATTTATCAAATAGTTAGCATCATCATTAGATCACATTTCATTACTTATAAACATTTTATTAATTTTTCTGTGAATTGGCAAAAATACTGTGGCAGTGAAGGTGTTAAAATACTCCCCTGAATAGTAGACAAAGCGAGAAGATTGTTCTAAAGGAAGAAGGATGTAGATAAAGATGGCACATTGTGGTGGAGGAGATACTCTACTGGCTGCAGTTTGCGAAGAAAACGCTTCGAATTGAGCTATTAGGATCCCATTGTTTGTAGGACAATGCGACGGCTCCCGGGAGCTCTGGCATTGTTTTTGAAGGAACTACCCTCTCCTGGCTTACACCATTTCTCTTCCTCTCTCCGATTAATACCAATCAGTTATGAATATTAAGTTTTAAGAGTTTTAGGACCATTCAGTTCGTACACAACTAAAAAAGGATACTGTCACTGTTGGGCGGACTGTTATATTAAAAAAAATGTAACATATTAGTTAAGATGAATTTTAAACATGTAGAAAATATTTCAACTGAATCCCACGATGCTATGTACCCAAACCGAAAATTAGTCACAAAAACTAGTGTTTCCACACTTTTCGAAAACGTTTACCGATATCGTCTTAAAATTGGTTTCATTCGTTTTCCTGCGTTAGAGAACTTATAAAAAGTGCACATGGAAGCCTACAAACAAAAAAAATCTCAGTGTAACGATTTTTTTGCACGAATTTCGCCACTAACCGTGTTCCGGTAAAAAGCGTGGAGATATTTCAACCCCTGAAAAGAAAAGGCTTCCTATATCCAAATATAATATATACCATATAAGAACACATTCCTCTCGATCCTGATCAATGGAAGCGAGTCTTGGTAACAGTGCAAGATACTAAAGGAAATGAGGTAGGGAAAGTCGAAGTAAAGACAAGAATGGAACGTGAATATAATTTTTGATGTATTTTTCGTGCTGATGCAAATGAGATTCCAATCAATTTTTAGAATTATTACTTCGGAATATAGACGAGTTTTATATTAAGAAAAACCTATAAAATAGCAAGTATTCAATATAAAAAAGACATATTTTACTTAATGGATTGAGAGACATATAATTCAAAATGTATTTTGTCGAATAATATAATATATAACAACCGATGTGATAGTTGTAACTGTCCCCAACGAATTCCTCTTAATTTTTAAACTTTGCGCTTATAACCAAACAATTTAACGGTTAAACGTGAGAAAGTTGGTAGAACTCGTCATTTTGTTCAGTTACTAGCTAGGATTAACTCTCGACAGGAAATATTGAAAAACTCGTTTTTTCTCAAATGTTTGTAACAAGTCTATTTTATTAGACTTATCGCTGATTGACACCTACATTTTATTAGGCTGTGTGAAAATACGGGCGAATTACCCATGAAATTTATTGGATAGAAACTTCAATGTATGCAATTTTACGTAAACCTATGCGGAGAACATAGCTACTCAGGATAATTAAGCTTTATTACAAATATTTTCACAGCCTAAATAAACCATTTCGTAGATGTACTGGAGACTTTCTGGATAATACAAATTTTCCAGCAATAAAATTAGAGCTAAAAATATAGTCTACAACAAGGTGTTTTGGCTTCAGAACTAGTAATCAAAGAGAGAAACAATATTAGAGCAGGATTCTACAAGGAATTATGTATAAAAAGAAAGTTAGTTCACGCGATTGACCACCTTCGGTCAGTGAGATTTTTTCCTTTTGGCACCTTATTGTGGCGTCCATAAAAGAAAGATTTTGGTTTAAATCAGAATTGTTAAATTTTCTAAAAACTAAATATTTGCATGACGTGTCTCCAAGTGGCTAACAACTTAGATTTTCATGCTGGGGACGAGGGTTCGAGTGCCCCCGGGGTTACGAATTTGCATAATTAACCAATATTCTGCAGTGAGTATTAACAAATTGAAAATTTTCCATTTGTGTACAAATTAAAACATAACATTTTCTTAACTACTACAGAAGTTGACTTTTGGCCATATTGCCCAATAAGTCTTGTAAATTCCTAGACCATAAAAGGCCTGTAAGTAGCAGCTAGAACTTTGCCTATTACATAACCCTCCCCCCTCCCCCAGAAAGTAGCGGGGATACTTTAATGCTAAACTTATTCTGCAGCCGAGACTTAGCAGCTGATAAGGCCGCTAAGTGTTCAAGAAGTTATTGTCACCTTTGGTTATTCTTCCGGCGAACGGCCCCTGAAAGCCTTTTAAAAATTACAAAATTAAATTTCGTTCCTGCGGCAGCTCCTCCTACATAATTCAGCCCCAAGTCCAAGCCCTATAAATCTCCTCAAGTTTTTTATTGAAACGTACAGCCTCAGGGATTGGGCTAAGTTGAATTTTACTTTTATTACTAGTGTCTTCTGACAAATATAATAATTTATGTTTGAACGTAATAAGTAGCTCGTCAAAAATAATTGTAGCGCGTTTCAGCCAACCCTATTGAGAGGAACACGCTAAAATGTTTAAAAGGAACAGCCATTATTGAATTGGACCCGATAAATATATATACAGGTTTTAACGGATAAAAGTATAAACCTTTTAGGTGGTGATAGAAGACCTTAAGTGCAACAAAAAAGTTCATATAAAGTACGGTTCAATCGCCAACAGAATCAGAGTAAATTCAAATTTCGTACTTGTTTATGTGGATCATGTTTTTTTATGAATAAGTAGTGATTACTGAAAAACCGTTTATGTTAGATAAGATCTAATCAAACCATCGTAAATAAGATGAAATGTTTTTTGAGAAACCAAGGCTTGTAATGTTACTATGTTCATTCCCCCCTGGGGTCCCAGGGTGGTTGCATATACCAACTTCAGGTTATCCGTCAAAATCTTTGTTTTCGGGATTTTTTTACTCTGCCCTCTGAATGTTTAAAACTCCTCCACTTTCAGGAAAACTTCTCCGTTTATTAACCTTTAATTACTTAACAAGGAAGTTCACACATGCTTAGTTATTAAGGGTGAAATGCCTCTTAATAAGTAAAAAAATGCTTCCGGGGGTTCAAGCAACAAAAATAACAAAAAAGTCCGACTCGCAGGAACTGCATCATCTTAGCGCGGTTCCGTTCATGTCCCTAGTCTCATTTGATAAGCTTAGAAAAGAAATAAAGTTATTTTTTTTTATATATCTCGTGAAAATTGTGAAAATCCTCTCGAACATCTCGAATAAAAGTGATATTAAGGCGTCAGGGAGACCGACAGTAGCTAACTTATACACAGAAGCGGAAATTACAAAATCCGGCTCTCATTCTAAAACAAAGCTCTATAAATCAATACAAAATATGCCTAATAAAGCCTTTCTAGAGGATACAGAAGCATGGGCGTATATGAGGGGGGGCTGCAGCCCCTCCCGAAATTTTGATTTGATGATAAAAACTTCTCGTAAAACCCTTAAAAATAAATTAAATAAGATCACTTAGTTCATAAAACATATTTTATTTTACGTTTAATAGCGTTTTAGTTGCCTAAAACTATTCCAAGCTCTAAATATTTAGTATTCCATACCCTGGAAATGGTCTCAGCCCCCCCCCGAAATTTTCCCAGCCCCACCCGAAATTGTTTTCTATATACGCCCATGTACAGAACGATCAAGAAGAAGTACAAGAAAGATTGAGTAGAATACCCTGCCTAATAAAGCCTATATAGAATAATATGCCGAATAAAGCCTATCAGTAGATACAGAAGGACAAATAACAAGTCTTGACGAATAACGAGTCAATATATAGAATAATATACCTAATTAAGCCTATGGAGTAGATACAAATGGACCAAAAACAATTCTTGATGAATCTTGTTTTTTTTTCTACTTAAATACTTTTTATCAATATTTAGTATATAACCTGTGTTGAAAACTATTGATTGCTAATTGATGAATCGGGTTACAACTAAGTAGTCTTTATGAATATTTAGTATATAACCTATGTTTCGATCTGTGTTTTTGGGGTGCTCTCCGCCTAGGCTTTGTATTTGTGTCGGCAGATACCTGGGGTATATTTACAGCTCTTGAGGATTAACTCTTAGCAGGTAAATATCCTGCGGACCTTATGTTTGTACGGGCACCGGCCCCAATCCCTATTCCCTCATAGTATCTAACCGTTGTGAAGCTTATTTTTTGGATTTAAGACTTAATATAGATATGTAGACTAAATCATAGCAAGAAGTCAACCTCCGTCGTCGGTTCTTAACTATGTAGACTCGCTAATATTACCCAATTTTAGACACATCGTAATTAAAATCCACAGCAAAAACACGACATTTCATCAGAATCCCCTGCTAAATAAAACATATATAGAATAATATGCCAAATAAAGCATATCTAGTGGATAAAAATAGAGGAAAAACGCCGTTCGTGGTGATAGAAAATCTTAAAGGCATTTCGCTCAGAAATCTCCGAAATATTGTTACTAATTTTACGTATCCTGTTTTATAGCCAAATAGATTTATATTCTATAATCAATAAGAAAAAACTACTAACAATAAAAAACTATGGGTAACAAATGAAAATAGGGAATACTTAGAACAATTCAACACCAGTACTGTAATCTAGATATTCATACGGCATCTTCGAATTCTAACAAACAAAATATTGATTCTAATTATACGTATCCTGTTTACTTACAAATACATTTTACTGCTATAAGCAAGTACAAAAATAACGAGAAGTGAAAACAAAAACTGCGGGAAACACACAAATAGATCCGTTTAAATAAACGAAACTCCATCAAACATTTCTTCAAAACATTTTTTGTGGAAAATTCAGTAAGCTTTCGAACTGTTATATTTCACTTGCCACGATTTCCTAACCCTTTTCGAGATATTAAGGAAAATATACGAAGGGGGCCTAATAGATACTCATACGGCATCTGAGAATCCCAAGATTCCGCAAAAATAAGATATCGTTTCTAATTATACGTATCCTGTTTTATTGGCAAATACATTTGACTACTATAAGCAATTGAAAACACTAGGGAATATGCCAAAGAACTCGGAGAAGGAGCTTCGACAGTTTCAAGACATTTGAAGGAAATCGGCAAATCCAAAACTGACATTTCATACGGTACAGCCTGATATATTTTTAACAATGAATTGTTTTTCTTATTTTAATTAATCTGTTTTATAGTCATATACATTATCCAACTATAAGCAATGAAAAAACAACAAAGAATAAAAACAAACAAAAAGAACCGTTCGAATAAACGAAATCAATTACTTCAAAGATTAAGTCCTTATTTCTCCGATTGACATCGCCTAATCAAAACTTTCATCAGAACCATTTTTGTAGAACATTTAGTAAGCTTTCGCATGGTAACTCTCCGTTTGCCAATATTCTCAACCTTTTTCGAAATATTAAGGAAAGTATACAAAGTTACCAAAACTTTTTATGTCTGTTAATAAAATATTTTATTCTAACCCTTCCTAAACTCCAAACGTAACAAAAATGTCAACGTATTAGTTTTAATGAAATTAGAACATGCAGAAAGTGTTTCAACTGAATCCCATGATTCTAAGTACCCAAACCAAAAACGGTATTCGAAAACTATTTCTCCAATTTTCTCGAAAACGGTTAAAGCTATCGCCTTAAAAATGGTTTCATTCGTTTTCCTAGCCCAAGAAGCCTATAAAACGAGTACTTACCCAAACGCCATCTTCCAGTGGGCGGATTCTGCTGGTTAGCGAACTTGACCTTTCAAATTGGACGACGGATTTTTGTACCTAATTTCATCACAATCGGACCATTAGGGAAGCCAGAAATGAGCGAACAGACAAATATATATATATATACACACACATATATATAAATATATACACACACACATATATATATATATATATATATATATATATATATATATATATACAAATTTGAACCACCGTTATATTCGGTTTCTAGGGGTTCTGAAACGCGAAATTTTCTAGTCGGCACTTCCGGATTGTTTCATTGTATCAACCTTATAAGCGGGGTTCCTCCCTATGGGGGAGGGAGGAAACGCGCTAAAAAGAATTATTAAAGCCCACATACTAATAATTCTTATGAGATTATGATAAAATATCTAGGCGCACGGTAGTGAGCCAGGCCAAGTTCCGGCCTAAGCATTAACCGAAATTATCTTTAGAGAAAAACAAAACATTTCCAAGTTTAAGAATATACCTGGTTGAGGAAAGTGATATTTAACTAACTGGATATAAGTATTTTTATTGTTGTTTTTAAAGGTCAGTTGAAGTGTCTTTACTGTTCTTAGTAAGTAACTATGAGGTCTAGCAAGTAATGAACTTGGACATTTCTTTCTTGTATCATCTCTTGTATTGGCAAATATTTTTGGTTGAATTAATACACCAACTCATACTACTTTTTTGGTGTGTAGAATGGTAAGGCGTTTTTGGGGGGTTTTAGGAGGGGATATTTTTGAGGAAGGGAGTGTTTCTTTGTGGGGGCAGGAACTTGGCCTCTATTTCACATTTATGTTTTTTTGGGGATAGATTTCACAGTATGAATTTACAAAATTGAAAGTTGGAATAGGCAATGATCTATTTTCTATAGCTCCATGATTTGTCTAAATTTTTATAGAATATATTCACATTTTTGGCGTTTAAATAATCTATGCACTCACTCTGTGTCAGATGTCGTTTTCCAAGATAATTATAATAATATTGACATGATGCAGCAAAATGGAAGTTATATTTAACTTGTTTTGAATTATACATTGAAAACTACCGAAGATATTTACAGATCTAGACGATTTCTAGTATTACCCTGATACTGCCCCTTTCCCACAGATTCCCAGCAGCCAGACAAGCCTAAATGCCCGCGATAGAATCTCCGGTGTGTATAAAAACAATGAGAATACTGTTAGAACTACCATCTTCCCGGCCTTGACTCCATTGTCCCCCGAACAACAAAAGCTCCTTAATAGCCCAGCCCAACAGCCCGCTCTCTACCCTTCCTTTATCTAAGTTAGCTGTCATACCACCGCCCATGCGACATCCCTTCTCTCATTTAATGCTCTCTCTTAGTGGCTTTTATACCTTTCTGTATTGTCGTACAAATAGTTCAGATTGTATTCTTTGATGGCGAATCAGATTATTTTAATATTATTATCCACTATATATTTGTCAAATACCACTCAGTGACTGACTCACTGACCTATAATAGCCCAGCCCAAACCACTTGACAGAATAATTTGAAATTTTGCATGGACACTTCCTTTTTTTGATATTCATATTTTTAAGTACTTTTAGAGGGGTTTGAATTTTTAGTTTTAAAGAGAGCATGCTCGCCTAGGCAGAACGCGTTGCTAGGACGATAACAGAACAGTTCTGACCTTACTGTATCTATTTTATAGTATTATTATTAATTGCGGTTAATTTCAACTATGATGGCAGTCCTTGAATTAATAGAAATAATCTGTCCCTCATAGAGTTTACGCTATGAGGGACAAAATCACCATTTTAATTGCGGTTCACTTCAACTTGCATCCCCAGTCAGAACATTTCGTGCTAATGCCCACAAATGTAATGGGTGTTTCCACCCATTACATTTGCGATGTGCCAATAGATGGATGTACTTGTTTTCTTCACAACATGTATTTTGTAATTTTTACTCATCTCCCTTACCAAATTAGCGATATAGCCTAGCCTGCTCACAGTATACAATATAAATACATTTTGCTAACAGTCAAGTGAGAGGGTCTTATAATCAGCATAGTTGACATGACATACATGTAAACTATTGTGTTCAACACCCTGGCCCATATTTTGACCAAATTGCCCCTCTTATTGGCGTGCTAAGCTCAAAACAACAGTGGATTGACTCAAGCTAGGTTGCTTTACAATAATTCAGCTGGATCTAACGACATTGTAGTCAGTCAGTGCTACCATATGTTGCTTAGGCAGCGACCATGAGGATCCGAATCTGCTGTGCTACAGATTCGAGTCCGGTGAAATAGCCGAGGTTCGGTGAAATAGCTATTGTTATTCGCCTTCACTAACCACCACGCAGCCTTCACCAAGCACCACAGAACCATCATCAAGCACAACACAACCTGCACTAAACACATGAAGCCAACCAGCCTTCAATGAAGATCTGGACTTAACGAGGAAGAATCACCCCTTTTCCTATCAGCTTATGACGATGGGGAAGTGGTGTAGCTAGGCCCCTCCCTGCTTAGGTCAATCCTATGTCCCCTTCTACTTTACTGCCTATCTTTCATTTCGTATCATTCTTTGGAGTGATATGAATAAATATAAAAGTGAAAAAAAATTCCTATGTAATTCATAAGATTGCCTACCTGCCAGCAACTAACGAATTCGAGTTTTAACGACCTCGGCATGGTATCTATCCAGTTTGTTTGCAATGTTATAAAAATTACGGCCGATACAGGCCAATCAATAATTCGGTTCCTAATTGACTTTTTTAGATCCCTTTAGATTGGCCCAACCGAGTATATAGCACAGATAGGTGTAACGAGATTCATAGCAGTATAACTAAAATTTCGACCGTCATGGGCATATTCCGGAGTAAAAACCGTCAACAGATTTTGATGGTTAACGAACTCGCCCAATCGTTTCGGAATGCTGAATATCTTGTTTTATGGTGGTAGAATAAAAAGTGTAGCCGCATCTTATTACATTAACTCCGGTATTTACTAAAGAGAATAAATGAAGATTAGAAGTAGTTTTTCAAAAATTCTTTCATCAGTGCAAACACAATAGCTAAATTTCTTTAAAAAGCACTAAAAGCGCCCATATTCTATTGAAGATACCCGTAAGTATAGTAAGTCCTATAGGCTTTGCGTATGGGAGTGATATGTCCCCGGATTAGAAGCTGTATCCTAGCAATATGTCCGGTCGACGTGTATCCTATGCCCCATTTACTCAGGATCCCTGGACTTACGGATACATTATTCCCAGGTTTCCAAGGGCAGTTTATTGCCAATTAGTTGGCGTCGAGTTAAATGGACACAAATAAACTAACGCCCGTGCCGCCTCTTCCGATGAAGATCAACAATATTTCGAATCCAACTGCTTCTTTATGAAAACGAGGAAATGGATTTAGTAATCAATGCAATACATGAAGCGTTTAATATCTGAACCTGCTCAATCAGCTTTTAACAATTTAACAGGAGAGACAAAAACATTTCACGCTCTGATGGGTTAAAAAATAGTACTGTTTTTAACACCGGTTGACAATCAGATTGAAGTGAAAAATTGCTATGTTGAACTTTGAACTGTCAAAAAACAAAAAGAGTTTTTCCTTCAAAATTCTTTGATTGAGCAGGTTTTGAATCAGAACGCTTCATTAAAACGCCTAAATTACAGAGACTTTCGAACCCTTAGACTGTAAACGTTTAATATTTTTCTACCAATAAATCTTAACCAACAACACTTGGTCAAATTTTGATACTCCGTCAGTGGCTTTTTTTTATCTTAATTTGCGCCTCAACGTAGTTTGGTGTAAATTCATTAGTAGTCGCACCAGTTATTGCGAAATTTACCGAAAAATACCTCTAGAGGGGTCTAAATGGCTCATGTCTGTTGATCAAATATTTTCATTTTAAAGCTTTCTCAACACCAAACGTATTATTTATTTTATTAATTAAGCTTATCGCAACTCAAGCGACGAAACTGCAGCTTGAAAGAATTGAGGTAAGTACAAGAAAGTCAATTGTATAGTCAGTGATAAATAGTAAAATAAATTAAAAGTAAGAGTCGTAAGTAAAGTAGTACTTATTAGCTGAGAGAAGCTAATAATTCTGTGTTGATATTTCAGTGTCTCACTCAGTGATATTTACTTCTAGAAATAGAAAGGGGGGAAGGAAAACAAGAGGGAAGAAAAGTATTATAAACATTATAATTGTTATACCAATTAAAAAACCAAACAAGGAAGCGACATCAGCTGATAGCTACAGACCAATAGCTCTGACAAGCTGTACTTTTAAGGTTTTCGAAAGAATATTAAATAAGAGACTTCTATGGTTCCTTGAACATAATAAGCTTCTGTCAGAGTGCCAATGTGGCTTCAGACCGAGTCACTCGGCTATAGATCACATTGTTACTTTAGAAAACCAAGTATTGAACTCTTTTATTGATCAAGAATCTGTTTTAGCCGTCTCATTTGATATCGAAAAGGCTTATGATACAGTTTGGCGCAGAACTATTTTGTCTAAACTAAGCGAATGGAATATTCAAGGAAATTTTTTCAACTTTGTTTTAAATTTCCTTTCGAATAGAACATTTCGCGTAAAAGTAGGAACGGCCCTTTCAAATTTATTCTACCAAGAAAACGGAGTGCCTCAAGGCAGTGTACTAAGCACGACTCTATTTAAAGTAGCTATGGACACCGTTCGTGAGTACATTACTCCACCAGTAAAATATTGCCTGTATGTCGATGCTTATTTATATTCGAACAAAGGATTTAGTAAATGCCGCAGAGTCTATACAAACGACGATAAATGGGCTAGAGCATTGGAACGTTACTAACGGACTACATTTTTCAACACAAAAAACACAAAGTATACTTTTTACAAAAAAACGACGAATTCCACAAATTAGACTAACATTAAATAATACTCCAATACAGTTAACGAACAATATTAAATTTTTAGGACTTGTTTTTGACACTAAACTCACCTGGGTTCCCCACCTAAGGAATCTTGTTGATAGATGTAAGAAATCTTTGAATCTCTTGATGATTTTAAGCAACACCAAGTGGGGAGCAGACAGAAGTATAATGCTAACACTCTATCGAGCGTATACCAGGTCTCTTCTGGACTACGGGAGTGTAGCGTACACATCTGCCAAGCCCAGCACTCTTAAAATTCTAGACTCCATACAAAATACAAGTCTACGCATTGCTACAGGTGCTTTTAGATCCAGCCCAGCCGTTAGCCTACATGCAGAATGTGGAGAGCTTCCATTGGAGTACAGGCGTATGCAGAATTGTCTGAAATATAGTTTAAAAACTAAATATTTAAATAGTGCGTGCGTTCCTCAATCAATCGATGAGGCCATATTACGCAAATATCAAATGCAGCCTTTTAGACAACGCCCACTATTGGTAAGATGTGCGACATATACTCAAGACACTGATCTATTAGGAGAACAGCTGTTAATGAAACCTCTAGGGGACTTTTATACCATGGACTATAAACAATTTAAAACTAGACCTGGGACTGACTAAATACAAAAAATCTAACCCGATTTCTACACATACTTACAAACACATTTTTAAATCGTATCTCAGTAAGAATAAAGACACTTTCTTCATCTATACCGACGGATCCAAGACGGCGGAAGGTGTAGGCGCAGCCGCTGTACTGGATAGAAATACTCTACAAATGAAACTATCGAACACTGCAAGTATCTATTCAGCGGAACTGCATGCCATATCCCTCGCTTTGGACAATATACAGGACGTGGAACAAGATAAAATAACAATCTGCACGGACTCACTTAGCTCAATATACGGACTACGAGATATATACAATCCTAATCCAATAATTACTAATATACTTGAACGGATACATCAGACAACTAAAGTAATAACTATATATTGGCTCCAGGACACGAGGACTTAGGACAAAACACCAAAGCTGACGTACTTGCACGGACGACAGCAAGACAAAACTATCACTATATACACAATAATACACTACAAGATTTGTAAGCTGAGGCCACAAGGTTAATTACGGGAAACTGGCAGCACTCTTGGCACACGACGACAGAGAACAAACTCAGAGAAATAAAACAAACAGTTTGTGAATGGCCTTCAAGCACAAGAAACAATAGGAGAGCAGAAGTTGTACTTTGTCGCTTACGAATCGGCCATTCACGGCTGACACACTTACACCTCATG
Organism: Gonocerus acuteangulatus; assembly: GCA_946811695.1. Classification (NCBI taxonomy): domain Eukaryota; kingdom Metazoa; phylum Arthropoda; class Insecta; order Hemiptera; family Coreidae; genus Gonocerus; species Gonocerus acuteangulatus. The sequence goes on from OX328129.1 coordinate 42,121,126, forward strand.
ACGAGACAGGACAGACCAAAATGTGAACACTGTAACTCAACACTGACCATAAAACACCTACTGACAGAATGTATACTTAGACAGAACTATGACTTACCGTACAATATGACAGAACTACTAGGTGATAGGAGCCAATATATAGGACAAATATTTAACTACCTCCAGAAGACTAACCTACTTGACAAATTATAAAATGACCTCTATGACTTAATTGGCAACAACACATCAACTTAGAAAAAAAAAAAATAAGAGAGAAAAGAGAAGATGTTATGTATTCCATTAAAATAAAAATTATACTTACATTCACTACCAACATACGGCCAAATACTAAAACCTTATTGACAGACACACAGACCATTATTACAAAACCAATACTAATACCATACATTCTAGACAATTTTAGATGAAACCAATTTAACATTCTTGTATTATTTTATACATGTTCATGTAATATTTTTTAAAAGTTGAATCGCCTAGCCGCTGCAACTTATTAAATAATAAATAAATAATAATAAATAAACATTATAAAAGGTCAACTCCTTGCCTTACAATGGGGAAACCTTGTTTACAACACAATTAATAAATATGAACTTAATCTTAATAATTTATCATCACAAACTTACATATACTCTATCGGAAACAAAAATTCTAGTTTATTCCTCTTGATTTTTGAAAACGGTTATTGATATAGACATTGGCATGATTTCACTCGATTCATTGCGTTAGAAATCAAAACAAATCGTAATAATGCAAAGCACAGTCGTTTTCTGTTATTGAACAGCCAGTGAAAATAGCGATTTTAAAACGAACAACTTTTAAATAAATGTGGGTTCCACGAATATCCCGTCCTACACTAACGAGGAGCTCGATTTTCCTCAATATCTAATTGACATAGAGCGGCCAAATACACACATTTTGCTCTCCTTTTTCTTCCTTTCACACATTTCTTTAAAAAAAAAAAACTTTTCAAATTCATGTTCATCATCGTCATATACTTTTTACATGTAATCATATTTTTTGTCACACATTTAAAAAATAATTTTTATATAACTTAGTAATAAACATATTATGATATTGGTTTTATACACACCGGAGGATCTCTCTCGGGCATTTAGGCTTGTCTAGCTGGAGGGAATCTGTGGGAAAAGGACTATTTAAAGGATAATACTAAAAATCGTCTATATCTGTAAGTAATTAGAAAAAAAATCCCTAATCTAGTGCGTTTCCCTTGCGTCATTTGGAATGATTACAATAGGAACAGTTAATGTTTTGTAAAAAATGGAAAAAACGTAAAATAAAATCTAAAAAAAAGCAAGATTTTGTGCGCCAAAACACAACAGTATCTTAAGCAGAAATTATTTAAGTATTAATTGTTCCAAATAAGATAGTTCTTTCAAAAAACGCATCGGAATCTTATTTGTAGGACATTTTTTTTTTCCTGTTTTCCACGATGGAGTAACCCTCCATCGTGGGAGTTTATTTAAAGTACGAGTGCCATCCTTTTGGATACTGCACGTATTTTATTTACGTACATAGATGTATAAGACATTTTAATTTAATATTTAACACAATATTGAATAATAATAAAAAAAAGAAAACTAACAAAAAAAAAAAAGGAAAAAAAAAACAAGTAAAAAAACAAATAAAGAAATATATACATATGTAATAAGTTATATACATATGTAATAAGTTGTAGGACATTTGTAGCTTTGAAATAGTTGTCCACCATTTCATAAGTTTTCCCAACAGTTTTCGATATATATAAGAATATATCCGTCAAGAAAAATGTAGATTTTTCCGTTTTCTTTGCAAACGGTATCAAATATAGACTTGGATATGGACTAATTAGATTCCCCGCGATGAATTACTTATAAAACGTGTATCTGGAAGCGTAGTAACGAAAAATAGTAAACGTTATAACTTTTGTCGCGCGAATGTCGTCCAAAAAATCATGTTCCGGTGGGCGGATTCTGCTGGTTAACGAATTGGATTTTTCAAAACGCACAAATAAATTTCGTATCAAATGTCATTAAAATCGATCTATTTCTTAACCACCTAGATCTCAAACAGACAAATATTTAACAGGGATCATTTGTGGTATCTTGTAGGTAGGATGGATGCTAAAGTTCACATTAATTAGTTCTTTCTTGTGAACTTGTCTTTCCTTCCAACGATGTTTAATCTGTCATATGATTTTTCGCTATTTACAAATGCTATTCTTGAAAAAAAAAAAAAAAAAAAAAAAAAAAAGATTTGCAACTTGAGCCCGTCGCTCTAAAATAAATGTAGTTCACCCCAAACTTGTCTAGTAACCACATATGTATATCGTTGTTCATGTGCTCAGGGACGTCGAAATTTTGTTGTTTGCAGTTTACTTTTCAGAATAAATGGAATCTTAATAAAACACAAAATAGTACAAATGCAAGTTTTTGTACTTACCACAATTGCCGGGATACTGAACCACGATGGTCGTATGGTTGACGCAGGAAGCTCTGCGCAGATGACAAAGGTTGAGGTATGTAGTACCATCCGTGCCGCACACATGAGCCACATCCGTCGGACAAGTGTCCCTGCATCTACAGACCGGCTGGCCATTCTCTATCTTGCAAGAGGCACCAGGGGGGCACTCCGTCATCTCGCATGGCTCTGAAAACAGGATAGACAGACATTAATCACATTTAATAGATAGAAATTAAGAAAACATTCAGGTTAAATTGTGAGCAATACCGGCATTATTTTACTCTTGATTCCTGGTAGACAAATATTAAGGAAACATACAATGGCAACGAAACATTTCTACAATAAAGGATGCATATTAATTATTTGTTACGAATTTTTTATCACTGCTCTAGCCCATTAAAACATTATATGGGCGATTCTACAGAAAAGTAGCACTTTTTGGTTTTTGTCAATTATTCAGTCCGTATTGAAAATATTAATATTTTTCCTTTTTAGTAAGATGATACAAAACTATTTTGAATCATACCTAGCACTGGATGATGTGTAACAACCTTTGATCTGGAGCTGGAGCTTTGCAAAGCCATAATTCTCACTCCCATGCCCTGTCACACTACTCGGGTTTGTAACATTCGTTGATTTTTTTAGGCCTACAGTAACTTGCAGGAAGTTTTTTGTTAGAATATTTTTTTTTCATTATGCCCTCACGAATGTAGCTGAAAGAGAAAAAACTAAAAAATATTATCCTAAAGGATGAAACAAGCTTCACTAATGTCTGTCACACAAAATTTTATCACTCCCCTGTCACAATGAAAACACAACATTTGTGAAGCGTAACGTTTTTTATTATTCAGTCAGCTAATTTAGAATCCCAATGTACACAAAAACAAATGATTTCAGCTTGATTTTGATTTCTGGAAAAAGAGGATCTGCTTTAAAAGTTTTTTTTTTTTCAAGTAAAATGACGAGTTGTGAAAATTGAAAATCACTCCCCTGCTCTTCATAAAAAATCAGTTGATTTTTATTCTCGTGATTTGATAACATTGTTTGATAAGTACCCCAAAACACTTTATTTCGATGTCATTAAAAGCTTTTCATTGTAAACAGGGTGTGCTACAGGTGATCCAAACCTCAAAATTATACCTGCCCTGTTTCTCACTCTTCTGTCAATTATAGTACAACACTGAGGCACACGACGGAATTGATATTCAAAAACAAGACTTAGTTTGCCAATTTATACTACAACCTTTGGCCTAGTAGTATTAGCTTTTTTTCTGTTAATTTATTAAATGAAAATAATTGACACAAATGTGCATTTTTCCACGTTTTCTCAACAGGGAAGTGAGGATAAAATTGTTTTCACTTCCCTGTCAGTATGAAAAATATTGTTTAATTATATTTTCCCAAGAAGTGTTTTTGTCAAGGCTTTTGCCATTTCCCCGGTTTAATATTTATTTATTTTTTTTATTTTATTTCATTGTTGAGCATCGCAACATTGGCGACAAACTCATTTTATGTCCCGGTTTAATATACCATGCTCTATCTTCAGAATGGCAGTTAGAAACATATATTGCTATGAAATATTGTTTTTTTTTTTACTCTTATTCTCACTCCCCTGCAACCCAAAAACAAAATGGTTGCTTTTTGGCCACTTAGGCCGTGAAAACTAATTGACCAATGCTTTGATAATATTAAGTTAGACATGCTTTATTATCTCTGAGGTACAAATCAAACAAAGAAAATGAAAAAAAAGAAAAATGTTTCACCAAAAGTGCTACTTTTCTGTAGAATCACCCATAAAACAAAAATGCAGTTAAAAAAAAAAAAAAAAAAAAAAAAAAAAAAAAAAAAAAAAAAAATTCAAAACTGCTTTTGTATATCCAATTTATGAGTAAAAAACCCAATTATGGCAATTATGTTGTGCTAAAGTACACGTGAAAGCAGGCAACTAAATTGGGTTACATAACTACGGTGACTAATGGAGTGATGTTTGAGACGATAGAAGAAAAATCGCAAACTGCGTCATCTTAGCGCGTTTCCGTACAACGTATATCCTTGATGTGAATAGAAAAGCTTAGAATACTAGAATGTCTTAAATATTTCTCCTTTATTGGAACAAATTCTAAAATTTTAATTTCGTCTGCCTCGATTGAAGTATATTAGGTTTAAACGAAATTAAATGCCTAAACGTAATGAAACTCACTAATGAAATGTAAATAAAACAAATATATTCCACAAAAACAATCAAGAAATAAACTGGTCAAAGAATATGTGCTGGGTTATAACAAATGCTATTCTGCTTTTGCCGCAGTTGAATTGAGTTATATTATGAGATAAATTAAATTATGAAATGTCCAAAAATACTTTTATTAGAACTTGCACAATTGAGGAGATAGAAACAATGCAAAGAAAGGTTTTTGCTTTAAACGGGATATAATTTGTCCTTAATCTGTAACAAAAATGGAAGAGAAAGGCAAAACATAGTTTTTGTTTCTGCTATGCCAAAGTAAATTATTAATATTATTATGGAATTCAATTTCTTTTCCGTTCAAATACAATAGCAGTTTCCACGCCACTCTTTTTCCTCCGGGCTCTTGTTAGGCCGTATTGTCCCTTAACAAGATAAAAATGCGAAAAAAGAAATGTAATATAAAAAGATTGTATGAGAAAGGGGAGAAAATGGTATTTTTGTCCAGGGGAGGGCCTAAAGGGAGGTGGGTTTTCCGTAAAAACGGAGGGGGCCTCTATAATTAGAGGATTATTGACGGTACCCCATCCAAGGGGGGTGGAGAGGGGGTAAAAACCAAGCCATTAGCGGCTCATCATCAATCATAGCATCAATGGCCGACGCCGTTACCCGAGGCAACTTTTAAACCATTAACTCCACGGCCGGACCGGGCTTTATCTACTGGAGAACAGTAGCAATGCTGTCTTTCTCATTATTGCTCTTGTCGAGGACATCCCACATTCCATTAACATCTGGTGGATGAAAATCATTCGGAAAAACAGAACCGGATAGGGTTAGAAATCAGAACAACGGAATATGCTCATTTTTAATAAATTGTTCAAATGTGGTTTTGTCTTAGAAGCTCGAGAGGAGCGGAGCTGCTCAGTTTCAGCATGGATAAGACAGGATGACTACAATATGGACGAAGGACTATCACTATAGTATGTTCAGATAGGGTTGGGTTTTAAGGGCAGAAAAGCTTACTTTAATAAACGGAAAAAATCTTAATTTTTGTGCTGGAGTTTTAGCAACAAATGGAATACGTTATTCCGTCATTTGAGTACTGACAATCTCTTGAACCCTGTACCCGGGGAAAAGCCAGTGTTTTGCGGGCATAGACTGCTCCCTAAACCTATGTTCAGATCACTGGACCAGTGTTTTTCCTAAGCATCCAAACAATACACCGGCTATCATCCTACTAGTACGACCAAGCCTCGACGAGGTTCGTCTGCAATTCTAATAACGTAAGTACTCACAAGTACGAACCCACTTTACCTGTTTTTGTTTGCTCAATTTAATTGCCTTCTACTTTTTTTTATTGAATTATATTCATACCAGAGCCACTCCTTGTACCATTCCTATTAAATAACTCGTATGCTTAATCTATATCGTTTAATTTATCAATAAGTTACTATTACTAGATAACAAAAAAAAAAAAAAATCATGATATTCAACTTTAAAATATAAAAATCGTAACGTGAAGAAGAGGCATGTCATGGCAACGTCAGAAGAAACGCTGTTTTTGTCGTTTTCATTAATCAGAATAACAAAACGTTAATTTTTGTAACGTGCATTTTTGTTCGTTGATATTTGAACGTAAAATTTCATCAACTAAATCCCGAATTCGCCCCTAAAATAGAAGTCTCCTTAAACCTATAGGAACAAATGGGTTACCTTTCTTTCCCTCGAGGATCGAGTTAGCGATACCTAATCCTGCCGGAGGATTGGGCGGAATTCGAAGGAGTCCTTAGGAATTCTACAGGTGTCCTTGCTAACGACTCAGCCGGAGGCTAAAAGGACATCCCCGAAATACCTGAGTCCTGCCCTCGTCACCTGTTTGAGCACAGGCCACTGAGTTCTTCTAATCGTTCTGCCCTCTAGCGGTTAATGATCTAATTGAGGATTCGGAGGCTGTATGAGCCAAAATGGGCTCTTCTGTTCATCCGCTTGGGTAATTTTATGCCTTACTCAGAGGATTCGCTAACATTTCAGGTGGTACTCCATGGAGCAGAGTGACGGTATTTTGGGATTTTGAAGCACTCACCCACAAGTTTTCCTTCAAGTTTGTCGGTACATACATAATATATTTTTCTACTCGCGAGAAAATGATCAATTTTGAGGAAATTCGCTATGCAAATCCTTTGTACAAAGGATTTGTATACCCCATCAACGGAAAATCAAGTTCATTTCAAGGACAAATATGTCTATTTTGCAAAAAAAGCATTTTGTCTGTAGATTCATTGTTTGCTGAATAAACATATTTGTCCTTGAAATGACCTTGATTTTGCGCCGATAGGGAGAAACAGACCTGAGATTCGAAATCAGCGACCCTCAAAACTATGGAAGCTCTAGTTATTGCTTCTTTAACGACTTCATACAAAATTTGATCTTCAAATGCTCTTAAACCCAACGTGATGGGGTTGAACGGACTCCGGATTCGGATTCAGCGTGTCGAAATACATGTATGGTGTCTTTGGAAAACACCACTTTTTTTTGGGCCTGTGTTATTATTCAACCTATAACAAATATTAAGTAAATATTAGCGCGTTTTCTCCCTCCCTCCATAGGGGAGGTCTTTGTTTTTATTTTTATATTGGTAATCTCATTTCCACTGGTAGGTGTCAATTTCTCACTATACGGCACACTTGGGAGATAGTTGTCCAGGGCTGTGATCCGGCCGCCTGATTTTCTCCTTGGTCTCTAACCACGCCTTCCGCCCCCGATCGACGACATTGTAAGATAAAATCTTTAGTGCTGGTCTGATGAGCTTCGCCCTCAAGACCTCCAGAAAAACATTCGAGTCGCCAATAACGCACCAACACTGAGCCCAACTCGTATCGGCTTCAAATATAAATATTTTTATTTAAAGAAAGGTAAAAATATTAATCTCTATGCGTGAGCGCGAAACATACAGCCTAAAATAAACAACCTTTCTTCATCCGAAATGAATCTGTCCTAGATAAATATCCAAAATGAACTTGAACACAATAAGCGAGTCCAGCAAGCATTGAAGGAGTTTCTGTCGGCAGAATTATTGTTTCTAATTAAAATTCGAAGGACCTAGCGTAATTACTTGGAGGAAAACACCCCCAGGGTCCGGCAAGATGAACGACACTCAGATCTCTGCTTTCAGATATACAAACTTTCCTTCGTGAATTGTTATTACAATTGTACTCTGTTATTTTCCTGGTCGTATAAAAAAGAAATTTATTTTTGTCTTACTTTTCTGATTCCGTTTAATTTTTATGTGCTTATTTGAAGACATAAGCAGAATTACTAGTAGAGTTCAAGTATACTTAAGACATTTTAAAATCTCATTATATAAAGACTCCCTTTATATTCTAATTAAAATATTCAAACATTTCAGAACTGCTAAAAAATCCTTTTCCTAATTTATTTGTTAAGAATATTTGGTGATTATTATCTTATCAATCGATCATATCAGTACATTTTAATAATCGTGTATATCAATCCATTTCACAAACTATAATTTATCAATACAAACCGTGTATATTAATACGCAATATTTATAAATACATTTTACAAATCGTGATGTAGTACATCAAGAAATTGTACAAATCTTGATTTAATATATCAATACATTTTACAAATCGTGATTTCATATAACAATACATTTTACAAATCGTGATGTAATACATCAATACAGTTTATAAACTGTGTATTTTAATACATTTTAAAAGGCCTGATGTAATATTTCAATACATATTACATATCTTGGCGTAATATATATATATATATATATATATATATATATATATATATATATATATATATATTACAAATCGTTTAGTTGTTGTACAATAATATGAATTCATGAAATAAAATTTAATAAAAAGAAAGGGCGAGGGATGGATCAAAATAAAGCTACATTTTTGAATAAAAATTAACCGATTCTGTGTTAATATTATATTAAACTACCAGAGATTTCTGGTCTAAGCTAAATATAATAAAAAGGCATAAAGAAAATCCACGGCTAAAATTGTTGAATCAAATAAGAAGGGGTCATCGAAAATTTTATACATCCAGTAAAATAGAAGGTGAAAATCCAATTCTTCTGAGAATATATGTACAAAAATAATATAAATATACTTGTTTTGGAAATGTTTGTAGTATGAATTCAATATTAGGACCTTGGAAGAAAAAGGACGAATCTTTTTTATTTTATTTTCTGAGTCAGAAAGACATAGGCAACTTCGCCTTGTTTCTCTGTTTCGCCTTTAGTTCTCTCATAGTTTTAAGTTAAAATGAATATCACCATCGTCTATGAAAAATTCAATGTCCGATTTCAAGGGCGAAGCCCGAGACTGAAACTCTCCTCCTAGCTTTTTGTTACCCATAAATCAATCATATAAATTAAAATTAAAACATTTAATTTAAATAATAATAATGAATACTTTTTCAATCAGGTTTATGAATCAGAATTCTTTAGACTAAACATTCGCTTATGCTATCCTGAAGCACTTTCAGAACTTTTACTTCGATTTCCCCACATCCAGATTTCGATATTCGCTCTTTCTCTTTCCAAGTTCTGTTATACAAGGCCGATCCTGATTAGGTGCCTGTAATTCAACTGTGATGTTCGAAGAATTAAAATGTTGAGTTGAACACTTCAAAAAGGTTTCCGAAATAAAAATATAATTGATAACGATTGGCTTTCATCAATTATTAAGCCATACAAGCAATCCCTGTTTACAAAAATAAAATTAAATGAATTGATAAATTTATGAGAGAAAAATATATATATTTGTAAAGTGAATGTGGTATTTCCGAGGGGGTTGAATAGGGGTTGATGGTCAGTGCGGAAGTGGAATCGGAAGGATCTATAAAATGGAAGGGATGATTGATGATTCTCTGGGGAAGTGATATCTCTGATAACCTAACAGCTCTTTCTTTTTTTAACAACAAAATATTAAAAAAAAAAAAAAAAAAACGAAATCTCTTCCCAGGCCTCTTCAGGCAAATAATAACAACAAAAAAAAGGTTATAATAAGAATAATAATTCAAAATTAATATTTGAGACATCATACGGATTTAATTCTGGTTTAATGAAGGTTTGAATAGTTTAGCTTGTAGTACTATATACATGTTTAGTTGCCTATATATTGTAAATAATATATATCGTCCCTACCAGGTCAAACTATCGAATATGAAAATCGGAGCAAATTAGTAAACGAACATATTCGATACATTGACGAAGTAATGTATTGAAAAATGGTGTCATTCGATACTTTATTTAAGTCATTAAAAGCTATTCTAAAGGGGTTAGCGTTCCGACAATTTTTGACAAGTCGTCTCATCCACAATCCATTAGCAAAGTCTCGAATTTGAATTAGAAGATTTTTCATATTATAAAAGATTATCAATATTATAGATTAAAGATGAACACACCAACAACTCTGCAACATATTCTTTCTTGACCACCTCTAACATCACAGATATAAATGCCTTTTGCATTAACTTAGAGAATGTAATGAAGAAAAGAGGCAACCCCAACGTATAGTGGCTGTTCTGAACAATCAGTTTTTAATTAATTTATATTACAAAAACTCATGTTAATTTTTTGTTTTACAAGAGTCTACTCTAATTTAGTTCCCATTTATTGTATATATTTACCCCGACCATATTTGTAAGAACAATGTTCAATCACAAATAAATATTATTCTTATTCTTATTATTAATTTTACATGGTAGGTACAATATAAACGACGAATAATGACGAATTACTTCTAATAAAATGAAAGACTGGGATAATGAAGAGAAATATCATACTCTTCTTTTATTTTATTTTATTTATTGAGAGTTTCGCAAATTTTGGCTATTTACTCTTGCAATGTATCTTACAGTGATATTACAAAATACATTTACAAATTTCGTATATAAATCTATATATAAAAATCACGCGTCAGTCAATCTATCTGTTTGTTATTTTGTTCAGGTCTGGTAGATGTCATTGAGTGTCTTTTTGTTATTATACAAGAAATTGCTTTGGTAAAATAGTAGAATCTAGTAAATAAAAAAAATAATAAGTGAATTCATTTATTAAAATGAGGTCTAAATGAATATTTCATACCATTTTGTACTAAAGCGATATTTCACCTATAATGTCCGCGTTAAAAGTCAGATTTGTATGTGTGGCGTCAATCAGCTGTTATTATTCACCGATATACTATCGGCCAAAATATATAAATCGATTTTCTAGAAGAAATTGAGTTTAAATTTGTTTATATGTATGATGATACAAATATTATTTTTCGTTGCTGGAGTTGACAGATAACGCATCCGTTTCGCATAGTAAATATACCTACTACTTGCCAGTGTTGGGCAAAAATTATTCAGAATGATGAATAATGATTAATGAATAAATGTATTATTTCATTCATGAATGAAGAATAATTACTTTTATTCATTATTCCTTATTCTGTGAATGAAGTTTATGTTTTATTCGCAAATTATTCGAATGATCATTCAGAATAAACATGTTTTAGTGAATAACGATAGATTTATTATAATGTTGGCAGCCAGAAATACGTATATATATATATATATATGTGTGTTTGTGTAGGATGATTCAGTAGACCAACTAGAAATAAATAATAACGAATGATGAATAATGAATGATGAATAACGAATAATGAATAACGAATAATTCTGTGAATAATTCATGATGTACTGTGTGAATAAGATAATTCAGTGAATTATTCATCATTTACTAAAAATTTATTCGAATGATCATTCGAATAATAATTTATTCGAATAATGCCCAACACTGCTACTTGCATAATATTTATCGTTGTTTTATTTATTTATTTTTTATTAAATGAATGTCTTTGTTTGGATTATTTATTTATTTTATACATTTGTTTAGAGATTAATTAAAATATAATAATAATTAAAACATTGCAGTGTGCAAGTATTATTAAAATAAATAAACATATTTTAAATAAACATTTATTTTGCAAAATATTTTCAAGAAAACTCATATCTTCTGATATAGAAATTATTATCAATGAAAAAGTCGTCAAACTGAATCGGTTCATAACGAATGGGGATTTAAATCGGGACAAAGTCATTAATTTTTCTGTACCGGCAATTATTTTGACGTATTTTCAACCAATCCCGCCAGAAATTATGTCCAATTAACGAAGTAAGGCAACAAAAATATGAAATAGGTCTATAAAAAGTTGAGAATTTAGGAAATTAAGAAAAAAAATGATAATTAGGTATACATTTATATAATACTGAAAAAATATTAATGTTTATCTAGAATAAATTTAGGTTTTAGGAATGTCCTTATATCTACGGTCCGTTAAATTGATTTTTTTTTATCATATTTCTTTCGAAGACATAGGGTTGATAAAATTGTTCACTTTACAGTTGGAAATAAAGCTGCAGAAAAATGAAGGGTGTATATTCATTGTCAACCTTTATATTAATTCCATAAATTCAAACTCATTGTGGGAATATTTTCAGGTAGAACAATCTTTCGAATATTTTTTTTTTCTAATGCTATTCGAATGTTCAAAAAACAAATTATTTCTTATATTCTCATCACCATAAAAAAATAATAACAATCTTTCATCGCGGTGGCTAAATTTAATTTCGTTATATATGAACATAAGTGATTTTATTAATCACTACAAGAAGGTAATTGTTGAAGGAACAAGAGATTGTAGATAAGAAGAGCAAACTCTTGCACATATCGCCTGACACATAGAAGTTTGCAAGAGTTCCTTCGGGAAATTACAAGCTGTCTTAGATAACAGTCGTCCAAGAAGTTCGCTTACATCTACCAACTGCACAAGGGTCTTAACTGTTTTAACGGAACGATATATCAACATGAAATAGTATTTTCCTTCAAGAGTATAAGTAGTTTTCTTTTTCGATATCGATATATTGAGACATTTTTCTAAAGAGTAAAACTTAAGAAAATATTGGTAGATTACTGCGCTGATAATTAGTAGGTACTGGGAAAAAATCATTATCCTTCCTCGCTTCAAATCAACAACTTATTTATTTACTCAATACTCTTTCACGTGATGTTTGGGCCATTTAGATATTTTGACAAATAATAGTTTCGTATTAACATATTGTCAAACCCTCCTATTTCTCCTTCATATCAATTTATCAACCATCTGTCCCATATTGTCAAAACCTCCTATTTCTCCTTCATATCAATTTATCAACCATCTGTCCCATATTGTCAAACCCTCCTATTTCTCCTTCATATCAATTTATCAACCATCTGTCCCATATTGTCAAACCCTCCTATTTCTCCTTCATATCAATTTATCAACCATCTGTCCCATATTGTCAAACCCTCCTATTTCTCCTTCATATCAATTTATCAACCATCTGTCCCATATTGTCAAACCCTCCTATTTCTCCTTCATATCAATTTATCAACCATCTGTCCCATATTGTCAAACCCTCCTATTTCTCCTTCATATCAATTTATCAACCATCTGTCCCATATTGTCAAACCCTCCTATTTCTCCTTCATATCAATTTATCAACCATCTGTCCCATATTTATATAGAACTTACTTAAAATTTATTTTACATTAAAAACTGCAGCCTATTTTTTACAATCTAGCTTTGTCATCCTGGCATTATTTTCAAACAACCTTAAAACTATTTTTATATAATGCGTTAGTCTTAATTTATCACAGTTATTTCATCAATTCCATTATTAAGAACCTTACACTTATTTAGCAGTCAAATGCAAGCCGAGAAATTTTTCTCAATAACGATAAAGAGAAAATCTACAAAATCCTCCATTCCCTTTTTTACTCGCAATATTCATAACATATTTCATGATATAAAATAGTTTAGTGTTAGTATAGGGTTTTTACCTACGTTTGACCTCAAATTTTTCTTTATGAACAAAATATAAGACAATTGTCCGTTTATTTATTTCCAACTATCACAACTACTGAGAGGACATGGAAATACAAATTCACACTTAAACATATTCAAACTTATTGTAACCGACACGTACACATGCGATAACCACACAGTACAGACATACACGCTTTTAATATACCGATACACAAACACAATATATACAGAAATATGTATTTATGACGTCTATCAGTCAAAAAAATCTATTTATGTACTGATTAAACAAAAAATAATACTGGTACATTATAATCAATTATTGTTTTCAATAATTTATTGTAATATAATTTATAAAAATATAGTAGGCGTAATCAGTAGTTGATAAGTTTCTTGTAAATTGGCTGTGAGCTAGTTAGAAATTTATAAATGTGTATAGGTATATCATTATATTATTTATTCTTGTAGATGACCCAAAATATCTAAATTATTTTTTTATCTTAGGAGGCATGGGGTCGTTTAAGCAGTCTTCCTTTATTATACTAATTTATTTAACAGGCCCGAACATCTTTTCTTCGCACCTCTTCAGGGACACTTCTACAATAAAATATCATTTTTTGAACATCCAAACAAACTGTCTGTTAAATAAAGTCGGGCCTATTAAATAAAGTAGTACAATAAAGGAAGACTGCTTTATCGACCCCATGCCTCCTAAGATAAAAAAATAATTTATTAATGGACTTGATTCCTTATAGGAATAATTTTATTTTGATCATATATTGGTCAATTGAAGGTTTTATTGATGTAACACAGTCATTGTAGAAATTTAGGCAATTATATTAATTTATATATAATTTATTAACTTTATGAATACGAACATTGGTTAATTCTAATAATTGTAATGCAGTTTTGAAAGGATATTGTTGCATTATCTAGTAATAATTGTACACATGTAGAATTCCTGAAGATGGACAAGTATGTCCAAAAGGTCGAAATAAAGTAACGAAGTTCTTTCATCATGACGATTAGATAGTTAGCCGTCGAGGTGATAAGTAAATATGGAATGGTTGGGATTCGGCTAAATAAACCTCAATATGATTTTGTTTTAAAAAAATCTATATTTCGGACGTTTCGGCTACTCATTGGTAGCCTTCGTCAGCTAAAATGACAAAAAAACGAAATTAATACAAAAACAAAAAAAAATTATAATTGTGATAGTTAACAGAACTATAGATACAATTAACTTATAAAAGAACATAGCGTCTTAAATTCTTAGAATGAAAAAGTAAATAGGTACAATAATTGATTTTAATAGTAATTAGTAACATTAATTGATTTTACAAAGAAATAAGAAACTCCATACCAATGACAAATATAGTAGCTAATAGTAACATTAATAAATTTTACAAAGAAAATAACATACTACATACCAATGGAGTGCGGCAGAGGAAGACCAAGGTAGGCAATCAAGTTCTTTCAGATTTCGTGAAGGGATATTTCTCAACTTGACCAGTGTGACTATTTACCGATTGCTTTGCCATTTTAAATAAAACATCCCAAAAATTGTAACAACTGATAGAAGAAAGGGGCCCTTTGGAGTCAGAAAGCGGATGGTTCTCTCAGGTTGAGACTTCGGTTAATATTTTAAATGCTCTTGAAAAGGTTTCAAGGGTTCGTGAAACATGTAGACGGAAATAAGTTGGTTGCTAAGAAATATTGTTTAATTAATGAAATTTTACCTTCCGCCACATAAAATACGTCTTAATCAACGAATCCTCAGCACAAGACAATCCGGACTTTATACTTTAACGAGTGATTTTCATGTCCATATTATAATTGCTTCTATAATTGCATAAAAGGGCCACATGTGGTTTTATATGCTACACCTTGACGCCAAATATTATACGCTACTTGCTCGGCGGGCCACAAGGTCTTACCTGAGGCTTAAAATACCACAAGAAATTAAATGTAATTTCGGTTCCCTTTCTAAACCGGGATCCTTATACAATGGCAAACCACAACAATCATTAAAACTTCTACAACTCTAGAAGCGTTGTAAAAGAAGGAAAACAAGAGAGAAATATCGTTGTGAAATTATTGCTTTTAATTAAAACTAGGAATGGCATTACTGGAAGCCTTCCTGGCTGATTTACTCCAAGGCAGGGAAAGGCTGACCAGGAGTTAACCGCCGAGTAATATGGCTTTCCAGATTCAACTTCTGTAATTAAAGTTTTACAATTATCCGCATTCGTTTATGTTCTTAAATATAGGATGGATTGTAAAGGTAGTCCTTAGTAAGTAGGGGAAGGCTAGCAAGTTTTTAGGGCCAGCTAAGGTTTAGCTTATTTTCTCCTTCTCTTAGGGGAAGAAAACTGCCTTGTGAATTCTTAGAGATCAAAGAAGAAGAGTCAACGTTTTATAACCCATAGGTCACGAGAAAACCTCGTATCATGGATTGCACAGGTCAACATTTCATAAAAAAAAAAGTCAGGCTCGCAGGAACTGCATCATCTTAGCGTCATCGGATCCGTTCATATCCGTAGTGTCATTAGTAAAGGAGTAGAAGCGGCTATTGGTAGTTTATCAAATTTCATGAAAAATATAAAATGACGTATCATAGAGAAAGAAGATTTAATGCGCCACAAAAGGAAACTGATAGTATTCTAATCCGAAATGACTCCCGCACCTTCATGGGAAACACTATTACCAATACGTTCCTTTCATACCTTATATTATTAAAATACTTGTTTGTTATTTTCATTAAAATTAATTATTATGAGGACTAATTATTATTAGAATTAATTTGGTCGGTTATCAAATAAATTTCCATTTACAATATAAGAAAAAAAAAAGTGGTTAAAAATATGCACCAGCGTGTGACATATGGAAACATAAAAGTATTTTACGGTCCGATTGACACGTTGGTCTCCCTAAATGGATTTGCCCGATGAAGGAATATTTTCTGGTTTTGAGTTGAAAGGATTTATGATCCAATCTCGTGAGAACTAGCCCTTCAGGTTAACTACCAGCTGACCTGCGTGACTACCCAGAATAATACCTTTACCACCTTCAATTTCTCTGCTACAAACACATATTCACCCTTATGACTACTCTATTTGTATATGTTGTCGTCAGGGTATAGAAAGAATATCGGTAAGATATATCAGGACTTTGAGAAATAAATGTACCGTTGCTAGTAATGAGCAAATTTAACACACGAAACAACTTTTTATCCATCACACCCACTAAGTAACTAAATTGATATTTTCATAGTTGCTTTTGTTAACAATTAAGTGATCACAATTGCTGTCATTTTTTGTGACGTATTAGTCATTTTCTTTACTCTCAGACGATCCATTCTAGCCTGTATGTTAAGTGGTGTCCCAGCATCGTGGGCATTTTCGATCCTTCCAGTGAGATTTTGGTCTCTCACATCATCTGTTAGCAAAAAGTACTTCTTCCCAAAAGGATGATGTGCTCAAGTCTTCACATATCGACAAGTTTTTGTTTTCATACAATTCCAGGTTAGTTGTTCAATTCCATATATGGATTATCCCTAAAATGGATCGCAGAATCCTTCTCTCATGAAATAGGAGCTCCTACTCGTCCATTTTGGAAGTGGTCTACGTCTTTGAGCCATATGTCATTACTGGTCGTACAAGGGCTTAATAGATTTTTGACTTGTTAATCGTCCTACTGTAGACATCTCAGAACGATAAAGCAGCGATTGAATTTATAGGTTCCTATTTTCATCATGTATATTATTTAAATTGCATCCAAAATACGTAAATTCATTGACTCGTTCAAATGCAAAATGTTACATTTCCCCTTGGTTACATTTGCTCTTCCATTGCCGTACTCTATGTTTTGGGAACAATTTTTTTCCCGCCCCAAAAGTTTTCCTTTTTTAAAGCTTGATCCAATGGTTGGGAAGCTTTCATTATTGTTTTCTCCAGCTACGGTAGTCCTAAAGTAATTTTTAAGTCAACGACGATCAACTCTTCCTTGAGTCTTTACGTCCCAAAAAAGACCGAGATAATTAGCAAAATTAACTGATATTCTTCATAAAATATTTTCTTTTTAAGACTTACTCTATTTTAAACAAAACAAAACATTAGTTTTGGTGGTGAATGGGTAACGTGCAAAAACATTTTCCATTCAATTCTTTGTTGAATTCCTGAAAATTTGGTACAGAATCTGGGTCTTTATTACCCAGAAGGCAGACAGAGTAAGTATCAAATGCGCTGGTGTATTTGTTAAAAATTTGAGCTGGTGAAATATGGAACCATCAAGACGAAGGAAACTTCGAAACGAAGGGTTAATTTGAGAATTTCTCTATATTTTCATACAATGTATGATAATTAACTTTTGGATAAGTTTGGAGTTAAGGAATGTTTAGAATAAAAACAAAATTTATCAACATACACGAAAAGTTTTAGTTTTTGGTATGTTTTCTGATATACCTCGAAAAAGGTTAGGAAATCTTGGTAAGTAGAACGTTACTATTCGAAGGCTTACTAAATTCTGTACAAAATGGTTCGAAACTAATTTTTGATGGGGCCATGCCAACTGGAGAAAGAATTGCCATATTCGTCGGAATTGTAAATTACAAAATACTGGAATATTTGCTCATTAGAAGCAACAGAATAGTATTTGAATTTAAATACTATTATGGTCAAGCTGTCAACCAAACTATTCTCCAAATCAACCTCCCCTATTTGTGCACCCCTAAACTTATAAATAGAAAGGAAAATAAACCGCGTTGAACAATAATTCTATTTGAAGAATATATATTTCCAGTATCCATAGAGATTTGTACCGTATATCTCGGGTTAATGGAATAAACGGAGAAAATATAGAGAGAAGAAGAGTGATTTGTGTTTGGCAAATGTAGCTAGTCGGGAGATGTTCAGCTAATATTTCAGGATTAGCACAATCCACACCCTGATTTTATTGGGCCGTCCTAAGCAAGGTCAGGGAAATTCTGCATACATCTCTACACAAACTCAATTTTTTAACAAATTATTTTCATTTCAATATTTCTAGAATTTCCTATGCAGTATAAATATTCTAAATAGGCATTAATTGCCTTCGGTTATCATTTATACGGTTTTATGGTAAAGAGTAAAAACTTTATTAACAACTTCTCAACCAATTCCACTTCAATTCAATGGTCTTCAGGGTACAAAACTATTTAAGATAATTGTTTAGCGTAGGTGCAATAATCCACAGCACTCTTCATATTTACTGACGGATCTAAAACTAACCACGGGACCGGCGCTGCAGGGATTACAGAAAATCAAATCAATACAATCAAATTACACGACTACACTACAGTTTACACTACAGAATTACAAAGTATACATTTATCACTGTCCAAATTAAATAACATAGAGCAATGTGATATCATAACTTGTACTGTTTCATTGAGTTCTTTACACTCTATGGAAAGCATATACGTACAACAACCATCCCATAATCACACAAATATACACTCAATTACACAGATTAAAACAACACAACATTACAATGCTTTGGATACCGCGACATAAAGACATAGGCCTAAACACAGACGTGGAAAACCACGCTAAACAGGCAACCTTCAAAGAAAACATTGACATCAGACAATTAAACTATACAGGTCTTATGTACCACAGCACGAACACACATATTACAAGATTGGCTAAATCACTGGTTACGGACAGACAACAAATTAAGATAAATTAAAAACTCTGGCGTGATAATGAGTTATCCTTAAATAGAAGAGATCAAGTTGTCTTAACCAGGCTAAGAATTGGACACTCACTTATAACACATTCATACTTAATGGAAAGACAAGACAGACCCGTGTTGCCCTGACGATAAAACACATACTGACAGGCTGCAAAAGACGAGACAACTTATCAACTCATGCCACACGACTTACACACATTACTCGCAGAAGGTAACCCTCACATCAACACTATATTACATTATTTAAAGAACACTATACAAATAAATCTAGCCAATCTTCCTTCTTCTCCTTGTGCTTTCAATTTTAATTGTTTATTTTAATAACCTATAGATCTGATTTAATTACGCTAATGCACCTTATTTTAGTTATTCTGTGTTTTATATTTACACTTATTATTTTTATTCAGACGAATCTTGTTGAGAGAGAGAAAAACTTTATTTCAGAAAAGTTTGGTTGCCCAACTAAATTGGGTTGCTCCACACACAACGTAGTAATCAACCCTCCAAATCTGGGTATTCCAATGAAAAAAAAAATTATATAAACGAATGAGTAAAACAACAACAAAAATTATATAAATGATATAAAATGATGAAATTAGTGATAAAAATGGGAGGGGGCAATAAAATACTAATAATAAATATACAAAAGAGTTAAATAGTAATTAAAACGGTAGGAGAAAATATGCGGTCAGCCATATATGTGGTTCTGAATAATGGCGAGTGAGTCAATAAGAATTGATTCTGCTATTCTTCCTAGAATGTCCTCGCTGATTCCTATTTCCTGGAAGAAAGCAGCTGTTTCCTTGGGAATGGTGCCTCGGGAGCCGAACCATAGTCCCTTCACGGAGAATTCTCTTGATCCATAGCTCTCCCGGAACTTTTCCTTATAGTAAGAGATGCACTTCTCGTATATGGCTTGCTTCTCTTTGTTTATGTTTTGGCTTTGATTGTTATCATTGCCTTCATAACGAATCGTTGGGTCTATGATAAGAGCCGTTTTGGATTTCCGTTTGAAGGCAACGATGTCAGCATATCTTGAGGAGCCTTCATCGTCAATGCTATAAACTTCCTCGAAGCAGTCGTGACCATTGTCTTTCATAAGCTCCATGAGAGTGTGCTTCACGTTGTTATGGCGACGTGTAACCAGAAGCATGTTGTGGCCGCAACTTCCCAGCACATGTGCTGGCGTTTCTTTCTCTTTGCCACATCTGCGACAAAGGAGACCAACATCCCTTGGTTCACTGCTAATGCCAGGAACAGCTCGAAGAGGTGCATAATTAATATTAATTTTTAATGCATTTATCCATTCGGAGCCCGATAAAACTTCTCTGTTGTAAATGAACTTATTTGCTTTTGGACAGTCTTTGAAGTGTCGGACTCCAATGCCCTGCCACTTCGAGTTAGCCCATTCATCGAAAGAGTTGTCTCTCAAGGTCTGCCTCAGCTTCTTTATGTTATGCATGTCGCCGATAATGTCCATTGGAATTTCGAGTCTTTGGGCACATTCGAACGACTCCTTAGTGTAATCAAAAAAAGAATGAAATAATTCGTCCGAAACACCGTCGAGCTTTTGAGCAATGGACCAATGCTGCAACGGAGCTTCCCAATGGCATCGAAGCAAGCCAAGTCCCCTGTATCGACGAGGTGCATACAGCATTCCATTGCAAGCATTGGCAGGCAGTCCTATTATTGCCTTTACGCTCCTTCGAATTATGACATCCACACCTTCCAGCAAGGACTGAGGAATTTTAATGAGAGGCACTGTTTGGAATGGATAGGCGAGGCAAGGGAAAATATACTGATTTATGATGTTCAGTTTTTGATCGGGCTTTAGCAGATTAGAGGATGTCAGTAGCTCTAAATTGCTTGTCAATGTGCGTACCGAATCTTCTTTAAAAGCAATTTCTGAATCGAATGAACATCCTAAATATTTTATTTGTTCACTGCCACAGATCGAAGTTATACTTTCCCCGTTTTCAAGAGCGAGCTCGTCCTTACAGAGAACTCCCTCTTTAACAAATATCGCAGTGCTTTTGCTCGGATTTATGCTCAATCCAATTTCCTTAAAGGTGCGAACTATTACGTCAACTACCCTTTCTGCTGATTTTTTATTACACGCCATTACTGCTTGATCATCAGCAAATCCTGTCAGGATGACCCTGTCAATATTCTCCTTTACTTCATAACCGTAGCAGTTGGCGAATTGCGGGTCACAAATTTCTCTGTATAGATGATCTATGGCTGTAATAAAGAGTGTTGGCGACAGCGGGCCTCCTTGGGGAACTCCTCGTTTCACATTGATGAAACCTGTTTTATTTATTCCCACTTGAATTTGGATCGAATTATTTGATAGCAAAGAAGTGATTATATTTTTAAGGTCAGGCGATACTCCTCTGCCTTCCAAACTTTTCACTATGTGGGCATGACCTATGTTGTCAAATGCACCAGTGACGTCTAAAAATGCAACAGCACAGTCATCCTTTCTTCTTTTGCTTGTTTTCAAAACACCGTCGATGATGCGCGCATTGACGTGAGCACCTGGCAACCCTCTTATGAATCCCCTTTAATATATATATATATATATATTATTTAAGTGTAAATGTAAATTGTGTAAACGTCAGTATAGTGTAAATAAAGTGTATATATTTTATAATCTGTATTATGTCTCATAGCCATAGTTGCGAAGCCCTTATAATGAAATAAATAAATAAGATGCAATAAGTGTCAAAATAACATGCCTGTTAGTTTGTATTGTTAAAATAATACTTCCATTTCTTATAACTATTTGTTTAGTAGTAATCCACAAACAAGGGGGGAAAAATATGTTGTACATTGTAAGGCACTAAAGATATCGGGTGTAGTTACAGAGTGAATAGGGTGTCCAAACGCTGGGACAAGAAGATCTGACACACTGTAGCCTCGAGGTTCCATTCGATGATATTGACAGCAAGGGAGCATGTTACACCTAACCGCGTTTATGACAAGCTGTAGCCTGCTGCTGGTAGAACATTATTATATACTGGGTTATATTAGCGTCACTATAATTAATTTTGATGTACGTAATATAAAAATAGATTTATGAATTACAAAAAGTATCTACTTTCTTTCAGGTGTTACCAGACATTATTAGCGGGTTTCCTCCCTCCCGAGGGAGGGAACCGGGCTTATGAGACTGACGTCATGGCGCAATCCGGAAGTGCCGACTAGAAATTTACACGTTTCAGAACACGTACAACAATATAACAATATAAGGCGATTTAAATTTGTATATATATATGTCTGCTCACTCTCTTTGACTTAAAAATTCCCTCTCTTTAGATGAAATTTGGTTCAAAAATACATTGTGTGATTCGAAAAATGAAATTCGAAAACCAGCAGAATCCGTCTACCGGAATATAGTTTTTGGGGCGAAATCCGTAGGAAAGAAATCGTAACGTTTCTGCGTTACTAGATTTCTAGGTACACGTTTTAAACATAATTTTGAATCAAATAAAATATTAGCATAAATATGCTTTAGCGGTGACTAAACTGGAAAAATACCGTTACACGCGTGTCACAAAAAAGTGTCTGCTGGCGTTCGCGCATGCGCTGTGGCGTTCGTGCAGGCACTGTGGCGTTCGCACATGCGCTTTGGCGTTCCAGGCAGTAGCCATGTACGAAAAAGAAGACTGTATGTGTCACAAAAAAGTGTCCGCTTGCGTTCGCGTATGCACCGTGGCCATATACGAAAAAGATGACGGTATTTTATAGAGCACATTACATAGATTTATCGGGTTGACCTAAAGCATACTTATGTTTCTGAATTTGAGCAGAAGGCTCTAAAACGGAATAATTTTTTCTAAGGCTATTTCTAAAAATGTCGACGAGGTAAATGGAGAAAACTAGTTTTTGGGGGGAGATTATTGGAGTATAAACTCGATTATAGGATAATGTCTTACATATTTCAAAACAGGTTGAGAAATCGTAGTATCCAAATTGTAAAACTATTTAGGGGAAACAAAAAACGTCTAAACTAGTATAATTCCTTTAGGAAATTAATATTTACTAACATTTATTTCCTTATTTTTGATAAGATTAATTAAATTTCCAAAAAAGAAGTTTTTGCTGTGAGGAAAAAAAAAAAAAATAGAAAAGAAATGATTTTGATGACAAAATTGACTTGTTACATGTTGAAAGTCATCGCCTCTTATATGCGATAGCTTATTGAATTCCCACATATATGAATTTTATTTCTAATGTGAAAGAACGTTCTTATCCGCAGAAATTGTAAAGTATACCTCATAAGCGGGTATACTTATTTCTTCTAAGGACGAATGTAGCAAACGCGCTAAAAGATTATTGCGGTGTTCATAGCGATAAGATATCCATTCTTTGCTATTGGGTAGTTGTTGAAACCGTCCTGTGGTTGTTGAAAACTACCATATAGAAGGCTGTTATCAGAATCTTCGCGGGTGGAAAATCGTACTGGGAATAGAGAGGCTGGTGTATATCTGATAAGCCAAGTTCCAAGTCTCCGAAGTGCAACTTCATACCAAAACGAGAAAAGCTAATTTTCATCGAAACTTCCCCTCCACCTACATCCCCCCTATGGAAATACGCTCTTGGATATTCGTACTGCCCCCCTCCTCCTCCCTACATACTCTGGAGTCCGACCTCGTACTCCGGCTATA
This sequence comes from Gonocerus acuteangulatus, assembly GCA_946811695.1. Lineage (NCBI taxonomy): Eukaryota > Metazoa > Arthropoda > Insecta > Hemiptera > Coreidae > Gonocerus > Gonocerus acuteangulatus. The sequence continues at coordinate 42,145,068 of OX328129.1, forward strand.
TTCAAGAATTACCATATTATTAGATTGTGCTTTACTCCCAACGCCTCTTATGGTATATATAATGTATATTTAGAGAACTTGGGATCTTTATTGGATTTGAAAAGGATTATAGTTTTCAATATGATAATGTTGAAAAAATATATAGATTCTTTGCGTATTATTTTTTACTATTCAGTGTATTAACTGTTTACAGGCCGAACCAAGTTGCGGTTGAAAGATGTTATTCTTATAATTTGCTTACTTATTTTTATATTCAAATACCTCAATGATCTTTTTTTTTTTTAAAAAAAAAAAAACGGATGAATTTTCTTTAATGATCCCAATTGGTAACAATGACCTTTTGAGAGGTAAGGAAGTAATAGGTCACATATCATGTTTTTCATTTATTCAAATTTTTAACATCCACTAATTTTTGGGACAAGTTATGTACTGGTTACCATTCTTCTCTGACCAGGATAACGATAATGTCTCCTCATGTTTTCGAAAGAAAACCCAACACCCCTAGCGGGAATCGAACCACTACCTTAGGCACGGAGGCCCACGGCTTAACACCCACCACCACTGGGTCTTCTCATATGGTATTTCTTATGAAAAATGTTGAATTTCATCAATTGCTGATCTCCATGGTCATATATATCCTGAATGTTTCTATTGTTTTCTGATTGGATTATGCATTTCTTCACCAACTGGTCAAAATAATGTAAATGATCCGGTGGTTTTTCTGCAATTATGAATACTTTCCAATTTACAAAATTATTGTACTATGTTTCCAAAGAGTATACGTAAACTACTATGAGTATAAAAAAGCACTGCAATATAGTTTAAAGGCAGAATGTAATTCGGAAATGAAAACACAATTGGTAATAATTTAAACATTAAAAATATTGAAAATGTTTACAGGTTTCCCGTACCTCGCCTGATCTCTAGGCTTATAAGCCAAAAAGGCCATTGTTCAAATTAACTTATTACAACAACTGTAATATTGTATCGCTTTTTAAATATATTTTTAATATTACATAAAAATTATTGGACACGTTATACCATTAGTTTTCGCCATAGCGTGAAAACAAGCATAAAGCATCCTTAAAAAACCAGAATTTCATAATTGTCAGGGGTCAATCCCGACCTCATGTCTATGTAAGAAAAAATGTTTTTGATTGTTCAATGCTTTATGTAATTGTAATTAAATTAGTGCTTACAAATTTTTGGAATAGATGTTCCCAATGGAAACAATGGTCAGTAAACGGTTAAATATAAATTTATAATTCTTATCGTTTTAATTAAATTAATCAAAAGCATAAACTGCAGTGGATCGCCACGCCATTTATAAGAGGTAGGAAAGTATTCATTACAATTTTTTGAAGGAAAGGAAAATTCTATCTCCAACTAGCAAGGTCTGACCAATTAAGAGAAACTGGGATTCCTGAACAACTTCTGTTTTAGAGATATTTAAGCAAATATTCAAATTAAGAAAAATTTCTTCTGTCGGTCAATAATATATTTTTTGACATGAAAATGCCATTTTACTGGAGCTCTCCAAATTCGACTCCACGGATAACGCAAAAGTGTGACGACCTATCAGAAAAAAGAAACTTGTGAGAAGAAACTTTTTTGTTCCACTTCCTTCAGAAGCTAATGAATTTATCCCTAGAAAACCTGGTATCATTCAAACCAGGGTTTCATTTTTCAACGAGAATATAAATACAGAAGGTGTATACGTGGTAGCTTACGAACGATAAACCGTAATTTAACATTTAATGGTTTTATTCGTACAAATATCGTTCAATAATTTCCCGGTGGACATTATGTTTACGCATAATCATTTTTTCAATTTCATCAAAATTGGACCATTTTTTGTAGATGGTGGAAAACTAACAGAAAAATATTCAAGTTAGGTTCCTGAAACATCGAGGTTTTTTACCAATGGTCGACATTTCATACTTTTACATATAATAAAATTCTAACGGATCGTTGTCTGAACATGGAAGATATATGGAAAAAATACTATTGGGGGCCTTTATCAACGCAATAGTACCCAAAACAATGATTTTTAGAATTTTTGTCTGTTTGTCTGTGCGCGGTAATCTCAGACCGGCATATCCGATTTAGTTTCGGTTTCTACTAATATATTGTAGTAAATTTCACGTAACATTTAGTGTTTGTTTCATGTCAATCGGTTCATAAATAAAAAAGTTATGCTAATGTAAAGAATCAAGTGGAACATTTCATTAACTATCGTTAGCATAGACACCAGAGTTTTTGGTTTTCCTCACGAAACTTTGTATATAGTATTCCCCTAGCAAATGATTGATGAAGTTCGTTAACCATTAAGATTGGTTCATCTTGTGGGGGGGGGGGGGATTTACTCCGGACCCAAAGTAGTTATTCACCCATACCGGCCACAAATATTATTGTGTTGCAATGAAACTTGGTATTCTTTGCGGACATGTTAACCCTTTCCGTACCGTGGACTGCTCCAGCAGTCGAGAGCGGTCGGGACCTGTGTACCGTGGACTTGTGTAGAAGTCGAAGGAAGACGGGACCCACGTACCGTGGACTTGTACAGCAGTCGAGAGCTCGGCGTATCTCTCGCATTCTTTCTCTTCTCATTTCTCGACTTTAGAGCTATCTAGCGTTACCGTATTGTACTTCTAGTATTCCTGCCTATTACCAGAGAGCATTTGAATGAAGTTTTTGGTCGTTTTTAGTCTAATTAGAACTAGTTGCCTTCTCCGCCCATTTACCCGGTCAACCCACGTCAAATTACCGTTTGTTTTTATACTTCTGTACTGATTTGCAAAATCAGTTAACTTTTAGTCCTGAAGTTAAGATCTTATATTCGCGTTTTGTTAAATTTAGAAAAACTGTTTTGTTTTTTTTATTGCGTGTCCTCCATTTTTAAAAAAATATTTAATATTTAATTAAAATGCTTAATACATTACATATTTAATTAAATAATTCATTAAATTAACTGTAAATATTTATAATTATGCTTTTGTTTTAGTAACTAAATTTTATACATAAAAAAAAAATTTAACTCCGCCGGTGTACAAAGTCACGGATCAAAAATGAAGATGAAAAATTTATTTGCCGTAGTTATTGAGTATTTAATTCCCTTGCTTATTATTCATAAAAGAAAGGGCAAATGGTAACTGAAAAAAAACTTCTTTTTTTTTACTCGTATATATAATATAGCTTTTTTATTATTTATTTTTAAAGAAAGTTTCTCAACTTAAAATAATTATTTAAATGCCAAACTTCAGCTTAAATAAAAATTAATAATCATTGTCAACAAAATCAAAATCAAAATGATAAAAGACGAGTTTAAGTAGGGCGAGGAGAACGCTGAAAGTCGAGGCGCTGTGAGCGAGAGTGGGAAAAGTATCCCGTACAGGAGGACCAATGCCGGGTGCGAGCATCACGTACAGGAGAACACACTCCTTGCGGCTCTTTGCGTATGGAAAGGGTTAATAGAAAAATATGTTGTAAAATAAACAAAATCGGTTCATTAGGAGGTGGGGTTTACTCTGAACCCAAATCACCAACTTGCCACTACCAGCCGTAATCTATTTATACATATAATAAAAGTCTAACGGATCGCTGTCTGTACATGGAAGATATATGGAAAAAAATTCTATTGGGGGCCTTTATCTATGCAATAGTACCCAGAACAATGATTTTTAGAATTTTTGTCTGTATGTCTGCTGTCTGTCAGACACACACTAGGGTTTAAGAATCCCCAAGGAGTCAGCTTAGTGGCTCTGTCACGTTTAAAAATCCTAGCAGCTTGTATGCTTGATCCCCTATGGCTATTCGCCTAATATCGTGTATAGAGAAGCATTACTGTTAAGTAGATTTTTTTAAAAAAAATACCCTTTTCACGGTGTTTATAAAAAATAAACCAAAAGATATATCCAAAAATGTTGCCCTAAGTGACTATCCACGCCCACGAAGTCGCGGGCACAGCGTCAATATCTAAATCTTTATACTTATTTATTTATTTGTTTTCAGAGACCCGTTACGTTTGGCGATGGTCTCCTTACAGTTTATTACTATAAAAATCTCTCTCAGTCCAAAAGAAAAAGATAAATAAATAAATAAAATGAAATAAATAATTATAAAGTATAACAAAATAAATGAAACTGAAAACAACAAAATAATAGTAAATAAAGGAATAGAAAATAAGTAAATATATATAGGTATATATATATTATAAGGAATATGTATAAGTACTTTAAATTAAAATTATCTAAATTCGATTTTTTACTTTTAGTGTAGAAGGAGGGAAATTGGAAATTTCATTTAAAAAAACAAAAAAAAAAAAAAAAAAAACAAAAAAAACACTAAAGCTCAACTATACTTTACTATAAATTTTACATATTTTATTAAATTTTTGAGTATATGTTGAGTGTTTTTAAAAGTTTGAGTATTGTGTTGATGTGAGGGCTACCTGGTAATAGTATGTCAACTAAGTCGTGTGGTATTTGTAAGTTGTCTCTCTGTCTACAGTCCATCAGTATGTGTTTTACTGTAAGGTCCTCGTTACAATGTCTGCATTTTGGTCTGTCTGTTTTTTACATAAGATGTCCGTGAGTTAGTAAGCAGTGTCCAATTCTAAGCCTGGTTAATACTTCTTGTTCCCGTCTTGTGAGGTTTTCGTTCAACCAGGCTCCTGTTGTGTTTTTTATCTGTCTTAACTTGCTTTCGGATTTCGTCCATTCTTTTTGCCAGTCGTCGAATGTGATGGTTTCTGCTAAGGTACATAAATCTGATGTAGTTACGGTTTCTGAATCTGTTGAGGGTCTCTGTGTTGCTAATTTTGCTTGTATGTCTACAGATATACTTTGTTGTATACCAACGTGACCAGGTAGCCAGAACATCGTGACATGTTTGTGTTGACTTTGTAATTGAAATAATGTAGTGAAAATGTTGACGATAAGAGGATGAGTGCTGTATATGTTTCCCATGGAAAGTAAAGAACTCAGTGAGTCAGTGCAAATTGTAATGTCGTTAGTAGTTGAGTTGTGGATGTTAGTCAGTGCGAGAAGAATGGCATGCAGCTCTGCGGAATATACAGAAGTATGGTCGGGTAGTCTTATTGCATGTACGGCGTCATTTATACTTATAAGTTCTCTCTTATATCTTTGAATGATGTATCTTTCAGCAAATTATGAATCTATCTACTATCAAGGCACTGCCTAGTAGATAGCACACATACAAACTGCACTTAAAAATGTATCTACCTATTAATGTGAAAACAATTTTAATCTAATCATTCTTTGAAATAGGCCTAATGGGAAACTGGACAAAGAGATCTGTTGGGCGTCTCCCCTATCTTGCCTTGGAGCAGAGGGCCGGTATCTTCAAAGTAAGAGATACGGGCCGGCTGTATTTAATACACCAAAGGGATCAACACCTTTCAGAACCTTTCTTCTTTCATTAAATGTTGATGGGCCTGAGCCTCTATTCATTGACTTAGAGTCTCTGTACGACTCTACTGATAGAAAAAGAGAGATAAACAGATAGAGAAAGAGAGAATCAAAGTAAGTATAAAATTATAACTAGTAATAAGAGCTTATTCTATAATTTATAATTAAGACACTATGACACTATATATTTATTAATTAGTATACTATGTTTCATAAACAATGTTAGGCAAAACTAAGACTACAATTAAAGCTACATTCACTTTTTAGAATAAAATAAATCTAAACTTAAAATTGCTACCTAAAAAAAAAAAAAATTATATTAACTAATGGATATCAGTTGAACTAAAACTTAAGCTAAATAACTGGTAATTGATTAAAAACTAAATTCAAGCTTTATTCTAGTTTAGTTTTACAAAAATAACGATAATTAATGTAAATCATATATTATTTCGATAATTAATTAAATTATTAAAACTAATAGAACTTGTTTTCATTTTGTTTTAAATAGACTAAAGTTGTAGCTTAAGTTGTAACCTAATTTTTTCCCCATTATAGTTCATAAATAAACACTCTTTATTTAAACAAAAATACATACATAAATACATTTATGTATCACTAAGCTAATTAGTGAATTAAAAACCAAAATAAATCAAAATCATACATTAAGGCCAATTTTGCTTAAATTGCATTACAACTAAAATGCATACTAAAACTAAAAACAGCTATTAATTAAGAAAATACTCCAAACACGAATAACAATTTTACAAATCTAAATCTAAAACTACTAATGTAACGTAAGTTTATTTTTAGTTAGAATGAATTAACGTTAGTTTTGCCCAACACTGTTCATAATAAGGCACTAGGCAAGATGGGGGGTTCTGTACATGTGCGTATATAGGAAATATTGCTATGGGGGGAGGGGGTTGGAGCATGAGGAAGTATGGAATACTAAAAATCTAAAACTTTGAATAGTAGCTAGCCAACTAATGCGCTATTGCAACCTAAATAAATGATTAAATCAAATGTTGGGGGCTGCAGTCCTCTCAGCCCCCCCCTTATATACTTCCACGGTTCTGTTGCGGATAATCATTAGGGACACTAATCTGACACATGAGTATTTATTTAAAAGAGAATCTAGGCCTAAATTAATCACATTTCACAGAATGCTTAGCCTACGAAGCCGCTCAAAACGACATGCTGAGAGTTTCTTGAAAAATACGGAGCTATTTAATAAAAAATAATAAGCTTAATTGAAAAGAAAAGAAAAAAACATCAAATATTAAAATACGAATAATTTTAATTACAATTATTTTTATTATTTGTAATAATTAGTTTCGTTTCAGAATCATATCCTCATTTATTTTAATGTTCAAACCCTTTAGTGATGAGACTTGGTCTCGGGGTACAGGATCGACCTTGGGCCACCTAACCAACCTTTACTTAATTTAAATGGTACTTGCAAAGGGGAATCTCCTGTAACAAAACTAGTCTATTCTTTAATGTTAGTCCCCCAGTAAGTTAAAAATATACAAAAGAACGCCTTTTAGAAAAAGAATATATATATATATATATATATATATATATGTATATAAATGTATATATATATATATATATATATATATATATATATATATATGTGTGTATATATAGAGACTAATATGCTGGAGGACCTGAGGTTAAATCCTGAGGAAGCACTAAAGATTTATATCATCTAGTGTCTTCGTTCATGCGTTGGATTCGGCCACCTTGACCCCCAAGGCCAACCCAGCCTTTAATTAATTTATTAATGGATACCTGCAGAGGGGAAAATCTGGCGACCGGAGCATAGTTCTGGCTACTCTATCTCCCTAGTTTGCCGCTTTGTCATGAATCAGAAATCTCTATAGTATTTGCCCCTCAGGACTCTTCTGGCCTGTTACGGGAATGATTTATATATATATATATATATATATATATATATATATATATATATATATATATATATATACATATATATATATATATATATATACATATATATATATATATATATATATATATATATATATATATATGTGTGTGTGTGTGTGTGTGTGTGTGTGTGTGTGTGTGTTAAAAAAAGATGTTTAGAAAATGTCAGCATTTTAACCTATAGAATCCTCTAAGCAAGACGTAGGGGAATGCATCAAAGTGTTCTGAGCTTAAGCACTTACAAAGGATTAAGTAAAAGATTTGCAAAATAAAAAGTAAAGTTAGTTTTATTTCTAGGAAGCATTTCCTTTATCACCCTCAGGATCCGGGCTAAGCTGGATTAAAAGCTACAGCCCGAAGAGGCGGATAGAGATTGACACCCAGTTAGGTCGGTGTGGGAAGATGGTGGAAAATCCTTGAAGAGTAAGGGATAAATTCTTCCAGACAGGGATAATAAAGGGAGTGGACAGGGATTAGGGGGTCTGATTACTCTCAGGGTCCATCCACCTATCCCTTCTTTTACCTTCCTCCTTTACTCGCCACTTCCTTACAGGAAGGACCAAACGGGAGAACATTTTCTTTTTTCGCGCGGGTTTCCCGTGTAATGAACATCTACTCCTTTTTCCGGGTAATTTGACTCCTTATATCCATTTTCTTGTTTCGAAAGCAGTTTCGTGGTCCTGCGAATGATTGCTTTTAACAAACGGAAGTTGTTTAGCACGATGGTCCCTCCCTCTAGAGATAGGAACCCGTTTATCCAAAAAAGTGGTCCAAACAGTCATTTCCTTTGACCTCCTTTTCGCGCGGTCGATATATACAGGGTGTAAGGGATAGAAGTATTCAGGAAGTGATAGTAGATCTCAAGTGCAAGAAATAAAATCATATAAAGTATGGTTCAATCCCCGACAGGAACCGAGTAAATTAACATTTCGTATTTTTTTTTTTATGTCGATCATGTTTTTCTATGAAGAAGTAGTACCTAATTACTCAAAAAAGGGTATGGTAAATAAAATACAATCAAACCATCGTAAAGTAGATGAAATGAGGAGCTTGGTATCAAACTTGGACAACTCCATTATTTTCAACTGAAAAAAATGGAGTTGTCCAATTTTGATACCAAGCTCCTCAAATATCCTTTGAGAAACCAAGATTTGTAATACTACTATGTTCATTATAAAGGGAGCACGGAGAGATAATTCTGACCCACACTTTGGTTATTTAAAAAAAAAAAAAAAAAACATTCTGTGTGTATAGTCCTCAAAGGCTTTGAAATCGAGTAATGTCATTATGAACTTAGCAGTTGGTTAATGACTCCCTTTAGGTAGAGCTTGATTCTTAGCGCTTTCAAACAAATCATATTTACGTTTGTATTCCTTGAACATCAAAATACGTTTGTATTTTGAAGGAAAACATTAAAATCGTCGTGACCCGATAATTACTAAAATTAGCCAGAAAAATCCATGAAATCAGTCTAATAATCACTCGAGAATCTATGGTGCCAAGACATCTCGCCGTTGAAGCGGTTGTGGTTCGGAAGGATTGCCTTTGTAATTGATTGGTTGTGGCTTGTTAACACAGCCAGATTGCCCGGGGATCTTGTCTGCTAATATCAACTGAATATTGCAAGCACATTAATGGTGGTAATGGAATTTTAAACTAAGGGTGCGTTTACTTCTGTATTTAAATATATCTCATGTGGCTGATAGATAATTATTATATCCGAAACCTGAGATATATTTCCTGCGGGAAGTGTCTGATATAAACGCACCCTTATTGCTCGCGATAGAAATATCTATCTCAGACATAACTTGTTTGCAGTTTACATTAGTCATAATTTTTGTATGACATAAATATCTAGCAATAAACGCACCCTTATTGCTCGCGATAGAAATATATATCTCAGACATAACTTGTTTGCAGTTTACATTAGTCAGAATTTTTGTCTGACATAAATATCTAGCAATAAACGCACCCTTATTGCTCGCGATAGAAATATATATCTCAGACATAACTTGTTTGCAGTTTACATTAGTCACAATTTTTGTCTGAGATAAATATCTAGCAATAAACGCACCCTTATTGCTCGCGATAGAAATATATATCTCAGACATAACTTGTTTGCAGTTTAAATTAGTCAGAATTTTTGTCTGACATAAATATCTAGCAATAAACGCACCCTTATTGCTCGCGATAGAAATATATATCTCAGACATAACTTGTTTGCAGTTTACATTAGTCAGAATTTTTGTCTGACATAAATATCTAGCAATAAACGCACCCTTATTGCTCGCGATAGAAATATATATCTCAGACATAACTTGTTTGCAGTTTAAATTAGTCACAATTTTTGTCTGACATAAATATCTAGCAATAAACGCACCCTTGCATTCGCTCAATTTAAGGGATTAATATATCACATCTGGTAAAACATCGGGTGGACAATAGTTTAACTTAATTATTTACCTCAAGAGTTTTTAAATTATCAGAGACTCACTCAACAAATAAATATTTATAATAAAATAAAATCAAATTCATCAGAAGATTTTTTTATTTTTAGATTTATTTGTGAGCACCCGCAACGGATGTGATTCGCTCAAATGCAGATATAAAATGAAAAGACATATTCATTCAGTTACGTAGTAATTATAAATCCTTAATAATTAACATTTTGCATACTAATTAAAAATCCGATTACATAATAGTACAATAACACAATTTTACACATCTGTCTAATTATTTAATTAGGTTTATGAATAACAAGCAGCCAAAAATAAAAATAACTTTGTAAAAACAATAAATTTTTAAGAACGATAAAAATAAGAATAACGTACATAGATTTGTCTTTTCAAAAAACTTTATTTATTGTTTATATATAATAAATGTCATTATATTTACAGCTCTACGTATAATCTATCTATGTAAAATAATATTTACCATCTATATATGGTACTAGTATTTCTAAAGTGACACAACTGAAATATAGGTGTTTTTCGGATATGACTACGATAGACTTGGTAAATATCTCTTTATCAACTATCAAAACTGCATGTACCTATAATATTAGAGCTTCAGAGCTTGTACATCAGAGGGCACTTGCGTCACTCTTCCTGTCTTAATGCTATTCCCTCTGCAAAGGCAAGAGTGACACATTTTCAGTTTTTTTTTTTTTTTTTTTTTTTTTTTTTTTGTCAATTTAGAAATACTAGTCCGATATGTAAAATTATATTTACTATCTATACACGAATGGCGAACTCAACAAAAGGTAGATTTGTGATAAATGGGTTTGAATATTTCTTCCATAAGGGTGAACTCCACTAAATATTCAAAACATTTGTTCCTTGTGGATGTCTCATTTTTTGTTTATTAATTTATATTAATAAACAAATTATATAATAATTGACCCAGAATTAGCGTGAACTTCACTTTCATTGAAAGTGTTTAGATACCTGTATAAAAAATATGCCTGTAGATTTTCTGAAGCGTCTAAATTCAGATTATATTAATCATCTATCTACATATAATTTCCGACCATCTAAAAGTGAACATTGTAAATTTATAAATGTTCAGTAATCTAAATTTGTATCATCTTTAAAGCTCTAACATCTATCTACCTAAAAGTTTGTCATATTTAAATCTCTGTCATCTATCTAGGTAAAAATGTGTCATATTTAAAGTTATAGCAAGTAAATTATATTTATAATATATCTACGTAAAACGATATAAAACGCTCAACCATATTTCTATAAATTCCACCAATTGTGAAATCTCCGGAGAGTTTCAATAAAATAAAATAAAAAAATATTTTTCTTAGAGATTCGTCTCTGAGGAACATTTATTTCTTAAAGAAGACCCATAAAATGAAGAGCAAGTAATAAATAAAATATCCAATAAAGAAGGTAGAAATGACGCCAAGAAAGAGAGGTATAGGTTGGACGGGTTCATTATTTGTTACAGGTAAAGGGTTGCCTACCCCCCTTTCCCCCTCCACCGTCCTATTCCTGATAGTACTAAATTGAAGCAAGCAGATGAAATTCTCGGCGAAGAGTCTTCTCCGCGATAGGAAACGGCACATTTTCAATAGAACCAATCAGAGGAAATTGAACCGCTGGAGCTTTCCACCATCTGTTCCGCGCGACCCGGCCCAACACGCTTCGTTCCGTCAACAGCTATTACACGGTTAAAGGTCTTAAAAAGTAAACGGATCCTCGTATTGAGTGTAATTTTAATTTAACCCTCGGAAAATAAGCACAATGGAATTATTTTAAATACTAGCGAAATTCTTCCTGCATTTTAGCACTTTCCTCCGAAGGAAAGTAGCAATTAGGGTTGCACTCATGACGGAGTTATTGAGCAATTTCTTCAAATTTTTGTCGATCTTACCTAGAAGGAGGAGGGGTTTACCCTGGACCCAAAACCCTAATTTTACCAAACCAGCCGTCGAAACCTGGCAATCGTTGTGGTCATCTAAAGAGTGAAATAGGTTGTAAAAATAAACTAAACCCTTTCATTAGGAGGGGGGTGATTCCCCGGAATTTGGTCATACCGGTTGTAATTTATGTTGTATTGTAACGAAACTTGGAATACGTCTTGCATCGGGGTCCCCCGTGGTCTAGTGGCTAGCGTGCTAGACTCATAAGCGGGAGATGGTGGGTTCGATACCCACCGGTGCCAGAAATTTTCTCATCTCAGGGCCGGAAAAAAAAAAACGTCTTGCATATCCAATTAGAAATACGAGTTGTAAAATGTACTAAATTGGTCTATCGGAAGAGTGGTTTACTTTGTACTATGTTGAATAGAACGTTACAATCAAACGTAAGTTGGCAAAGCTGCCGATAGGAGTGTCTCTATCTTGATATTACCTCTCACGTCTACCGCTAGGGTTGCTGTATCCCGTTCCCGCATCAGACGAAATTGTGAAGTTTTCGTTTACTTATTACGTAGTTTAGTACCAAGCATACACAAAACTCTTCAAGGAAATTATTTAAAAAATTAATAATTAAAATAATTTGAATGATTTGCTCTTTACAAAAGTAAAATAACAGAATTATTTATTTTTTAAAAATGTATTTATAAATGTTATTTTAAATAAATTATTCAGGTATGCAGTCTAGACTACCCAAATTCTAAGGAAAGTGCTTAGTTATGCAGCCCCTGCGTGACGGACTTTCAGCTAGGTTGGACTCATGAAAGTAATGTTGAAGAATATCTTCAAATCTTCGTCGATCATATCTACTAGACCCAAAAAATTACCTACATTGAAATCTGTATACTTACGAGTGGCCACAATTTTAATTCTTTCTCCACACAACATTCTTTTAATGAGTGAAATTATTTTAATGAGTGTAATCGAAACCCTTAAGAAGTGACCAACTTAATAATTGACGGTAATACGCAATACAAAAAACTAGTTTCGTCTTACATGATAAATAATGGACTTTTTTTTGTATTTCATACAATACAATGACAAGTTGTGGCCATTCATGCAATATCAAGAGAAGTTTAAGACAATTTAAGACAAGTGCTGGGACATTCCTGCAATATTTGGCATGTCCGGGGGCGAGGTTAGCGGTAGAGCATTCAACCTTTGAATTGGAGGACCCAGGTTCAAAACTCGAGCGCGCACTGAAGATGTTTATCTTCTAGTGCTGCCGTTCGAGGGTTGGATTTGGGGTCCCTACGCTCACCCAGTTTTTAATTAATGGGTAACTGCAAAGGGAAAAATCAGGAGGCCGGAGCATATTACTGAAGACACTATCTCCCTAGTGTGCCGCATGGTCAAGAATTAGATACCTTAAAGTATTTGCCCCTCTAGGCCCTTGTGGCCTCTTTTGGGAATGTTTTTTTTCCCTCATTTGGCATGTCATGCAATATAAAGTCAACTATTTGGACTTTCATATAATATAAGAAGAGTGTTTGGCGTTTCTTGCTGCATGAACTTAAGTGTTTGCCCTTTCATGCAATATAAAAACAGTGTTTGACATTACAGGTTATAAAAAGACAAGTATTTGGCCTTTTATACAATATAAGAAGCAATGTTCGGCCTAACATGGAATATAAAAAGCAGTGTTTCGCCTTTCATGGTATATAGAAAAGTCGTGTTTGGCATTTCATGCAATATACAGACAGTTGTTCAGATTTCCGAGCAATATAATGACATGTATTTGATCTTTCAGGTAATATAAACACAAGTGTTCTACTTTTCATGGCATTTAAGTTTTGGGACATTCATGCAATATAAAGACAAGTATTTGGCCTTTATGCAAAATACGAAGCAGTTTTTGGCCTTTCAAGCAATCTAACAAGCAGTGTTTAAAGTTGCCGCAACATACAGACAAGTTTTACTTAGTAAAGTAAGCAATATAAAAATTATTGCTTGGTCATTCGTGCAATATAAAGACAAATATTGACCTGTTGGATTGAAGATGAAAGTACAAATATTATTAGCACCTGGATTAAACACGAAATAATATTAGAGAGAACAGATAGTGGACGATAGAAAAAGAGAGGGAGAGTGAGAGAGAGAGAGAGAGAGCGTGAGGGGGGGGGGGGAGAGAGAGAGAGAGAGAGAGAGAGAGAGAGAGAGAGAGAGAGAGAGAGAGAGAGAGAGAGAGAGAGAGAGAGAGAGAGATAGAGAGAGAGAGAGAGAGAGAGAGAGAGAGAGAGAGAGAGAGCGTGAGGGGGGGGGGAGAGAGAGAGAGAGAGAGAGAGAGAGAGAGAGAGATGTAGGAGAAGTCAAGAGGAGGGGGGGGGGGTTGGTTTTCATTATTTGGTGTAGGTGTTTGCCGGGAGAGCCGCAATTTCAGATGGCGCTAAATTGGAGCTGGTTCAGATGAAATTCTTCTGCCCTCAAGAGAAAACGGTTCATTTCCGATGGGACCAAATGGGGAAAATTAAACCATCGGCACCCACAGAGGGCGACACAAGAGCAGATTCTGTTTAATATCTGTGTATTAAGCTGTCATTAAATTTGTCTCTAATTAGGAATTTCTGTGTGCTTCGAATAAGCCGTGCTATTCTGTGAATATCATGGGTATTTGATACCACAAAGGTCGCTTATTCGGGGATGAGGTTAAAACTTTGATATTTCTAGGAGTTATTCGGGGATGAGGTTAGAACTTTGATGTTTCTAGCAGTTATTAAACAATTCTAGAGAAGAATTCATTGTCCCTATACTATGTGCAGCTTTCAATTTGGCATAACATTTCTCAGAAAAGTGTACAGTCAATGTTGACTACAGGTATAACTTAGAAATACTTGTTTAACTCAGCAAGCTTTCTGAATATTTATTCATTGAATAAATACTTTCCCGGCTTCTGTAATTAGAGATTTACTGATAAAATAAAAATGTAAAATATTTTATGTATTTATTCAGAGAGGAATAAATAATGTTAAGTACAAATGTAAGGACCGTTTAAGCGCGGTTCCTCTCTCCCTCTATAGGGAGGAAACCCGCTTACGAGGCTGACTTCATGACGCAATCCGGAAGTGCCGACTAGACAATTTCTCGTTTCAGAACCCATAGATTACGGAAATATAGGCGATGCACAAAAACAAAATTAGCTTTTTAGATGCAGAAAGTAGTTGTAGTAGTTGTATATATATATATATATATATATATATATATATATATATATATATATATATATATATATATATATATGCGTGTGTGTGTGCGTGTTTGTCTGTTGGCGCTCCTGCCGTCTCAAAAATGGTCTGATTTGGATGAATATGGTATTTGGTAATTTGGTAGTCAAGTTCGTTGGCCAAAAGAATCCGTCCACCGGAACATGGCTTTTGGAGCGAAATTCGCGCAAGTAAGTACTAGAAATAATATTTTTCTTTAACAGGCATGAAATGTTTTGGGATTTTCGTATATTTTCTAAAATATATATAAAAGTATATTCACGCAACAATTACTATTATTAAACAAAAAAAACAAAAAAAAAAACAAATGTATTATATTGTTTCTAAAAAGTTCTAAAACAGAAGTAGAATTAGAACGTGTGGCTAACACCAAAGTATTTACCAAAGGTTTGTTTAATATTTAAAAATTTCGAGAGTACAGTAGTTAATTACATACACTGCTTCATATCTACAACATCCTCGATCAATCAAGAATTTGTTTTGCCTTGGATTGAATTTTGAAAATGCCTTTGTTGAATTTCTGCAACCATATTCATTTATGGCATAATTTATCATTAAATTATTGAAACTAATTTCATAAATTACAATTGCTCTATTAAAATAAAATGTTATTACACAATAAACGTACACTTTTATAACAATCGTTTATTTTCGATTAATAATGTGATATGCTGTAATAAAATGGTTACACCTGTAGAGAAGCCCGTTGCTAATAGGCCAGTCATTGATAAGCCGTAAAAAAAAGGTTAAGTGGTTAATGATTTTCAATATATAAATATGCCAAATTCATGAGTTATTTTAAATTTTTGCTTCTTTACCTTTATACTAACATATCGTCCCGACCAAGCCAAAGTATCGAATATGCAAATCGGAGCAAACTAGAGAACAAAAATATTCAATCAATTGACGAAGTAATATGTTGGAAGATAATCTTATTCGATACTTTATTTAAGGCATAAAAGTTTATACTTTCCGCAATCTAAGAAGAAATTCTAGAATCTGAAAAAAGCGTTTTTCTATATTCGATAGTTTGACTTGGTCGGGACGATATGAAGAACTAAATAAATACCTAATACGATATATACTCTTTACATTTATAAATGGTATATCAAATGATAGAACTGAAAGTGGTTTTGGCGCCCGGTGCATTTGGCTCGATTATTTGTATACGTTTGAGTTTAGTCTAATAATCATTTTCGAGCGTTAAACCTCTGATATTAATTTTCCATCAAACGGTATATATTTACATAGATAAATAAGAATAAAATATAAGAATAAATATAAAATATTTTTTAATACGTTGGTCTATAAGTCCTATATAAAGAGAAAAATAAACTTGGAACATTTAAAAGAGATAAAATAGTACAGACACGGTTAACGATAAGAACCATCTTGTTGAATCTATTAGAATTGTAGTTTCGCGTGTACTGAGGTGATCGGGATCGTCATACCAATGAAACAACATTTTCCTTTATTCTAGCTTAAGTACAAACCATTTACAAAATAGAATGTTAAGGAAATTCATTGATTCCTGTGATTAGTTATAATCTCATTATTTTTCTGATATATATCAATCAGGTTGTATGAGGTTCTCTTTTGTTGGAAGATAAATATTAGCTCAACATTCTAGTCAAATATTGTATTAGTTGAAGAGCGTGGTAGAATATTTTATGAACAGCTCTGTCTAATATTAGTCAATTATGAGTTCAATATTCTAGTCGGATGTCAGGTGAACAGAATGGTCGATTATTAGCAGAAGATCTTGGTCGAATTTGAGATGAACAACCAAGTCGAATATTGGTTGAACAGAATAGTAGATTATAAGCTGAAGAGCTTAGTCGAATATTTTCAAAACAGTCAAGTCGGATATGCGTTCAACAGTCTATAGTCCGTTATCAGTTGAAGTGCTTAGTCGATTATTTGTTGAACAAAACAGCCCACTATTAGCTGAACAGTCTAGTCGGATATGCGTTCAACAGTCTAGTTCACTTCACAGTAGCTCATACATGTATTCCCTTATTTGTATGTTTGCGTTAGATGGCTGTGTAAATATTTTTTTGTCTAAGGTATACGAGAATTGTTTAAGCCGTCTCGTTGCTTGCATTCCGTTAGAACCTATGTGTTTAATATCTATGAGATTATAAAATGTGCCACATTTCAATGGGAAATAATTATAACATATTTTGGGCTGTTATAGCAATTGACTGATAGGGTTTTTTTAATGTGCTAAAAACAAATCTGACATCCGTTTTTAAATCAAAAATTGTTTTACATACTCGACTCTATAGAAGTCATTATTTTACCAAAATATTCTGTATACCTACCTATAAAATCTTATAAAAATTATAAAAAAAATTGTATTAAAAAACGGATGTCAGATTTGTTTTTAGCACATTAAAAACACATGCATTCAAATTTTGGGAAGATTAAACAAAAAAATAAAATAAAATGTATCTTAAATTTCGCTAAGGCCATATTTCAAAGAATATTTACAAGTTCAAACCAAACTTGGAGGGTCGACAAAGGCTCTGAAGTGGCACATTTCCTTTTAATTGGCGAAAGAATCATGTTGATATCATTTTCTAAATTCAAGAAATAAAATAAAGCATTTTCAACCTATTTTATTTTATTTCTCGGCTCAGGGTAGACAGTTGGTCATAGTGTAACCAACCTCCGTCTGGCGACAATTTCGTCCTTGTACGTCAGTCTAATATCCTATCTAGTGTGAGCGAGGCCTGTGTGGGCTCAAATACAAGTCACACGACTTCACAGTACGTAATAGTAAATATATATATATATATATATATAAATAAAATGAACTTATGTGTAAAGGAAACAGATTAGGAAGTGAGATAACTGAGTGTTAAGATTTGTGAGAGAGCATGGAAACATTAGCAGTAGAGATGCCGGTGATCTGGATGAAGTACAACCTAGTGGAGCTAGTGTTAGGAATTTATATTTCTCGTTGTAGGGGAGTAGAGTCAACTAGCTCTATTACACTTATGGCCTATCCTAACTATTGCTAGGCATTGTTATTCCTGTTAGAAACAAGTATTTTTTTTTTTTTTATTTGGCCTCATTGGCTGCTATTGACATTCGCACTATCATTTATTGTTTCATTTTAGCAACGGACCAATTCTTAATTAATTGTGCTTAAAATTAAAAAAAAAAACTTTTCGAGCTTTGGTTAGTTCCTTTGTTAAAATATTTAGGAACAATCCTTAATTCTAAACCTAAATCTATATCGTTGGATGTTTACATATTTACAAGAACTCATTCACACTTATATACTAAATTCACACAATAAATATTTACACACTTTAACCGTACTTGTTCATAAAATAAGTACACACGTTTTATACTTATAAACATACATAACACAAATATTTGGGTTCCGTACAATTTATATAGTGAATTGATGTAATGTGAGATTTAACAATAACTGAATGTACAATTAGGTATCTATTAAGTATTACATTAATATCTTCACAGAAATGTCGTCTCTCCTAACTGTCTTGAAGAGCGGTGCACTCTATCAAGATGTACATCGAGAAGACTGCCCTCTGTGTTCGCATTGTGGTCTTTACAGGCCGATATCCATGCGCCAATCGACGGGGATGAAATCTTAATATCGTCCTGTCTTTTCATATTCATTTTAAATATATGATGCGGATTGACGAGGCATGACCATCTTAACTGTCTACCTTGTCAAGTTGTGAGCTTTTTCATTTCCTTCTTTGTTAGAATGACCTGGTATCCATATAAATGTTTCTGTCCATCCAGTAGAAATAATAGAAGCACTTAGAATCGTGGGATTCAATTGAAATATTTTATACATCTTTGAAATTCATCTCAACTAAGATGTTTAACTTTTAGTTAGATTTGGAGTTAAGGAATTATTCGAAAAAAAAAATATTTTATTAGTGGAAATGAAACGTTTGTTTTATCAAAACTTTGTATATTTTCTAAAATATCTCGAAACCGGTTGGGAAATCGTGGTAAGTGGAAAATGACCATTAGAATGCTAACTAAATTCTCTAAAAAAGCTTCTGAAGCAATTTTCAATGGGGCAATGTCAATCGGAGAAATAAGTGCTAACAACTTAAATATTGTTTGTTTTGAACGGGTGTTTGTATTTGTTTAACACACTTCTTAATTTGTTGTTTTTTTTTTTATTAAATTGCATTTTTTAGTAAAATTAGTGTTTCAGTAAAATAAGACAAGAAAATGAGAAACTTATTTGCAATAGTGGTTTCCTAGAGTGAACGTTGAGATGGCGGGTGAGTCATCAAGATTTAATATCTATTTTTAATGCTGCCAATATTTTTTGGCTATTTTATTAGGGATAAGAACGGTACCGCGCTTAGATGACGCAGTTCCTGTGAGTCGGACTTTTTTAATTCCCGTTAACCCTGCATGGAAGACACATTTTTCTCGATTTAAAAAAATTGCGATAATCGATTACTTTAAAGATGAGTGAAAAGAACGTAGGAAGGCAGTACTTTTGGTTCATTTATTTACATTTACTAATTTTACAAATGTGCTTCTATGGCGATTAGCAGGTAGCAAAGTGCGTGACATCTGAGCTTGAATGAAGGTTTTTTTTTGTTTTTTTTTTATGTATTTATTATTTTAGTTGTTATCCGATTGGAAAGTTTGCTAAACAGTCCTAAAATCAAGTTTAAAAGTTAATGCAATTTGTTGTTACTGTTGGAGCTAAAGTGAGAGTGAGTTATCAAAGCTAGCGGCTCTTCCCTCCGAAGTAAGGGAATGGCTTACTGAATATTTAAGGAGGGATGGTAGAGGGTCACGGCTAGCCAGGATACTGTCTCTCGGCCAATTCACAGCTCTCAACCAAGCTATAATTTCAAGAATAAACTAATTCTACAAACAAAAATCCTTAATAACTTAAAAAAGAAAAATCAAATATAAATAAATCACACTCAAAAATCCTAAATAAACTTATAATGTTCTTGTTCGTTGCGATGTGTTAAAACATACAAAAACCTGTTTTTTTTTTTCAATATTAAATTAATTAAACAACTGTATGTGGACATTACAACTGTATAATTGTTCATTAATTTTAGTTTCTCTGGACATTAAATACAAATATTTCATTAATCAAACCAACCCTATTTTACAAAATAATACTTCAATGGTCAATTCTCTTCGGAATGATGTCATTGTCGACGAGAAGAGGGGGGGACAGGTGTGATGGAGATATGGTGTGAAGTGGGGTCAGCTCATTACTAGAAGAGCGAGAGCCGGCTATGCTCCGGCCGCTCTCTGACTGAGCCCTGTCAACGACAGGCTGACAGCTCGAGTGGCCCTTCCATTTCCATAGCCCGGTTCGACAGGCTACCAGCGCTCTCTGTCCCCGTCGGTAGGGAGCGGCCTGTGTCTGGCAATGTAAAACAACGCCCTCAAATTGCCTTCGCTCGTAGGGCAAAAACAAGAAAACCAAAAGCCGAGTAGATGGAATTGACAGGCTGAATATTTGATGGAATGAATTTTATATAAATGGCCACAAGCTCCGGATGTGAGGGGGGGGACAGATGTCGGATGACGTATTAAATGAATAGGAGGCATCTGCAGGATCCATTTGAAAATATGTTGGGTTGGATGTAATTGGGAATAAACAATTTATCAATTAATTTTCGCATCTCCCGCCCGGTTAATTGAAATACGTTACTTAATAATCAATCTGGAACACATCGCTTAATCGAAATATGACTCGTATTACTTAACACAAGTATTTTTGACCACAATAATTGAACTACTACATCTATTTCTTACTTAATTTAAAACCAGGATTCCTTACCAGAAAAATTCGTTATTATAAGATAGTGACCCTATTTTGCCAATATATTTATTTGAGGCAGAAGCTCAAATTTCAAACAAAACACTTACTTTCTTCACTACACCATTATTTTTCTCTACATGGTTCGCGTCCTTATGACGCCTCATTAGGAATACTTAAAATAATATCTAATTACGGCCTACACCTTCCGCAGGTAGGACCACGTCTAGACTGACTAGATAAATCATGTATACTCTCATGTAGTAGACATGATTGATTTTATTAGTCTAGACGTGGCCCTACCTGCAGATGGTTCTCTATTGTGTAGGATGTAATTAATTATATAGTTTACAGAATTAAAAAAATAAATATATTTTCTATTTTGATTTCTAATGATGAATTTTTGGAAGCGTTTTTCTACTTGCCACAAAAAAAGAACAACGCAAAAATAACTTGTATTTCAGTGGATAAAGGTGATCGCTGTTGCTAGTCGCCCTAAAATAGCTTGACCTAATTCTGAGAAAAGCACTTTTAAAGATACCCATTAAATGCAATCTAAACCAAAAGGTTTGCAAATCAATATTTGACCCGATGCTAACGGCATGCCACGTGGATGAAGGAGGCTGGGGCTCAAATTTTTTTGTCAAGAGGGGAGACACCGGGTACCGGAAGCCGATCAAGTTCGGGTGAACTCCACTTTCGGGCGGAGTGTACTCATCGGGTAATGGACCAGTGGGTATTGCTAACAATGCAGACTTTGGCATGGGCACGGTACCCACCCTCCCTTGGTGGTACAGGTATGTTCTCCCCATCGTGTGTCTGTTGAGGTAGGGAAACCATAGATGGGTTTTTTTCCCTATGGGCGTGTGTATTTTTATTTGACGATGGCTCTAACAAATTTGGATGGGGAAAACATATACATTTCAGAATATTAAAACAAAATGTAAAATCAAATACACTTCTATAATATAAATTAACCAATAACTATTTGCAAATACGCTAGATCCCCCCTCTAGACGTTGCTATCGTCACCCCTCTCCACCAACATTTCTAAATAGATGCAAAAGGAATTTATATCTCTGATGTTTGGGGTAGTTAAGAAATGGTATGTCAATAAATTGTTAGGGTGTTCTTCCGTAATAGATTTTAAAGTATTTCTGATAGTAGATGCTTCAGGTATTCTTCCTCCAGTTTAAAGTTGGTACATAATTTCCTTATTTATATTTTATATTTTTGACGGTGGATGCTAAGGTAAAAGGTATTCTTATTTGCTTATCTGACTTGACTTATTTATCTGTGTATATTTATAACCATCTTTATTTGTAGGTAGGTATTATATGTATTGCATTGTGTATAGTGCTGTAGGGAGTTGAGGGTTCTAAAACTATTTTAACTAGCATTGCTTTTATTTTTTAAGGCTATTTCTTGGGGTAATTTAAAATTCGGGGTGTGAGGTGTGAATTGATCCATTATTTTATACATTCATAGAAAGCATTTTGACTTTGTCACCAAGTTTCGTGAAGCTACATATCGTCCCTGCCATGTCAAACTATCGAATATGAAAAATCTCCTTTTTCAGATTCGAGACTTTGCTCATGGATTGTGGACAATACGCCTTGTCGCAAATTGTGACAACTCTAACCCCTCAAGATTAGCCTTTAATGCCTTAAATATAGTACCGAATAAGACCATTTTTTAATATATTACTTGGTCAATGGATAGAATATGTTCATTCTCTAGTTTGGTCCTATTTGCATATTCGATAGTTTGACATGGTAGGGACGATATATTGTTGGGCTTCGAGTTCAGGGATAGTGAGATTTGAAAGCATATTTTGGGTTGCCTTTTCTCATTCGATGCAAGTAGTTTCATTCAACAACAGGAAATTGTCTGTACTGACTAGGAACTTAATTGATAAAATGTAAGATATCTTAATGTTCTTTTTTTTTTTTTTTTTTTTTTTTTGTTTTTTTTACGGCGCATCGACATCCGGGCCATGGGGCCTTAGTCCCAAATAGTGTTAGTAAATTCATTTTTTAAATAAATAAAAAGGTTTAAAAAAGTTAATTATAGGAACTGTTGAATTATTTTTCTTCATTAAATTATAACAAAAAGCAACGATGGAAGTTAGAAACTGAATATTTTGAAGAATTTAGGAATTCAGAATTATTTAAGCAGACCTTTCCTTATAATCAGCGGGTCGGATTTCTTAAGCTCAGATTGGTGGTATTACAATATGCAAATCAAAATAGAATTTTACATTTTTTATTTATTTAATATAAATACATAATTATCGACTGCGTAAATAAAGGTTACATGGATTTTAAGAATTTCTATTAAAGTGGAAATTACCCAGACGGCCAGATATTGTAGGGATATCTGATTTTTGACTATAAGGACCATGCTCCGGGCGCCAGATTTTTGCCTTTGATGATTCCTAGTTCTAGGGTTGGTCTGGCACGCTGAATCTAACCATCAAACGACTACGCTAGCAAATAAAGTCTTTAGCGTGCGCCCAAGTCTTTCCAGGATATCAGTCAAGTGCTTTAGCACTGAATTTTGCTGCCCAACATCAGAAATCCGTTATAGATATTCAAAACATTGTTATGTATACTTTAACACATGGTTATATATGCCTAACAGATGGGTTTAGTTAAGAAAAACAATATTAGATCTTGTGGAAAGAGAGCGTGAAGATTGATAATTATTTCGTGCAGGGATAGTGTATCTCCACTTTGGATGGCGCCCTGGGATTTGGGACTCTTCTAGATCTTTTAGAAGTTGGATTGTTGGAATAGACTTTGAAAACAAGTTTTTTTTCCGGGAGGGAAGAGACTTCCTATGTTTGTACCTTGTGTTTCATCGCGTTTGCTCCCTCCCTCCATAGGGATACACCCGCTTATGAGGTTGACCCCAAGATGCAATCCGGAAGTGCCGACTAGAAAATTTAGAACCCATAGATCATGAAAAGAACGGTGGTTTATATATACATATATACAAATTAGAACCAGCTTTATCTTTCTTGTTTTACTGATTAAGGCTTAAATTTCAAGCCATACCGTCGGATTTTCTTACAAAAAAATTTGCATTCCCAACTATCAACGATCTCCTCTAGCTAAATTAGTTTGGTTTTTAAAAGATTTGTCAATAGTGAAATAATACATTCCCCGCATTTTAACTTATAAAAATGTCGGCATTCGTTTTATTTGTTGCTGACTGTAACCGAAAAGATCTTCACACCGAGGGGTTCTGGGTTACAGAGAGACTGGATGTCGAGTCATGAATACCGATGTTCGGCAGGCTGCTGGGATTCCACTCAGGTGCCGGTCAGGATCCCGTCATGTTGGGGACGTCCCGGCCATACTTCTGACTTGGAGCATTGATTGAGCACGGAAGAATACAAGGCTACAGATAGGACGAAGGGTAAAAAACTCCGGTACTCAGGAAATGTGCTCCGTTAGCGTATTTGCATATACTTCTCATACCAGAGGCTAGAGCGCTAGATTCATAAGCTGTAGATGATGGGTTCGATCCCCACCGGCGCCAGAAATTTTGTCATCTCAGGGCTCGCTGAGAAAATTCCTGGTTGCACCCTGGACGTAGGCGCTAATGGCCAAGATTTATGTCGATGCGCCGTAAAAAAAAAAAAAAAACAAAAAAAAAACTTCTCATACCTGATGTGATTTTTAACGCATAGAATCTTAACTCCTTTTACAAGCAAACACTTTTTGCAATCTTGGAGTTGGGCCGATCGAAATTCAAACTTATTGCTTTACTTTTTCGTAGAGAATGTGTTAGGCTTTCGAATATTTTCTTACACGTTTCCTTATTTCTTCCAATTTTTTTTTTTTTAGATGCTTAGAACTTATTCGAAATGTACGAAAATTCAAAACTCGTTCCTATGAGCAAACATAATATTTGTTAATACTTATTCTACTTCTAAATATAACCAAAATGTATATATTTTAGTTTCTATAAATTATGAACGTGAGATAAAAAAATTATTTCAATCCGTTGTTTAAGACGTCCCAAAACTGAAATTATATGCGTGTTTTGTGAAAAATTGTCCGATTAGGATGAATTTTGGTACAACAATCGTTCGTCTAATTTGGTAGGTCAAGTTCGTTGAGCAGCGGAATCTGTCCACTGAAGATGGTTTTCGGAGAGAAATTTGCGCGAAAAATATTGTAACGCTTACGTTTTCAAGTTACTATGCTTGCAGGTGCTCTGTGTATAGGTTTGGAAAACGAATGAAATCGTTTTTATACCGGAATAAAGTTGATACAGCACGTTTTTCCAATTAATATTCAACTTTAGTGTTTAGAAACGATTTATGCAGTTGAAAATTGTTCCAGACTTTTGGAATTCACAAAAACTAAGATATTTAACCCTGCTCGAGTTAGGACCGTATGGACAGTTTATGGAATAAAGACTGAGACCGGTAGGGGTTAAATGTTGGTTGCGTTTGCGGTTAATTAAGGATATAAAATATATATTTCATTAACATATATCACACTAGTATTTCTAAAGTGACACAGCTCAAAATAAAAGTCAACTGAGCAAGTGTCACTCTTGCCTATGTAGGGGAAATAGCATTAAGACAGGACGAGTGACACAAGTGCCCTCTGGAGTACAAGCTCTGTAGCTATGTACATAAAGATATATTTTCTATGTCATAGTCATAACTGAAAAATTATTGATTGAATTGATTTTCACAGTTGTCACTTTAGAAATAATAGTGCGATATGTTTTGGGATCGTATATTAAAGTATTTCGGAAACGTTGGGAAATAGTTTTAAGTGGATGGTGGATATTCCAAAGCTAAATAAATTTTCTACAAAAATGGTACTGAAGCAATTTCAGTTGGTAAAAAAACATATGTTTGCAATCTACGAAGAAAAATCTTAGATTTCTATTCTTCCAAGAATTGCAGATATCCCCAACTGTAAAGGCCAAAATAGCATATCAAAATTGTAAAATGGTCAATAAGAACAAGGAGAAACTAGTGGACTCAAAAAACGACTGGTCCAAGCAAACAGAAAACAGTCAGGTAAACCTTATACCTCGCTACCTAGTTGTTAAACTCGGCGAAGAGGGGAAAACATTTAATGACGTTAGTCCCTTTGAAATAAGCCGATGGATTTCTTCCTTTGGGAAAAACATCAAGGTTAAGAAATTGAGGAAATCCGGCTTATTGTTTTTAGATTCGCCAAATAATGAGGTAACGGGAAAACTACTTGCTCAAAAAGCACTGAACAAATACAAAATAAGTGTTCAGCCTCACAAGACACTCAATCAAACGAGGGGCGTATTCTTCTGTCCTGAAATAAGAGATCTCAAAGAAGAGGAGATCCTCCAAGAATTAAAAGAACAGAACGTCTGTAAAATAAGACGACTTGGAGATCCAAAAAAGAGGTCGGCACTTTTCATGGCGACGTTTGACAATCCCCAACTTCCAGAGAGGCTCTATATAGGATACATCTCTGTGCCTGTACGTCTTTACGTTCCTCCACCACTCGTCTGCTATCGGTGCGGTTTACTTGGCCACCATAAGGCTACCTGTGAGAAGGAAGCAGTGTGCCGAAAATGCGCTGAACCGTTGCATGAAAATGAGTGCACAAGGGTTAAGTGTTGTATCTGTGGTGATCAACATCGAACGACTGTAAAACTCTGCCCCGTTTATGCAGAAGAATTTGAGGTGAAGAAAATAATGGTACACCAAAACCTTAATTACTTCGAAGCAAAACGACGGATTAAAAGCACAGGATCAGAGTCATACGCTAGCAAGGCGATGAGTACTCCATCTAATACCGAGGCTATAGACAAGCTGACTGCTTTAGTACTGGTGATGAGTAGAAGGTTAGAAGTCCTGGAGAAGGCGTTGGTCAAGAATCCGGGTGTCCCTGAAGCTGTGCCTCCCTCAGGAAAGGCTCCAGTTCTAAAAGATGCCTCCAGCAGTCTTCGACTCAACGCCGGCTCAGACGAAGAACCAAGAGCACGGATTATACCTGGAAGCCAAGACGAACCCGGAACGAGTCGTAAATCTCAAGGACGACTGAGCAAAAACAACCCACCAACAGACATACTACAGGACATTAGGAAATATAAAAAACGGTAATACTGGACAACTATTATTTTACATTCCTTTTTCTTTATACTTAATGTTTTCTTTAATTTTATCTTAAATGGTGTTTCATAATTCATTTTATCTGATCTCTAACATCAACGCCAATTTAATTGTTCTTAAACTATGTGGACTTCTATCTTCTAATATAAGAATAAGGTATAGCATTGGTTTTAACCATATGACTAAGTTCTTTCGTAGTTTCCCAACAACTCTTACAATTTTTAAAATTATTTCTTTTAATTACCGTTTTATCTCCTATTTTAAACAAAAATATTTTCTCTGGATATTTTTGTATACAAAAGCTGTATGTCTTAGTATTTTGTCATGTTTTATAAAATCCCACTTTAGTGTTATCAAAGCAAATTTGCTCCAGTGTGGCTGTTTACTTGTTTTAAATAAACCGTTATTAGTTTGTAGTTCGAAAATTGGACTTAATTTGAGATTTTGTTTTATATGTTTAGAGCAAAACTAATTTCATGACGATATTACAATGGAATATCAATGGAATCACCAGGCATATTTCTGATCTAAAACTCCTCCTCAGCCAGTCCAAATTACAAATCATTGCACTCCAAGAAACACACCTTCAACAAGGTAAGGGAATCAGCATACATGGCTATTCCCTCTACAGAAGAGACTACTCCTTGGGTGGTAGAGCTTGTGGCGGAGTTGCGATATTTGTAGAGGATAGCATCCACAGCGAACCTGTTCAGCTGAGGACAACTATCCAAGCAGTAGCTGTCTCAGTACATGTTCCTTTTCGTCTAACTGTATGTTGTATTTATCTTCCACCAAGTGAGCCCATAGACGTTCACGAACTCAATGACTTACTGACACAATTACCGACGCCTTTATTATTCTTAGGAGACCTTAATGCTAAAAGTGCAATGTGGCATTCATTGACCACCAACTATAAAGGCGTTCAATTACAAAATATATTTGAACAAAATGATCTCTTATGCCTCAACAACGACAGACCGACTCACCTTTGCCCAAAAACAGGGACATTCACTAATATAGACGTGACGCTCTGTACTCCTGACATTTACACACGGTTTTCTTGGGAAGTGAGTCGTGAACCTCACGGAAGCGATCACTTCCCCATTTTCATTACACAGAATTGTCTTAGACACCGTTTTAATGCTAAAAAAAGGTACAATACTAAAAAAGCCGACTGGGACGCTTTCCAGAGCTACGTGACGGACAAACTACTAACCTCACAAACAAGAACAATACAAGAACTGAACTCGGTAATTATTGAAGCGGCTAACGTAAGCATACCAATGACCAAGGACAAATACAAAACAACACCTGTTCCTTGGTGGAATGATGATTGCAAGACAGCAGTTAGAGATCGAAGAAGGGCCCTCAATTTATTCCGTAGAAATCCATCTGAAGTCAATCTTCAAAATTATAAAAGAAAAAAGGCGAAGGCCCAATGGACTATTAAAACCAGTAAAAAGAAATGTTGGGTAGATTTTTTGTCCAACATGAACAGAAACACACCCAAACAAGAGATATGGACCAAGATAAGACAAATACAGCATAGAAATTACAGACCCCCTATTTCTGGTATTGAATACTTAAACGACATAGTAACTAACCAACATGAAATTAGTAACATAATAGGGAGTTATTTCGCAACAATATCAAGCAATGACAACTACAATAATCATTTTTTACAATACCGACTTAACGCAGAAAACATGTCCCTTCCCATTACTGACGAACATGACCACCCCTTGAATGATTACTTTACTATAAACGAACTACAACATGTACTGTCGACAGTTCATCCCACATCTCCAGGACCTGACGGACTGACTTACGATATGTACAAAAATCTACCCAACATAGGCCTCGTCACGCTCCTTGATATATTCAATGACATCTATCAGAGCGGTGCCTATCCTCACTTCTGGAATGAGTCTGTAGTAGTTCCTATATTGAAGAAAGGGAAAGATAGCAAACTACCTTCGAGTTTCAGACCAATTAGTATGACAAATTGCTGTAGCAAACTTCTTGAAAAGATTGTCAACAAAAGACTAATTTGGTTTCTGGAACATAATAACTTAATTTCAGCTTACCAATGTGGTTTCCGGCCCCAGCATTCTACAACCCACCATATCGCTAGAGTCGAAAATGACATCTTAAATGCCTTTTTAAACAAGAAATCAGTTCTTGCTGTATCTTTAGACCTTGAAAAGGCCTATGACAGGGTATGGAGAAGACTGATCCTATCACAGATGCTTGAATGGGGAGTCCAAGGTAAAGTCTTGAAGTATTTGCACAGCTATCTTTCCAACAGAACATTCAGGGTGAGAATAGGCACTGCTCTCTCAGATGTATTTCTGCAGGAGAATGGAGTGCCTCAAGGAGGTGTACTGAGTACTACTCTGTTTAATATCGCTGTAAATTCCGTCATAGGCTGTATTTCCCAAGGAGTGTCTTATTGTCAGTATGCTGATGACCTCCTGATTTACACCTCATATTCACGACTTGACAAGGGACAACAACAAATACAGGCTTCATTAAAAAATTTAGAAAAATGGTGTACTAAAACTGGGTTTCAATTCTCTAACGATAAGACGAAATATATAATATTCTCCAGGAAAAGAGGAAACCAAATTGCCCAATTATCATTACACCAGAAAGCCATCGACGGAACTGACTTACTCACATTTCTGGGAATGACATTAGACAGAAAACTGACGTGGTTACCTCACCTAAAGGGACTTCTTACCAAATGCAAGACATCCTTGAATCTGCTAAGAATCCTTAGTAATACTAAATGGGGTGCTGACAAATGTACCATGCTCACATTCTATCGTTCCTATACCAGGTCTCTTCTGGATTATGGTTGTGTAGCATATTCATCTGCCAGTCCAACCGCTCTTAAACTACTCAACACCATACACAACACTGGACTAAGGCTTGCGACAGGAGCATTTAGGACCAGTCCTTCAGAAAGCCTGTGTGCATTAGCTGGCGAACCACCATTGCACATCAGGCGTCGAATGGTGTGCTCTAAATTTATTTTAAAGTCGAAAGGACTCGGTACACCATGTGTAACCGATTTTTTAAATAACCCACATTTTAACAAATACTTAATGGCAAACTACAGAAGGAAACCATTAATTGTAAGAGTTTTAGAAGATAGAAGATTCCACATCCTGACAGAAACAGCAATCATCCCAAACACATTCACTGACATTCCACCTTGGAGAGTAAAGAACTTAAGGATTGACTTAACATTAACAAAATACAAAAAGACTGACCCAACTTCTACTGTATTTTATAAAAATCTAGTAAACTTAATGATGCGACAGGATACTGACACGTTGTACATTTGCAGTGACGGTTCCAAGACTAAATTCGGAACAGGAGCAGCTGCAATTGTTGACGACAACACTTACCTACTGAAACTACCCGACGAGACGACTGTATATACAGCTGAACTGCACGGAATACTGTTAGCACTAACAAACGTTCAAGACAGAATTAATCGACACATAACTGTTTGCACTGACTCCTTAAGTTCGTTACTCTCCATCCAAAACATGTACAGTACACATCCAATCATCAGTAACATATTATCACAAATATATAAACTACAAAACAATAATACACACATTACGTTGCTATGGTTACCTGGACACGAAGACATCAAACTCAGTACTGCCGTCGACTTACAAGCAAAACTAGCCACTCAAAGACCAACCTTTGACTTACATACTGTGACTTCATCGGACTTATACAAAACATTACTGACTTACATTCAGTACGAATGGGAAAGTGAGTGGTATCAAGCAGAAACAAAGTTAAGAGAAATTAAAAATACAACGAAAGCCTGGTCAAAGGAACACTTCTCTCGACGAGATGATGTTATTTTAACCAGGCTTCGGATTGGACACACTCTACTTACCCATTCGTACTTACTAGAAAGAAAGGACAGACCAACCTGTAAATACTGCAATGAGACTCTGACAGTTAAACATATACTTACAAACTGCAGGCGACTCATTAACTTAAATATCCCCCACGACTTACAAGACTTACTGACAGAGGGTAGCCCACACATCCGTACAATCCTCAAACATTTGAAAAACACACATTTATACAACAAGCTGTAAATAGTTCACTTAACTTTCACATCCACTATTTCAAAATTTTATATTTACATCTAATTATTACTTTAGTGTTACTATTTGTTCTGTTTTTATTTTATTTATTTTTTTTTATTTGTTTTTATTTTTTTTTTTTTTTTTGTTTACTTTATCTTCTTTTTCCCGTTTTGTTAACATTTAAGTTCTTTAATTATTCATTTACCTTTTCTTTTCTTTTTTTTTTTTTTTTTTTTTTTTTTTTCTTGACGTAACAAACATAAAATGAGTTTGTCGCCAATGTTGCGATGCTCAACAATGAAATAAAATAAATAAATAACGATGATCAACAAGATTCGCAGTGTACTTCAAGTATCACCCCAATATAACTTTGCATCCAAGCACGTAAGTTTGCTCACAACGCCGTCGATAACAAAATTCTATCAAGTTGAAATGCGCGACCTGCTTGGACTGGCAGAAATCGACCGCTGCCTCCAAGTTTTTGCGCAACGACAGATGGCCCAACAGACAACTTCGTCCCCAAACTCTACCGTTCCTCATTTCCATATCTCGGACTCATCGGCCGCATTTAGGAACTTTATACAGCTGTTAGGGAAGTGGGACGGTTACAGTCGCCACCGGCAAATGGACCATTACACCAGTAGGAAATGGAGGAACACGCTTCGGGAACACTTTGAGTGACGTTCGCTTGAACGTTTTCACTTTCACCATTGATTGGAAGGATAAACTTTTGGCGGAATGGAAAATGAGTGACAATCATTTTGATAAATATTTAATTTCATATCTTTATAGTCACTTTCAGGCAATTTTAAATTCGCCTACAACGAATCAACATAACAAAACAATAACAAATACATCATGGTGGTAAGGCTGCTTTGAAGACATTTCACAATAGTCCACGGAGTATACTGTAAGAAACTAGTCAAAGTTAGATTTTGAGGAGGCACGCGATTATCGTGGGAAAATAATTGTGGTAGGAGTTAATCGAAACTTCCTCGAATTTTTTTAAACTTATACAAAATGGCAAAAATTGCGTGTTAATGAACTTCTTCTGGTCAGACCTCCGGAAGTATTCATGTCAGAGACTTTTTACCCCCGAACGCGTAAAAAGATGTTAAAACTCAATTTTCTATATTTTTTTTTATTTACAAAATGTCTGAATTGATTTTCAGCTAAGCAAAATAGCAATAATTATGTGCAATAGGCCGAAAAATAGACATTAAGGTCCTTCATTTCCTGCGAAGAATTTGTTACTATATAATAAAACGACCCACTAAATTTCGTTTTTGTCAGTTAGATATTCTTTGCAAAACAATTTTTCAATTGAGGTGTTAACAAAAAACAATAACATTTTTCTAAATATTGAAGTTTCCAAACGAAATGCTTAAAATAAAGCAATGCTTAAAATGAACTCAAACTAGCTGGACCGGCGTCATCTTAGCGTTAATTCTTGTAGTTCACATCAAATCAAGTGTTGAACATAAGAGAACAATTTAAGTTTGATTCACGGTGAGACAATCACACCAGCATTTCCAATGGGCTCGTTCACGCCACACCGTGTGGAGCCCTAACCGAGACCGTGTTTCATCCGTGTGTTTGACCTTTCAAAGCCTTACCTAGTATTAAACGAGACATAATCAGTTTTTATGATGTTTAACGAATCGTGTTGTTCCTTGAAATGGGAGTTTGCAACTCATGGAACCGACGGGATTATTTCCCTCCAAATTTTGCGCGGGACTATGAGAGGGAGGATAGGCAACCCAGCAAGGCCGTCATTGGCTAAAGGTGCCCCCACCTTCCTCTAACCGTCCTCCCGTCCTCAGCCAAGTAACATGCTACGTTTTAAAACAGTTTAATAATGTTACGTAATAATCAGTTTTTATTGAGTTTAAATTAGAGTGTTGTTCATTTTAATGGAAATGCAAATGGTGGGACCATCTAACTGACCGTGCTATAGGCAGAGTCTAAGTCTACGCCTTCCCCAAGTGACAAGTTATACCTTTCCGACTATAGTTCTGCTCATTTATATCTGTAACGGACAAATAGATCAATTATAAATATCTTTGTCAATTATTTTCGTTTAGGAGTAAATCCTAGATAACTTCTAAAGAACCGATTTTGCATCTTTTTCTTTAAACACTTTTTATTTATTTATTTATGATATCCACCGAGTTTCCTTGCAAAATAGTATAAAGAACTTCTAGTATTTTAAAATTGATTAACTGGTTCCGGAGAAAGCTCTCATTAATAATAGAATGATTACGATTATTTTTACCACAAATTTAGGTGGGATTGGAGAATATTTGAAACAAACTCAAAACTTCTTTTAAGAGTGCGACCTCAAACAGCTAAATTTGAAGGAAAGCCCTAAAACATGGCAAATGACAGACAAACATGTCTACATTGTAGACAACAAAATAATAAAAAAATCATCATGATGTCCTTGAGCGAGTAAAATAGATTATCAACCGCATGGACATTTAGTAACCTCCTTCAAAGGTTTTTGAATAAATATCAGATTATTTTTAGTTCCTAGAAAATCGAAAAAACGAATTGAAGTGTAATTATGAAGAAAAGCATGTGCTTTGAAAATCTTTTGTTTAAACTCAAAGGGTCCATTACAAAATGTTAAACAATAAGAACGGAGCAGCAATCGCCACCATTAAAATTGATAAAACTTCTTCCACTATCCAACTCTCTTTGAAAGTTGTTCAACAATAAATACTTGAAAGATAAAGCTCTGTCGCCAAACATTTCCCTCTTTTCATTCATCTTCTTTTTGCTGTTGGCATTGTAATTTTTTTTTTACCACTGACTGACAAAAAAAAAAAAAAAAAAGGGAGGAGTGTTTACTGAATCACGACAGGATGAAAGGGCCTTTGAGGAAACAGGTGGCGGCGGCTAAAGACAAAGAGATTAAATATAATTTAAAAAACACTTAGAGGGTAAAGGATGGGAAGGTTGGCATTACTGCTTTGGATGGCTTTATGACTGCTGTCCAACCTTTTGGAACGCACCTGCCTTTATCAGACTGCAGTGCCATCAACTCTTGTTCTGTGGGATAGCCTGAGCTCGACATAAACTAATTACTAACATTCGCACTTTATGTATGAAACATAATATTTTTTCTCTTGGTTTATGGAATGAAGAATTTGAGACCAATCTCAAGTTCAGGGAGAGTCGAATGATTCTTAGGCTGGAGAATCATAAAGAGCACAATTCTGAGCAATGTCCTGATAAATAAAAATAACAGTTCTTTTTCTTTTGAATTTCATTCAACCAGCCTATTAAAAGTAAAAAAGGTGATTTCACTACGATGCACAAGTTTTGACAAGTTTTATTGGAAAAATAATGAGTGGTACGTTTCGCCTTTATTAACCGGCAGCCGTTGAGGTCGTCGAGTAACATTTGTTGCAGAGCCGAAGATAGAGGGCTTTGTTCGGCCTTAGAGGGCTAGATGGTGTAGAATTAGGTCCTGCTAAACTGCGCAATGAAATACATATTTCAGTTTCTAGTGGCGCCATGGTCAGTCCACACCAATGCGAGAGCACCGTGGGGAGAACGTCGTTGTCAGACCGCACCAGTGCGGGAGCAGCGATGGATACGTTAAACAGATTATGGAACTCCATAAATAACTAGTTTCATCAAACCTCAGATGCTTAAATATGATTAGGACAAAAGAATGACATCTTACAGATTGCCAAGGAAGCTCCTTTGTGGTATGCTGGGTGACACAAGAAGGCAGGAAAGCCTAGACTTCGTTAGCTGGAGACGTACCCGAAAGCAAATGGGATTTGCCGTGCGAGTCGTTAAGCACCAGACAGTGCTGCAATGAACGAGCTGTTCGCTGAGGCCTTCGTCCTTCGCGGTCTGTAGAGCCCGCCTGTAAGTAAGTAAGAATAACAAAAAGTTTCGTTTGGTAGCTAAATATGTCTCGAGGTATGGGTCTGGAGAATGCTCCATTGGCCGAAAAGTGGTAGTTAGAAGGAGCAAGGTCTGGCGAATAGGGAGAATGCGTCAACACTCCTCCCCCAGCTCTATGATTTTTTCTTGGGTGATTCTGTATAATCATGTATTCTGAATATTCTTGGGTGATGCTCCAGAATCACCCCTTTCCTGTTGATCAAGGAGGGTCTTTTTTCCATAAGATCGGATGGCACCCGTTGCAATTGTTAAGAGTAAACCTCACTAGTGACAGTCTCCCCTTGTTTTAGAAAGTCATAGAGGATAATGCCACGGACGTCCCACCACACACACAGCAACAACACCTTCCTGATGGTCATAGTCAGTTTAGGGGTTGGTACTGGAGATTGGACTTGAGACAACCATTGTTTTGACTTCATGTTGTCATAAAGGATTCATTTTTTATCTCGGGTGACAACTCTCCCCAGAAATGGGAGACATAATCTATCATGGGACCGAACAACTTAATATTAAATGAAATAATGATCCACAGATAATTGTATGATTATTTACTCCACAAAGATTAGTATAGTTTCAGGACCAAAACACATCTTATAAGATTGTTGATTGCTTTTGGGTACCCCTATTATATGGGCTTCCACTGTAAATCTTCAATTTCATAGCTATCTGGACCACAGGGATCCATGTAAAGGTGATAACTCTTTGAGGTGCGGCAAGTAAGTAAGATTGCAGAAGGAGAACACATGAGTTGATCTCTAAGCTATATAAGCTTAACTCGACGAACGGGATTGTGTGGGTTTTGGTTTAAGAATAAGGAATTTAAGACTTGGGACGGTATAGTTTTAAATTAAATTTAGTTCGATAGACCAAGATTGTAGTCGGATATTCAAGCTATTGTGGAGAGAGTTATATTCCAACCGTTTTTGTTTTTGGAAGAATATTTTACTACAAGAATAGGATTTTACTGATCGAAGATTCAATAATCTATTTTCTGAATTGAACACATTGTTCAAAAAAATGAATTGTCCTACACCTTAACACAGCAGAGGGAATTCGAATTTTACGACTTAAAATAAAATGGATAAGGCATTCAATTCATACTTATGGAAGATTTCAAAGATTTTTACAATGGCCTTTAACGCTTTATGTTATTAACTTATGTGAATTTGTAAAAAGCTTTACGAGTAAATGAGAAGCGATGAAGGGAATTTAGAGGTCCTTTGCCTAAAAAG
Organism: Gonocerus acuteangulatus; assembly: GCA_946811695.1. Taxonomy (NCBI): domain Eukaryota; kingdom Metazoa; phylum Arthropoda; class Insecta; order Hemiptera; family Coreidae; genus Gonocerus; species Gonocerus acuteangulatus. The sequence goes on from OX328129.1 coordinate 42,181,298, forward strand.
ATTAGTCCTAAAAGGCCTTCCCCCACTCTCTTCCCAACCCCTACTCCTCGGAATCCTGATTATCATGTCAGATCCTTCCGGTCAATCAGCTACAGTTTCCGCTGTTTGCACAGCTCCACTCCACAATCAGAGCCCCTTCCTCTGAATAATTTAAAAGTAAATTCAGTCCTTTCCTCTTTTATTATTCCCCACCTTTTACTTCTTTTTGTCTCCCCTCCCTTCTAAACCTACCCTCCTTTTCGGGGGTTTTCACTCTTGTTTTTTCAAGCACCGTCGTAATCCTTCACATTTTAATTTTTTTTTCTATTTAAGTAACTACAAGTTTTTTTGGCCTGACATTCAATAATTACCTCAAATAGTTGAATTCAGTAATACTTTTTATCAGACCTAAAACTTGCTCTTTGCAGTTGAACACAATGTTGGGCAAAACTAAAAACTAAAACAAAAACTAAATTGACTTTTTGGAATAAACTAAAACTAAACTAAAAATTGCAACCTAAAAAAAAACTAAAACTAAAATTATATTAATTAATGGATTTTAACTAAACTAAAAGTAAAACTAAATCTTTGTGAAATGACTAAAAACTAAATTAAAGCTTTAGTTTAGTTTTACTAAAATAACATGAATTAATATAAATCATATGTTATTTCGATAATTAAGTAAATTATTAAAACTATATAACTTGATTAAGAATAAAGACCTATTTTCGCTGTACCTTGCCCGGGTAGACCCCGGCCTTCACCGGGCCTTTGTAACCGAGTGGAGACTGGGCCCCGGCCGGGCCTCCGTCCATGCTACTCCGACAGTTCCGTCCGGGCCGTCGCCGTGTCGTCTGTTTGTGCCTCAAAAATGTACTTTTCCGAAGAAGATTCAGCAGCAATTGCACTTGATGAAGAGCAAAGGGAGAAACTAGAAGAAGATTGGGCGTGCATCCGACTTGACGTATGCGTAAGCTGGAAGGAGAATTTGTCAATCTGTATAAAAAACGATTGGACGATGAAACTAAATTCTTTGGTTATTTTCGAATGTCCAAAAAATGTCTTAATGTTTTACTTCTTAAGGGTCTCACGAAACAGTAGACACCATTACATGAGCGCATTCACCTACTGAGCGTTTAGCAGTGTGTCTCAGGCAAGTCATTAATAACCAAGTGAACAATTTATTATTAATGATAATTGCAATTATGTAATTAAACAGTGCTGCACAACTGAGAGAGGGAGCCGGGCCGGGCCGGGAAAGAATGTCCGTGTCCCGGCACGGGCTCCACACGGTGTAGCCCGTGTATAATCTATATATTACTAATTCAGTCATTGTATATCTACTTTGTACTGTCTACGTTCTATTCATATTTTTGTTTGCCAAGAGTTTTTGTCATCCGAGTGTCATAGTTCGTAGAGGTTCTACTTGAAATGTGCTTCATCCACTTCCCATATTTCTACCTTCAAATACTTCGATATTTATATTGATGAATCGCTAAGAAAATATAATATGAACGAGTGCATTCCTGTGTCGACTCCAATGATATCTAGTCTCAAACTCGAGCAAAATTCAGAAAAAGTTCTTCCAGCGTATCCTTATCAAACTCCTTTACCTATCAATTGGTACAAGATCAGATATTTCTTATCCAGTAAGTTTTTTAATCTAGTACAGCACGTGTTATGGACATGATCACTGGATGGTAGCGAAACAAATCCTCCGTTACCTCAAAGGGACCAGAAATCTGAGTCTTGCCGATCTAAGTCCGAAGAGAAGCGAATACGTTTTCAGTACATAATTGTATTGACTTATACCGCCTTCCTCAAGAATGAGGATAAGAAGTATAAGCTTCTGTGTAAGTTGGCTACTCTCAGTTTCCTGTACTTTGTGATGCCTAATCTATCCCATTTCTTTGAAATGTTGTTAACATTTTTTAATACTAAAAAAAAGCTGGTCATTTCTATTCAAAGCTTTCCAAATGTCACTAGGAACCGCGCTAAGATGACGCAGTTCCTGCGAGTCGGACTTTTTACTACTGATGCACTATTTTGATCAATACAGGTCAGGATATCACCAATTCTTTGGAGAATAAGAAACTGTGGCTTTTTCTCGTAATTTGCAAACATATGTTCTTTGATAAAATAAATTAGTAAACTAAAAACTAAAACTAAACTAAAATCACAAATTTAGGTCTCTTTTACTAAACTAAACTAATTGCATTACTAAAAACGGAGTCCACATAATTAATAATTATACAAATCTAAAACTAAAAATACAACATTAGTTTAGTTTTTCTTAAAGAAAACTAACGTTAGTTTAGGTAACTAACGTTAGTTTTGCCCAACACTGGTTGAACATTTATTACTCCATGGATAAGAGGAAATTTAACCTTTGATGTCAACTCTTCCTCGTTTCGATTAATAATGTCAAAATATGCGATTGTCCTGCGATGAGCGATCACTGCTGTTGGCTAACCTACGAGGTATTTCACTACTTTTTAATTGTCTGTCTACAAGCAGTCGGAAGTAGAAGATCGCGTCGTGCTTCCAAAATTAAGATGACCTCCTCTCCATAAAAGTAGCTTCTTCGAATCTTATCATGAATAAGACGACATAATCAAATGAAATTATCACGAAAGAAGTTCTACTAGATGAAAGTGTAATTTTTGCTAATATCGTGTTATGGAATCACGGGGCCTTTACAGTAATCACTTTTACAGTGGGGGTTTTCAGTAATCAAATTATTAATTTTCACGTAACGGCCGTAGTTATTGATTTCGTACTAAGAAATAGATAAGATGAGACAAATGTGTCGTGAACATTATAAAAATTGATGCAATGGGACTAGGGGTTAATATGCAACACATTCCAAAGTAAAATAGTAATGAATAAAGTGGAACAGTTTGCACTTTTACCGCGAAAAAATTGAAATGTTTTATATCAACAGAACGATGTAAACCCTATTAGAATGTAAACCGAAGTATTTCTGGATATTGGTATCAAAAGTGGGGACTTCAATATTTACGTCAAACTAAACTAAAAATATTTGAAGACTCCAAAATGAAATAATATTAACTTGATGACTAAACTGTTCTATGGCCATTATGCCAGACTCTAAACAAGGTAAATAACATATTTTACTATTTAAAATTACCAAAAAAACTATCTACTCAAAATTGTTCTTATTTGTATATTGATTTTTCAAAATTGAAAAAAGGGTTTATTACTAAAAAATGGTTTCCTTGAACTATCCTGAATGGATCAGGTGCGTAAATGCGATTAACTAATCAGGAGACATTTTTTAATGTTCCGGGTTTATGGTATGTCGGGAAATTTTCATTTGTATTTAACGTATTGTTGAAATACAAACATTTATCAAGAAATGCGACTTTCCAGGAATTTAAACGTTCCCTCTTCACAGTTTGTTCACCGCAGGCAGATATGGACATCTCGTGTGAAAAATTAATAAATTTTGCAAAGGCAGTAGTGTAGAGATAGGAGTCGTGTTCTCGCAATGTATATACCTTTCAAATGAAAAATAAAGCTTGGTCGATTTCGAGTTCCAAAAATCGGTTTCACGGACTGGCCGTCCTCTGAAACAATTTTAAAAAACGGGGAAGAAAGATTCTGAATAAGTCGAGGACGAAAAAGTGGGCACTTCAGATTCAGAGAATGAATAGATATACAATCAGGGAATAGTTGGGATTCGGCTAAGAAAACCTCAATACGATTTTTGTATTATCAACAAATTGTTCTTTTATAATGAGTTGATCTGTATTTATAGACATGTCATTTATCTTACTGATAAACCTTTTTTCTGTGTATTAATTTCTGTTTTTTCTTTGTTTCTTGTCATTTTAGCTGACGAAGGCTACCAAAGAGTAGCCGAAACGTCCTGAATATAGATTTTTTTACAAAAATCGTATCGAGGTTTTCTTACCCGAATCCCAACTGTTCCCTGATTGCTTACCACTTCGACGGCTAACTATCTAATCTTCATGATGAATAGATATAGTTGAATAATTTTAGTTCAGTTTTTAAATTTAATTTTGAATAAAAAGTATATATATATATATATATATATATATATATATATATATATATAATTTAAAAATATATTGTAGAACGCGATTAAAAAAAGAAAGAAATCTGTAAATTTAATTATAAAAAAAATAATAGAAAATACTATAATAATAATATAATTAAATTCGTTAATAATATAATTAAATTGGTATTAGTCAAGCTTTGAGCAAATAATTCTAAAGCAAAACAAAAAAGTTTAATAGTAAAAATATTTTCTATTGTTCATTGTCTGTCTAGTAATGATAATAAAGATAATAATAATGACAATTATTTTATAGAAAAATAAAAATAATGTGTATATTCCATATAAATTACTTCTTACAAGTACTTTATTATCATTATTCATCCCCGCTATTTTTTTATTTTTTTGCGTTTAACGGCGTATTAACAATTTGGCTATCAACGCCGGGCTATCAATAGGTTGCCACCCTTTTTATAATGCCAACGGCACGTGGTCGATCTCCGCTATTGTTCTATATAATAATGATACTAATAACCGCGACGATTTTTCAAGCTAAATATGCCACCTGGACCACTGTGTGTCGGCGCGCCCTAAAAAATGGCAGGCTTTAAAAAAAAAAACCCATTATTTTGTGCTTTACATGTTTGACCCCCTCTTCAGGGCCGAATGAACTTAGTACATCTCATTTCAGCTTTAACTTAGAAAGACGTTCTACATACAGATCCACATTAAAACAACTCTCCCTCCCTGTCTGATAAACGCCTTTCTAATTTAAGGATCAGATGAGATTTACTAAGTCAAGTTGCTCCTAAAGAGGCGTCAGGTTACGTGAAACATGTAGAGCATCAAACACAATAATATTTATGAAAGATATTTTAAATATATGACCTTATGTCATTTTTTAAGCACATTATTGACAACAAGGGATCAGGCCCTTACAATATGGGGAAAAAGTAATTCTATATTTCTATAATCGCCCAGTGAAAATTACCACTGAAAAGATTCTGAAATTCTTTTTTAGCTGTAGGGAATTCAGCTTTGAGCTTGCTAAATCCCTCGTCACTCTTTAACAAGGAAGCGGGAAAATGTATTTAACTTTTCCTTGTTAAATAATCTTCAGAAGAAGATTCCAGTTAAATAACTGGTGCCAGAGGAAAGTGTACTTTTAGCTCTCTTGCTAATTTGGTGGTAAAGTTTTCCGGACCTGCTCACCTATTATGGCCGATGTGCCCTCCTGTGCGGTAAATTTCCATACAAATTGCTTTTCTGATCAACCTTAATTACTCCTCCTAGTACTTTAAATATTCCCTAGCAGAAGTTTTCCGCGACATAACTATAGGCCTCTGGAAGTTTTCACGTTCATTTTGTCTATTAATAGGAAAAATAAGATTCATAAAAATCGGAATTTTTCTTATTTTTTACCAATATCATCCTGAATCATGGGCAGAAATTTTCATAATGACGTAGATATTTTTTAGCATAAATATGCTTTAGCGGTGACTAAACTGAAAAAAAAAGGTTAGAAAAAAGTGTCACAAATTGTGTCCGCTGGCTTTGGCGCATGCGCAGAGGCGTTCACGCAAGCGAAGTGGCCATGTACAAAAATATGACTGTATGTTATAGAGTACACTACATAGGTTTATTGGGTGGACCTCGCGTTAAAAAAAAAGTGTGAAAGAAGGTAACCGCTGGCGTTCGCGTATGCGCGGTGGCCATGTGCGAAAAAGAAGACTATACGTTATACAGCACTTTACATAGGTTTGTCAGGTGGACGCAGCCGTCCCAAAAAGGTGTCATAAAAAAGTGAACGTTGGCGATCGCGCATGCATAGTGGCGATCGCGCATGCATAGTGGCGGTCGTGCATGCGCAGTGGCCATGTACGAAAAAGAAGACTATGTTATAGAGTACATTACATAGATTTGTCGAGTGGACCTAGAGCATATTTATGTTCCTGAATTTGAGCAGAAGGCTCGAAACGAAATAATTTTTTTGTTCTTTTTTTTGGGATTGATCGACATCCAGGCGCCAATTAGCGATCTATAGCGGGCGAGCTATAGGTTGCCATCGTTCCTAAATAGCAATAGTGTAGCAGGAACCTCAACCTAACCGCTACAGGCGGAGCTCGAACCCACATCATATTAGGTTAGGATCTGCTACGCTAACAACCCTATCACGGGGAGCTTCGTCAGTGTAGGTATTGATTTTTGGGATACGGGTGAAGGAAAAGTTTAACGGAAGTAAGGTCAACGGTAACGAACCGGAAATTGTTACTGACAGGAAATTAAATCCGTAATTTGGTAGGTATTAATATTTAAACATTGATATGTCACAGATAAGAAACAACCATTATTGTTGACGACCTGAACCTAGTTGCCGGATATGACCCCCATTAAAATCAACATGTCTAAATAAAAGTGTGTGTTTGTAGAACGATACATGCAAGAGTTCGTTAGCCACTAATATCGGTAGTCCTGAAGAGGGGTTTACTCAGGACCCAAACCAGTAATTTGCCCTTGTTGGCTTTAATTTTTGTTCTATTTCATCGAAGCTCGATATTCGTCGTGGTCATCTAAAGAGAAAAATACTTTTTAAAAATAAACTAGCGGATTATTGTGAAAAGCATCATTAATATGGAGAATTTCTGTAATAGGAATGATTAGTTACCAGAGTTTTGTTAATATGATTTGAGTGAATATTACAATTCTACTTTTGTTTGTATACTTTTCTATAAACTTATTTAAATCAATATTCTTTAGTGCTTCGATTGAACTATAAATTAAAATATACAGTTTTTTGGATTTAATGCGCTTATAATTTGCATAGGATGAGAATTATTTCCTAATTAACATTCAATTAATTATGTTATTTTGTAATCCTCCTTGCTTATGTCTTTGTGATTAGAGTACAGCGGCATCATTGGGATGATTTAATTCAGCGTTGACTAATGTTTGGTTAATGGATCACACAGACGTTGCTTTTTAACGACCTCATTCAATCATATAATGATGTTTGTCAAGTTTTAACGAGGAAAAACAAACTAAATCTTTGATCAATATCGTGTTTGCACAAAACGTTAGTTCTTTTATACATTGAACCCGAATCTGAGAAGAAAAAATATGTTCCATTTGAAAAAGTGAGTTTTTGGTCTGAAGTGCCCACCGATTGAGGTACTTCATGTTACGACCAATCTTTATAAATAAAAATGATGTCTTAGATTCTCGCGATTGATACAAATGTAATTAAACAACTATTACAATTTTTGGTTTTGTCATTTCTTGACGTTTTAAACAAGCTGCAGTGTCCATGGAACGGAATTCATATATAGGACCTTTTTTTGGTGCTAATGGCCCTAGGAATCTATGAACAAAAACAAAAAAAAAAAAAAAATGATTTTTACTCAGTGACCTCTTAATATTTCTAAGGGGCGCGAAATTCCAAGTGGTTTAAAAAATTATTTTTTATTTTAAGAGCTGAGCAACAACGGCGATATACTCTTTTTAAACAAGAAACAAATACAAGTTTATGTGTCCACAATTATGTGTAACTTAAAGAACTAAATCCAACAATGGCAGCATAAAACAAAACTTAGCAGATTTGTGTACAGAATTAAGGATTATACTATGATTATTACAAAAGTACATTTACACAATAGTGTATTTACATAGCATAACACAAAAATTACTAACATTATTTAATTATTTATTGGGTCATTAAAATTAGTTGATATTAAGTTATATATATCGCACATTTCTAAAGTGACTCAACTCAAAATAAAACTCAACTGAAAATGTGTCACTCTTGCCTATGTAGGGGGCTTGGTAATGAGACAGGAAGATTTCAACAAGTGCCCTCTGGTGTAAAAGCTCTGAAGCTAGGTACATACATAGGTTTTGATGGTTGATAAAGATATATTTAGCATGTGAATAAATTTAAAAATTAATTAATTAAATAAAAATAAATTAACCCCGATTTTTGGGTTGTGTCACTTTAGAAATACTAGTGGGATATATATTTATATATATATATATATATATATATATATATATATATATATATATATATATATATATATAAAGAAGGTATTTTAACTGAAATCAGATTTTAGTTAGACCATTGAAATAATATTTCTAAAGGCTTCCGCTTAAGAATCTAAATGTTCTCTTGGAATCAAATTGTTGTGTGTAGGTTGTGGTGTTTTAAAAATGTAAATATGGCGTAAATGAAGGGGCTAACGTCTGACTGTAGTTCCTGTTAGTTATAAGGCAATTTTATTTGTGAATTTTGCATTTCGTTAGTAGGTGCTTTACTGTCAATGAAAAGTTACACTATCTACAAATGGGTAGATTTTTCTTTGTCATTAAATATGAGTGAGTTAGTAAAGTGTGACCTATCCGTAATCTGCATAGTATAACCCCTTCTCGTTTAATTCTGCGGCTACTTGAGCTCCATTCGTATATAGTATTTTTGATTCCTCTCAGTTTGATGTTTTGTGTGTTCTTCAAGTGTTTTTGCCATATTTCTTGCATGGTATTAAAGATGTATTTTTTCATGACTAGAGTCATTGTTCTATGTTATTATTCTGTTTCCTTGTTGACAATTTTGCTTGAACATGGGCAGCCCTGCTTCCTGTGATATTTGTAAATCCGGGTATTTCTTTAAAATAAGGTATCACCAGATAGGCTACTAAGTACTGCTGGCCTAGTAAATAGAATCGGTAAAGATTCGAAGAAAATATTCTAGAAATGAGCTCAATTTAATTTACCACATACCATAAAAATATATTTGACATCCATAAAACGCCAGTCGGATTCCATGAAATGCTCCATTCCCTGAACTGTTTTCCAAAGAGTGAACAGTAACAAAAATTTAAAAAAGAAAAAGAAAATGAAATATAACAAAAAAAAAAAAAAAAAAAAAAAACAAAGCTGTAGAAGCAAACAAGGGCTGTAGAAGCAAAAAGTGTAAAACGAAAGCTAGCTGAAGTTGTTAAAAAGTGAGTTTATATTAATCCGTACGACTCTCGATATATGGGCATTCGTTGCGGATTAAGAACTTCCATTTTAGACGGATACATTTTTTTCTGCATGCAACGTTTTTTTTTCTTTATTTTTTCCTACCTTATCCCTGAGTTTAATATGAGTTTTATTTTTAACACAGCCAAAATTTATTTTTTTAGGATAAATTTAAAAAGTCGTACTCTCAGGAACTGTGTCATCTTAGAACGTTTTTGTTCATATCCCTAGTGTCATTAGTAAGGTAACAGAAACAGTTATGGGCAGGTTTTGATCTTTCGTGAAAAATATAAAATCAAATCTCAAAGAGAAGGAAGTTTTAAGGCACCAAAACAGGAAATTTCCAGTATCTTAACCAAAAATGACTCATTCCACCTCCTCATCATTCGCTCTGGGAAAACAATATTACCAATACGTCATTTTCTTACCTCGTTTTAATAAAATACTCATTTTACTGTTAAATGTAAATTAAAACAAAAACAAATATTTTTTTTTTCATTTGTTGGTGTTTCGCTTCATGCTGATGTACACCTTACATTTGTTGTTTATTAAGTACGTTATGCATGTATTATCACATTATATTATGTATGTATGTATATATATATATGAATGCATAATTAGATTATATGTACATTAATGGTGTCACCTATGGTCTGATACGTAAGTGTGTTGAGAGAATGGTTTGAAAAAAAAAACGATCCCTGGCAAAAGGACAGACACAGAGTAACGGGAAATTAGTATAAAATTGTAAGTTGTATTTATATTTAAGGCTGAGATAGAACAAATCGTTTCTGGCGTAAGAGAGTTTTGCAGCAAGTTTTGCAGCTTTATAAACAGCTAGTGGTGATCAATTCCTTATTTATAGAAAATCATGTTAATATATCTACGTATTATTATTTTTGAATGTATTGGGACAATACTAATTTGGTACTAGCAGAGGAAAGTTTGTTTTGTATATGAAAAGCCTCATTTCCGTTTTTCTGAAAAAAAAATTTTTGGTCATTAGATCGGGCTGAAAAATAATTTTGAATAACTGCAACATACATTCGAATCTGTAGAGAAAAACACCCAGAATGTTCATAAAGAAGGAATTTACACGAGAGACGAAAATGAGAGAAATGTCTGAGTTTGCTCGTTTTTACTAAGTGGTGTACGTCAAAACATGAAGGATCTCCAATTAAGAAAGCACCCTTCAATCCAAGCAGCCAGAACATACTCAATTATGAATAAGGAAAACTTAAACAATATGTACTTGCCTTAAGAACGGAAACCCAATTTGACAGCGAAACTCACCTGCAACAAAAAGTACACTGTTAAATATATAAATCGATAAATTCTGATGAATTTTTTTTTTTACTTATAATTTTATTAGAATAAAAATCGTGATTGAATAATATTACAATTATTAAATCACGAGTTAACTAATATTCTGTTTAATTGGTGTTCCACAAGGGTCTGTTTTGGGACCTCTGCTTATCCAACTGCGGATAAATGATTTAGTGCCTTATCTAGAAAATTATGAAGTTTTTTTCAACGCAGATGACGAAAAGATTGTTTTCGAACAACCAAATGCAAAATGAAATCAAATCAAGAACTAAAAAGACGGACAATAATAACCAAGAAGTTCTTCTGGCCTAAAAACATAAACAAAATTAAACTTCACTAAATAAACTTTCTTAAGAATAAGGAAAATAAGTGTATTTTAGATAAAGTAAAAATATGTAAGCACATTGATAAGACAAAAATAAATCAAGAAATCAGTACTCAATTTTACTCACTGATGCTTGATGACAATTTGAAAGTTCTATTTTTATATGAATGTAAATTTGATTTTTTTTTTTATTTACCGAATTTCGAGTTTGATGAATAAAATTATTCGAATTTTATAAGACAACGCTTTTAAAAAAGGTGAATAATGTTCATTTCTTATAGATAACAATGATATACGCGTATTTTACTAGTTAGAGCACCAGGATGGAGTTTTATATGAACATAGAAATATTATATTTTCAGGGAAATTCGTTTAGAGCCTTCTGCTCAAATTCAGGAACATAAATATGCTTTAGGTCCATCCGACAAACCTATGTAATGAACTATGTAATATACAGTCTTCATTTTCGTACATAGCTACCGCGCATGCGCGAACGCCAGCGGACAATTTTTGCGAACGCCGCGCATTTTTTCGAGACATTTTTTGTAATGTTTTTTCTCAGTTTAGTCATCGCTAAAGCATATTTATGCTAAAAATATATAGGCATGCCGTGAATTGCCCCAAGGTACGTTTCACTGGAAAATTGATCTCTTTTAGTTCGTTGTCTCGCGTAGGTAACCAATATTGCTTCTAAATTTTAGAATACCTCGTTTATTGTCAAGAGATATATATTTAGAGTTTTCCTTTACAATTGGTTAACATTAGATCATTCAGAATTTCTTTCATGGGCGGGTAAACCCATCGTGAATAAAAAAAACTAATACCTTGTCAAATATTAGATAACGCCTTATTTAGGGCTGTGAATCCCTAAGTGGACTAGCCAATGTGGTGAGAGCCAAGCTTCGGAACTAGCTTATCTCCTTCCCTCTTAACTGCAAGCCGAAACGGAGCAGTTTGCTTAAAGCTTTTCCACTTCCCAACCAAATGGCTAGATAATCCGATTTGTATACCACAAACTCTAGCAGAGTTAAGCCTAGCAAATATTACTTGACTTATTGCAAAACTACTATCATTTTGCTAGAAATTATCATTAATAGATAGGCTCTTGATTCCATCACTGAAATAAAATATTTTCGTCTAATATATTCAGGATAAAATATTATTTTTAATTGAAGGCTTTGAGATTTTTTTTTCTATTTATAACAACAGAAAGATAATGCAAACAATTAATTATTTACGAAAAGTAAAGCATACAGAATATAATTAATATATTTTATAATTGAGATAAATGGATCCGTATCTATTCATTTTGGGTTTAAACAATAATGTTCTAATAAAGTTTTGTGGGTTCTATGAATTTTTGGATTTTTTTAATTAGGAGAGCCACAAATTCTATCTACTTTCTGAGTATTGGTAGAAGTTTCAGGGTCCCCTAAACTATGATCCTAAAAAAAATCATTAAAGATTTATCATCTAAACATTTTTTCCAAATTTATATTCATCGCCATTTCAAACATAACACAATTTTTTTTTTTGTTTTTTACATATAATATGTATTTTTATGAAACATTAAATTAAATTGAAAAATAAAAAAACACATGAAAACCTGTTTACGTCCAGCTTTGTAGCAATTATTAAGAATTACTTTTCGTGTATGTCGGGTAACATTCTAGCGTGTCTGTTAGCAAAAGGTTTTTGCAATTAGATGTCTGTCTTTTTAACTGTAGATCTTAAAGTTTTCCTGATTTCCCAAGGGCACATTTCTAACAATTGTGCAAACTACAAACAAAATGTGTAGATTGTTTTAATGAGTTCGTATTACGCAACCTTACGAAAACAAACAATATGTCGACCATCATGAAACTTCAAGCAGTTTCAGGAACCGTCAGCTCTTACGTGAGTGAGTTCCAAAAACTTTGCAGTATAAATTAACGAACTTGTTAACAAGAGGAACCAAGTAAGAACTGAACTAACAATAAACCGACTCATAACGCCGAGGGCTTAGAGGAGTACTACATATTTATATGAGAACAGTAATATAAAATGCCCGACCTAAGCAGTTTTCGGCCTGACTTTGATAATAAGCCCTTAGGGTCTCCTTTAACTTCGCGGGGGGAAGGGGGGTATGCTAACCCACCCCTCCTTACGGAGAATTTGTGAGTCAAAGTAGCCGACAAAGGCACGCAGGAGAATTTATGGAGTTGGTAATCTTAGTAAATTTGTTTTCACACGCCACCAGATCAAATTACAATTATTCTCTAATCAAGAAAAATACAAGTGGACAAATTTGTAAAATATATGCATATTTTTTTTAAATAATAAGAAGAAGACGTCAAGGAATGAGTTTTGGAAAAAAATTATATTTGAACTTTTCGGCATGCACTTTGACAGCCTTCTCCAGCAATTTTTTTAAAGCGAAAATTCCAAAGTAGGAAGACCAACGATGCCTGTTAGGAGGACCATACCATGAGGAAATTATACTACAACTGACAGTTTTTCTTTGCAGAATCCCTTGAACTATTCCTTTACTTCTTATATCATTGACGACGATTTGTATTTCATTAAAAATTTAAGGTTGGCATTCACGTTCCGATCTTTAGTCCGACTTGTAGTCCAACCTCCGAAGTTGGATCCGATATTGGAACGTGTAAGTGGTGTTGGAGTCTAGTTGGACGAGTCGGGACTTCTAGAGGGGCGATACAAAGGTCGGCCTTACGACTGGCGACGGAGTTGGAACGTGAGGGGAAGGATCGGATCAAAGTCGTCCAACTTGACTTTCGGGCATGACACAATCAACATTAGGGATACATCAACATAAATAACAGATGTTCTCCGTAAACGAGTAAATGTTCTACATTCGGAATATTATTACTTGAAATTCCTAATCCGTAAAAAAAATATATATGGACTTTCTATTTTATTGTGGACATGGAAGAATTGACGGTACAGGACTTTCACACTAACATAAAAAATTACTTACAAAACAAATGGCAAAAAACATGGACGAACATGACAAACAACAAACCAAGAGAAATCAAGAAAAACGTTTGTGTTTGGCCCTCGAGCAACCAATCGAACAGAAGAGACGAGGTTGTCCTTACTCGATTGCGTATCGGGCATACGTTGCTGACACAGTTTGCGTAATAGACACAGTTTTTTAAACCTAAAATGTGCAAAACATTTCAATAGATAACATGTTTATGTTTAAAAATAAACATATATATATATATATATATATATATGTATACACATATATATACACATTCACGTATTACCTTTTTATAAATTTTGGAATAACTCAATAGTGTAAAATGTTTACACTTTTTATTTTATAATTTTTTTTTTTTTAGTTGCTCTAAACGTTTTTAACATTTTGTTTACAAGAATAACTGCAAATATTTATATTTTTTACTTGTTTAGCTGTTAGTGGTTTCTACTGCGAACATCTGGATAAGAGCGAGTCGCTACATTTGCGAGCTCTATAAAAATAAATAAATAAATATTTTATTGTGTTCGTAGGTTTGCCATTCAAATCACCGTACATTCGTCAGTGATACAAGCCTTGTAGACCTTCTCCAAAAGCCACCGTCAATTGCATCGTTTGATTCATTCCGAAGAAAGGTTGCACCCAAGTTTTTTTTTTAAATCTTCATAATATCCAAAATGTCCCCATTAAAATTATATAATACATATACACTTAGCAGAAACAATTTTTTTTTTTTCCAAAAGTCTAAAACGCTTGAAATGTTTTTTATATTTCACCGAAGCTCGTGCAATTTTAAAATGTAAGATGTGCTGTAAAAATAAACTAAATTGGTGTATTGGGGTGGAGTGCTACTTCGGAACCAAATTAAAAATATGCCCGATTCGGGAACGAAATTTGATAGATATCATCCAATTAATGAGATATATGTTGTCTAAATGGAATAAAAGATTGGTCAATTAATAGTTAAGGTTTACTCAAGGAAAAAAATTAATTAAATGATAAATTGTTATTTAAATCAAATTGGAAATATAATCGTCCCTCATGGACAGGATCAGATTTCGCGTTGTTTTGAATATATTGCTATTTGTATATTTTCTTGGTTATTTTCAATTACCCCAAAACATTAGGTTAAGAGGAATTTTGAATACATCGCCGAGAGAGGTTCATTGTAATGCTTTGAATTTGAACGAACGTAGAAACTTACAAATAAAAATTGTGTATCACTGATAATGACATTTTTACAGTTAAAAAAAAAGGAATTATTAGCATTTTCAGACTTCCCTAATAATGTCATTATAATATAATTATATGGTATCATAAATAAAATAATAGATATTTATAGTGATCTTTCATAATATTTATTGAACCCATATGAACATATTTTTGATGAATTACAACGGATAATAGTAGGCCATGAATAAGATTGACAGATGTTGGCCCTTCAGACCTTAAGGGGAATAAGGCTGAGGTTCAGAGTAAAAAATCTCAATGTTTTCACACCATATTCATCTTATCTGAGCTTTAGTACTTGCCACCTTTCTTCTGACCTTATCAGCTCAATCTATTTGTCAAACAGCCGCCTCAGAAGAAAAATTGGTTTAGTTTGATTTTGTGTATGATAGTTCTGTAAGGTGTTATTTAATTACAATGAATTGACCACTTTGATTACAATGAATTGACCACTTTGATTACAATGAATTACAATGAATTAACCACTTTTTTTTTTTTTTAATAAATATTTGGGGAGACCGAGGGCCCTTAAGCTGTGAGCACTCCGTACCTAAGCCCACAAGAGGTAAAGGCTTTTCTTCCGACAAAACAACATCTGTACGTTAAAATTTAAATAAATTAAGAATATGTTATGTGACTTATTACTTTCTCCTTCCTCAAAAGGCCATTGTTTCCAATTGGGAATAATATTTATTTAAATTTTAACTTTCATTTATTATTAACTAATGCCTTTTCTTTGGTGGGAAGTGGAACATTAAAGAAAACATACAATTCAGCATTTTTTTATTTATTTATTTATTTTTTAATTTTAAGAAGACCCTTTAAAATTTCAAACGGTACTGGGTCCGGTCTGTAAGCGATTAAGTTCTCTCATAGTAATACACACTGTTGTGTCACTGATATGCCTGATGCTTCCCCCTCATTTTTTAAGGATGGGGAACTATCTAACAGCCTGTGCATAAATATCTGTTTGTTGAACGCAATTTATTGCTGCGGTGAAAATATTATTTAAAGATTTTAAGTACTCATTTAGAAAAATACATTCCATTTATTGATGATCAACTAAAATTATGCCATAAAATAGTAGAATGCAAGTAAAGAAAGCAGAAGACTCATAAAACAAAAATAAACGGTAAAGAGGTCTTGTCGAGTTTTATAAAAGCAATGTTTTATAAGAACTGTCAAAGAAAAGCGCAGAAAGGGTTTTATTTTCTTCGTAGCATAAACCCTTATCACATGCTTTTTCTTCTTGTATTTTTTTTTTTTGTTTGTCTTACTTCTGTTATATCTGATATGTAACTGATAAGAATCTCCTTCTTACTGAAGTATAAATGCAAAATTGTCCATTGTCTCGTTTTTTCTGCAATTTTTGTCCATAAAGTTCTTAAATATGATAGTTGTTTGTACTAGAAAAATTATTTTGTGCGCATTATTCAGATATTTTACCCCAACTGGTCCAGCATCCACTTTGTCTACATTTCTCATCGATAATGCCAGGCCCACTTTAACACTTCTAGCAGTGACAAGAAAACCCTTCTCTTCCGGCAACCCGGGTTGTGAATCCATAAACTGTTGGAGTAAAATATGAGTTACATTATTCACTAAGAATGTACAATTTATTACTTAAAAGTATATTTTAATGTTTAATGTGTGTGTATATATATATATATATATATATATATATATATATATATATATATATATATATAAACCATTAAAGCTTTTTAAATCTATTTTACTTTATTTCTCGGCTCCTAAGGCACATTGAACAGAACGTTCGGACATTTTGACTATTTTTCGATGCAGAATCATCAGAAAAAAAAGGTCCAAATCCGTGACCCCACGACTGTATACTTCCCTGGTAAGTATGATATTTTTATTTTTGATAGTTTTAATCCTCCAACGACAGCAGCCCCTCCTGGGCCTCAAGCACAATGAAATGTCATTCTTTTTAGATACAGGGTCTGTCCGGAAAGTAATAGGACTAATTTCTTCCGCCGCGACTGTACTTTGGAGCTCGCATTCGCCGATTGGATTCGGTAGTATGGGTCCCTAACTAACGAACAAGGGGTTGGCCAGTTGTCTCCGAGCATCCGGAGAGGTCAAGACAGGCTTTTTCGTGCGACGAGTTTTTGTGAATGGTACAAGCCGAAAATGCAGCGTTCGTTAGAGCAGAGGTCGGCGATTAAATTCTGTGTGAAACTCGATAAATCTGAGACAGAGACGTTTGATATGATCAAGCAGTCTTACCCAGATAATACTTTAGCAAGAAGCGGTGTGTTTCGGTGGCACAAGGCCTTTTCGAAGGGCCGGGAAGAGATCCCTGATGAAGACCGTGCTGGAAGGCCTTCGACTTCGACTAACACCGACAATATGACTCGTGGACAAACCGTCTACTCCAAGCTCTACGTGGAAGTGATCAAGAAACTCAAACGAAGGGTCAATCGAGTCTGAAAAGACATCGCAGCCGACTGGAAGTTTCACCACGATAACGCCCCGACTCACACCTCCTTTCTTGTAACCAGCTACCAAGCCTAGCAGGCATCCCAACGCTTCCCCTACCGCTCTACAGCCCAGAATTGGCCTTCCCGTACTTCTTTTTGTTTCCTCGCCTTAAAATACCGATAAAAGGAAAGCATTTTGAGACGACAGAGAGGATCCAAGCAGCTTGTACCGCGGCATTAAAGGCTATTCCGTAGGAGAATGCCTACTGTGCCTTCAATGCTTGGAAATCGCGCTAGCAGAGCTGTATCGACACAGGAGGGGCCTATTATGAAAGTTTTAAAAAATTGTAACGGTTGGATCAATACATTTTTTAATCGACTCAGTCCTATTACTTTCCGGACAGACCCTGTATTTGGTTAGTTTTAGCGGTATAAGGTTGATCTCATGTTAGCGCGGTTCCTCCCTCCCTCCATAGGGAGGAACCCCGCTTATAAGATTGATCTCAAGAAACAATCCGGAAGTGCCGACTAGAAAATTTCGCGTTTCAGAACCCCTAGAGACCGAAAATAACGGTGGTTCGAATTTATATATATATATATATATATATATATATATATATATATATATGTGTGTGTGTGTGTGTGTATATGTATATTTGTCTGTTCAAATGTCAAAATAGTTGTTAAATCAAGTTTTTCGTTTGGTTACTTAAAATCATGGGATTCGGTTAAAATATTTTCTGCATATTTAAATTCCATACATACAAAGATGTGTAAATTTTGGTTACGTTTGGAGTTAAGGAAGAATTAGAATAAAATATTTTATTAAGAGACATGAAATGGTCATTCCAATGGGTTTTAGGTGATATCATCCAGAATAGGTTTTTCCAAATTTGCATGAATGATACTACAAGACGCGAATCATATAAAAAATCGATCTTTATCATGTTTAGGAGATAAAAAAATACGTGAAAACCTAAGAATCTGGTTCCTTGTAATAACTGTTTCTATTCTAAGTATACAAAATGACACTAGGGATATAAATGGAACCGCGCTAAGATGATGCAGTTCCTGCGAGTCGGACTTTTTTAAGTTTCAGTTTAGTTATATTTTTAAATTTCTTATTTCCCGCGGTATATAAGTCGAATTAAGAGTTTCGCCTAATATTTATACTCATTTGCATCGATAAAAAGTCCGATTCGCAGGAACTGCGTCATCTTAGCGCGGTTCCGTTCTTATCTCTAGTGTTTATGAAGGCATAGAATAGAAAAAGTTATTACTTTGTTTAGATCAATAGCGAAACAGCTATCCAAATGAAATCTCAAACAAACCAGTCTTGAAAGGTCTTTGTTGATTTACAATCATACCTGTATGGGTCAGCTCTCCCATAAGTCGGGCAGAAAGGCCTCCGCTCAGAGGCATTTGGAAAGCCTTGGGATCTCTCTCTTTAAACGCTACATTTCTAACAATAAATTGATCTTCTTATTTTACTTAATCTGTTTTATTGTCAAATACATTATCTGACTATAAGCAATTTAAAAATAACAAGGAATAAAACAGACAAAAAGAAAAGTTCGAATAAGCGAAATCAATTACTTAAAAGTTTTAAGCACTTATTTCTCCGATTGACATCGCTTATTCAAAACTTTCTTTAAAACCATTCTTGTAGACCATTTAGTAAGCTTTCGAATGGTAACCTTTCGCTTCCCAAGATTTTCAACCGTTTTCGAGATATTAAGAAATTATACGAAGTTCCCAAAACTTTTTATTATTTCTGACAACAGAAAATTGGTCTCATTTTACCTATCCTGTTTTACACACACATACATTTTCCTTACAAATACAACATAAGAAATTACAACAATAAAAAGCAATAAAAAACCAAGGGAAGGAGACAAAAAGAACGACAAAAACCCGTTCATAAGAACAAAACAGACATATTTGAAGTTTTAAGCACTTATTTCTCCGATTGTCATAACCTAATCAAAAATAGTTTTAGAATCATTTTTGTAGAGAATTTAGTAAGCTTTCAAATAGTTTCAATCCACTTACCACGATTTCCCAACCGTGTTCGAGATATTAATGAAAGTATACGAAGTTTCCAAAACTTTTCATGTCTGTTCATAAAATATTTTATTCTAACCCTTCCTTAACTCCAAACGTAACATAACTTTCAACATACTAGTTTTAATGAAAGTAGAACATGCAGATAATGTTTCAACTGGATCCCGTTATTCTAAGTACCCAAACCAAAAACGGTATTCAAAAACTATTTTTCCAATTTTCTCAACAACGGTTAAAGCTATCGCCTTGAAAATGGTTTCATTCGTTTTCCTAGCCCAAGAAGCCTATAAAACGAGTACTTACAAGCTTATGAACTCAAAAACGTAAGCGTTACGATTTTTTCTGCGCGAATTTCGCCCCAAACGCCATCTTCCAGTGGGCAGATTTTGCTGGTTAACGAACTTGACCTTTCAAATTGGACGACAGATTTTTGTACCAAATTTCATCAAAATCGGACCATTCGTCTTCTATTTAGAGAGCGAACAGACAAATATATATATATATATATATATATATATATATATATATATATATATATATATATATAAATATATACATATATATATATATACAAATTTGAACCACCGTTATTTTCGGTTTCTAGGGGTTCTGAAACGCAAAATTTTCTAGTCGGCACTTCCGGATCGTTTCATTGTATCAACCTTATAAGCGGGGTTCCTCCCTATGGGGGAGGGAGGAACCGCGCTAAAAATGGGTATTTTTTTAGAAAATAATATAGTATACCAAGAATTCGTAAAGGACCTTCCTGATGAATGATTCGGAAAAAAATCGAATACGGATGTTCTATTCGCCCATAAAGTATGTATGACACAAGAAGTCGGCAAGTCCTTTGATGTTTACATCAAAGGTAAAAGCACTGTTCCAGTTCGGTAGGAAGATCCTCAGCTTAAAATTCTCTTTATAAGTTTTTCCTTTTCTTTATGGAATTTCTTACTTCTTTCGACCAACGATCCAATGGAAAATACAATATACTATAACTTAATAAAACTGCATTTTACATGTGGAAATGGTTTATCATTTGTGGAATGATCCCGCATCCGTGAGGCATAGTTCTCAGTCTTCTGTCGCCCTGATGAAGGCTTGATTTCAAGCCGAAACATTGGCAAACAATAAAACTATTTTCACGTCATACCTTAGCATCATCAAAGGTCAACGATCTCATTATTTTTTTCGTTTTGCATAATTATAAACAAAAATATTAGTTAATTTAAAATAACATTCGTATAGTCATATGTATAACAAGGAAGCTAATATAGGCTTAATTATTTCAATATCAGGAAATTAGGCTTTTCAATTAAAAGAGATCTCCTGATAAAGCTGAAAGGGATTAGAGACAAACAGGCATTCCAATTTTCAAGGGATCCTTATCTCCAGCGCCCTCTAGGTGTTCTGTGATAATTGGGAAGTGTTCACCGTTCGCACGCACCGTTTCAATTGCACCAAACAGCCGTTGCATACTAAACAATGTCTCAAGACTTGATATTGCATCCATGGAGGCTTGGACTTAATCATTTATGCAGATCTATGCGTTTTAGAAATGTTCTCCAGGGGTATAAGTGCTAACAGATGTATCACTAAATTTTGAAATATTTATAGTAACACAAATTAATATGTGAACTGGAAATACATTTATCAAGTAGGAATCTAATCATGCAGGCAGCGGATCTCACTTTTTATAACAGTAGAAAAAAGAGTGGGTATTTTAGTATTATATCGTTGTAATTTAATTTAACTCCTTCTCCTCTCAAAACTAGATTTTATCAATCTGTAAAGAATAAACGGCATACGGTGGGCTAATAATACAATTTGAAAGACTGCCTAAATCCCGCGGAAAAGTCTCAGAAACGCATCCTTTATTTGGTGGCCGTAATCGTCAAGCGTTAAAAGCAAGTCGGGCAGAAACCCCTATAAATTGTCTATATGCTTGTATTAGTATATTAATAGTTTAATATTGTAGCAATAAAAAAATCTTATAGTAGAACTGACTAGTTGGTAATGGTAGTAGGTGAGCCGGTAAAATAATAAAGAGTCCAAAATCCTGAATTGGGCACTCAATCCATCAGCAAAAAATAAATTTAATTAAGAGTAAGACACATCAATTTATTGTATACAAATCATAAATGGAACGAATTTAATCACAAAAACAAATAAAAAAAAACTGCAAATTTTCATCTTCCAGCAGGCCAATTCCGCCGAATCCCACTGAGCATTCCGAAATCTTCCGAACAACCTTGGCAAATAAAAAAAAAAAAAATACAAAATAAATAACAAAAAAAACAAGGTCCGAAGAGCAAGAGGGCCCTAAAGGGCTTACCGCGAAATCCCATAACTTATATAAGGCCATAAAAAATGAGAAATGGGTTTTGAGCTTGTTTATACGGTCTTATCTGGAGATTTCGCCAGGGTGGGGGTTGAGGGTCTTCTTCGGTTTTTCCGATAGATATTCGGCAGGGAAAGCTACTTTTCCGAGGATCTAGGGGATAATGCTCTTAGAAACAAGTCTATACACTCTAGCATTAGGAGTTTTAGCTGGAGGCTAAAGTGCTATTGTTATTTATAGTCACAAGGGCTATTTATTTGCGCATATTTTAGGAAAAGGTAACAAATTCTGCCGATAGGTGAACAATTTTAATTTTGCAATCAAAATGAAAGTTGCTGCGGAACACGCGATCTCTACCAGGCCCAACTACATTTTTTCATCGATATAATTGAAGGAGTCGGGCAAAATAGTGCCAAGCAACATTTTTAACAAAACTGTAGCTGCTATATGTTGGATATTATGTGGGGCTATCAGTCTATGATGCAAATGTCTAGTTTCCCCTAACCATTTCAACTGATAGTCATCATAATATCCATAAATATAGCAGTTAATGTTGAGTATTGCTAAAAATGTTGCTTGGTACTATTTTGCCCGACCCCTTCAATTAAAACCCGACGTTGCCATCAGATTGGTTCTATATTTTTAAGATAGATGTATGTAGTCCATTTTAAGCAGAACATGTTTTGCTATGAATAAAATTATTTCTTGAACGAATTGAAGCACATTCACTAAAATACTAAAATCGTACTTTTTACAATTATTTATTTCTTGAATCACAATGAATATTTTAAAACGATAAAATAAACATAATTTAACAATATTTATAAGTTAACTTGTAGCAGAAACTCATATAAAGCTCTTGTTTTCAAATCAAAGAAACTATATGTTGTCTATAAGGAACTATATGTAGGTCCATAGACATTTTAGCACTTTCCCCCGAAGGAAAGGTTGCACTCATGACGGTATATATATATATATATATATATATATATATATATATATATATATATATATAAATATGTAGTTATATATGTGTCCGTTAAGACGATACAGGCAAGAGTTTTTGTTTCTTCGCCACGAAACTTGGTATATAGTATTCCCCCATCAAATGATTGAACGAGTTAACGAACAAAATCGGTCTATCTGGAGAAGGGGTTAATGCCGGAGCGGAAGTAGTAGTTATTTGGCAATACGAGTAGTAATTTTTGTTATATTGTAACGAAACGCTGTATGCGTCCTGGGTATCTAATAAGAAAGAAGTGTTGTAAAAATGAACTAAATCGGTCTATCGGAAGGCGGGCGGGTTGAGTTTGTATTATGTTTGAGTAGAATTCTCCCACCAAAATCTCCCACTAGGAGAGAGAGTTGTTAAGTTCTGATGGCTATCACCGGTGGGTGCTTCTTCCTGCACTAATACTGTATCCTGTTCGTTTTATTATTCATCAAGAACAATATGTGTAAATGTGAAGTTTTTGTATATTTATTAACTAGTGTAGTATTACGCCTACAAAAAATTCTGCAAGGAAATTAATTACAAAATTAATAATTAAAACAGTTGGTCATTACAAATGTAAAATAGGAGAACTATTCATGTTTTATTTTATTTATATACATTATTATAAGCAAATTATTTAGGGATGCCCTCGAGACCATCCAAATTCTGAGGAAAGTGCAGCTTATACGGCTTCTGCAGCTTCTGCATGATGCAGCTTCTGCGTGACGGACTTTTTTACATCGATTTTAGTATACTGAGTAGCTGATTGGGCGAAGTTCTCCACACTCCGCGCTATATAAGTGCCACCCTTTTATATTTCCAACATCACGGTCACCCATTCAGGTACCGGCCATTGGCTCTACGATAGTTTTAAAGGAGAGAACAGGCCACACAAGACAACGCCATCTCGAGTGTTGAAAAAAGTTGTTAATCAAACAGGCTATTGCTATTCTGTGATAAAATAGGCGTCCGCCACGCTTTAATGACATAATAGATGTTCAGAACCAAAATAGATGAGAAATGTAAATGTTAAATATTCAGCCCTGTTTTTTTAGAGTAATATTTCTTTTAGCAGGAATTTCTTCGAATTGGTCTGTTTCCACTACCTACTTAAATCTATGTTATTTAGGAAGCTAATAATTCATGATATTTCACATTTAATCATCAAAATTAATCCTTCATTAATTTGATCTCCGGTCTCAGTACATTGGTCCAATTCGCATTTCCACCTGAACCTTCCTGAATGGATAAAAATCACTTACTACGTAACCGTATTGGAGATACATACGAAATGTTTTTGTTTTTTTTTAAATACTTTCTTTACTTCACCAAAATTTAAATACTTTACTTACTTTTAATACTTTACTTACTTTTAATACTTTACTTCTCGTTCCACCTTTCTTAATAACGGTTATAGTTAAAAAAAGGTCCAATTTCCACGTATAAGTAACCCATTTACGCAAAATAGTAAGCGTTAGAGTTTTTTTTTCGGCTGGATTTCCATCCACCGATCATCACATTACATTAGATTTCGGCTTGACCATTTTATCACACGATTACTAAACATTAAACTATACGTTAGTGAAGGTATTGCCCAACTGATAATTGCTTTTATTTTGGACCTTCTAAGCAAATATCTTTTTAATACTAATCGCAGCCGTTTTAAAAACTTATTTTTAAGTTCCTCAATAACATTTTTGTGGCACATCTACCAATCTACCCGATATCGTTACACGAACGAAAATGCCTTAAAAAAAGCAGCGCATTCATTTCATTTCCGAGTACTTTCGATCCACTACCTGCTCACATCCTGTTAATTAAGATGAACCCATCATCTTAATTATTCCCAGTAATCAGGAAAAGAAGAGGTACGTCACTTCCGTTGGAACCCTAATATCCATGTTAAAAAAAAAAAAAAAACAATAAAAAAAAAAAAGAGCAGCTGAAGCATGCTCCTTTACTTTTCTTAAAATGTTAGTAGTGGGCTCAAAGCAGAAAGAAATTATTAAATATTTATTCTGTAACATTCGGTTTAATTAAATATAATGAAATGATAAAATAAATATCTAAACACAGATAAACTGCCACTCTATATTCAAAGCACTCAAAAAAGTCTGATAGTAATATCTATCACTTTTACTAAAGGCATTTCTAAAATTTTGAAATAATAATTAACTTAAGCCCCTGTCATTCTGTTTTAATAATTTATTTAACATTACATTCCCGGCGCTAATAGCCAAATAGTTGATGCGCCGTTAGAAAAAGAAAAAAAAAACCATTACATTCCATAAATAATGAATAAGTATATTTAGGGATATATGCAACGTTTCGTCGAATTTAATAATCCAGAGTGTTTTTCAGCTTCTACACAGAATATAAATCGAAATAAATTTCTTCATTATAAATAATATAGAAGTCCAAAATTTAATTTATTACTGCAAGCTAATGTTGCTATTATTAGCATGTTTTACTAAGGCCTCTTTTAATTACACGTGTTAGTTTTTATTTATTTATTTATTTTTATTTTTACTTCTAATTTATAGAATCGACTCTGAAGAAATGTATGAGGTTCAAATAAAAGAACATAGAGTAACAACAAGTTTTACAAAATTTAATTAAATTACAATTAGAAAATATAAACTATTTCATCTAAGCACGTCTGAATATAATATTTTTATATAACGTGATTTCATATATCATTAGCTCTTTCATATTTCACCAACAATAGGAGGAAACCAAAAGTTTTGTTGCAATATAACAAAAATCACTGTATGAACAAATTAGTAATTTATGCCCGGAATAAAACACCCTTCCAGATGGACCCATTTTGCTACAAATCAAATTTCTTGTGGGGCGAAAAAACAAAAATTATGGCCGCTTCCCTGTTAACAGAATCAAATAAAAAATTCCGACTCGCAGGAACTGCATCATCTTAGCGCAGTTCCGTTCTTATCCCTAGTCTAATTTGGAAAGATTAAAATAGAATCAGTTATTATGTTGGTTCCACCAGTCTTGAAAGGTCTTGATTTACGATCTTACCTGTATGGGTCGGCTACCCATAAGTCGGCCAGAAAGGCATCCGCTCAGAGGCGTTTGGAAAGCCTTGGGATCTCTCTCTTTGAACGCTACATTTTTAACAATAAATTGAGCTTCTTATTTTACTTAATCTGTTTTGTTGTCAAATACATTATCCGGCTACAAGCAATTAAAAAATAACAAGGGATAAAACAAAAAGAACCGTTCGAATAAACGAAATCAATTACTTGAAAGTTTTAAGCACTTATTTCTCCTATTGACATGGCCTGATTGAAATTTTCTTCAGAACCTTTTTTTTAGATCATTTAGTAAGCTTTCGAATGGTAACCTTCCGCTTCCCAAGATTGTCAACAGTTTTCGAGATACTAACGAAAGTATATAAAGTTACCAAAACTTTTCTTCTCTGTTAATAAAATATTATATTCTAACCCTTCCTTTACTCGAAACGTAACAAAAACTTCAACATATTAGTGTTGATGAAATTCGAACATGCAGAAAAGGTTTCAACTGAATCCCATAATTCCAAGTACCAAAATCAAAGACAAAAAGAACATTTCGAATAAGAGAAATCAATTACTTTAAAGTTTTATGCACTTATTTCACCGATTGACATCGCCTACTTAAAACTTTCTTCAGAACCTTTTTTGTAGAGCATTTAGTAAGCTTTCGAATGGTAACCTTCCGCTTCCCAAGATTGTCAACAATTTTCGGGATACTAACGAAAGTATACAAAGTTACCAAAACTTTTCTTGTCTTTCAATAAAATATTTTATTCTAACCCTTCCTTTACTCCAAACGTAACAAAAATTTCAACATATTAGTGTTGATGAAATTCGAACATGCAGAAAATGTTTTAACTGAATCCCATGATTCTAAGTACCCAAACCAAAAACGGTATTCAAAAAGTATTTTTCCAATTTTTTCGAAAACGGTTAAATCTATCGCCTTGAAAATGGTTTCATTCGTTTTCCTAGTCCAATAAGCCTATAAAACGAGTACTTACAAGCTTATGAACTCAAAAACGTAAGCGTAACGATTTTTTTTTCGCGAATTTCGCCCCAAACGCCATTTTCCAGTGGACGGATTCTGCTGGTTAACGAACTTGACCTCTCAAATTAGATGAAAGATTTTTGTACCAAATTTCATCTAAATCGGACCATTCGTCTTCGACCTAGAGAGCGAACAGACAAATATATATATATATATACAAATTTGAACCACCATCATTTTCGGTTTCTAGGGGTTCTGAAACGCAAAATTTTCTAGTCGGCACTTCTGGATTGCGTCATGAGATCAACCTTATAAGCAGGGTTCCTCCTTCCCCCATAGGGAGGAAACCCGCTAAAAGGTAAAGGTCATATTGATTTTAGAAGGTAGGATCAATGAAGATTTGAATATCATTTCCTTTGAATGTGATAAAAAGTAAAAAGAAAGATGTTATTAGCAAATTGTGAAAATTTGATTGATTTGTTCAGGTTGCACGTTGGAATAGGAAAATGTAGTGTTGAAATACCATTAATACCAGTTGGGATTGAGTGCTTAAACCTTGCAGGGCTTTAGTTGAAAAGCTTTTACGAAGTTTCATACCATAAATATGCAAAAGGCATCGCAGAGGAAAACTAAATTTAGTATTGCAGAAAATTAAAAATCTGCTCTGGAGACAAAATTTTTTTTTTTTATCGGAGTGAATTTGATCTACAATAATTCGAATTGATGAAGTTTTTTCTCATTTAAATTTAAATATTTTTATTCAGTTGGGCATGTTTTACAATGTAATGGCGAAACTAATGTTTTTAGCTTGTTTACTCCAAAGAGAGGAATAGTCGTTTATCACGTTCATTCAATAGTGCTTTGCAGCAGTACAGGTGAAATGTCTAATAACTCACACATCAGAAATGTCCTGGTATACATATATATGTATATATATATATATATGTATATATATATATATATATACATAAAATGTTTTTTTATTTATTTTTATGAGCATTTCTGGGTGGGACCGATACTACGTGTGAGTTACACATTTTCGGTTACAATTTTATATTTACAGTCCAGTAATGAGCATACCCTCAGTCAGTCTCTCCTCTATGAACAATTCATCCATAAATTTCCCCGTAAAAATCAAAACCCTTGTTATAGACTATTTATTTTTTGCTGAGCACACGCTACGAAAGCGACACTTTCCATAGAATTTTTGCATATAAATCATTAACGCAAACATGCTATTGGAATTATAATATACACATATAACAAATAAAATAATAATAATTGTAACAGCGGTCTCCCCGTAGTCTAGTGGATTAAGCCTTAGATTCATGTGCGAGAGATTCTGGGTTCGATCCCAACCGGCGCACAGTGGTCAAAAACCGCCAAAAAGCGTTCAAAACGTAATAGAATTTGATATTGTTGATTTAGAAACCTGAAATTGAGCACACTTGCACACTTG
Organism: Gonocerus acuteangulatus; assembly: GCA_946811695.1. Lineage (NCBI taxonomy): Eukaryota > Metazoa > Arthropoda > Insecta > Hemiptera > Coreidae > Gonocerus > Gonocerus acuteangulatus. Next base: position 42,209,527 of record OX328129.1, read on the forward strand.
GTCGCCCCCGCCTCTGAACTGCTCTCGGCTGGGCTCAGGGGGTCAAAAACAATTAAAAAAAAAATACATATGCTCCTATTTCAGCCAATTTTTTTCTAAATTTTAGCACAAAAGTTTGAGATAATTTCCTTAGGAGTAACGAAATATGGTAATCGGCTATTGGAGATTGATCTGCCAAATACTCGCATACCGAAAGTAAACTTTTGTCGTTTGAATTCAACGATATTTCAACTAGGACACGATTTCAACTAGGACACGGAAAACTCAAAAAATGGCACTCTCACGAGGTATTTAACATATATTTAAGGCGATTGGGTTCGGAGAAAATACTTCAAAAAATCAAGTTTTGAACGCTTTTTGGCTATTTTTGACCACTGTGCGGCGGCAGGAATTTCTCATCTCATGGCTCGTTGAAAAAATTCCCTGGATACGGTGCCAATGGGCTAGATGTCGAAGCGGCGTAAAAAAAAAAAATTAAAAAATAAATAAATAATAATAATTGTTACACCTCAAATTAATATTAAAAGTGTAATATTAAAAAAATAAATGTCGTTCTGTTAGGAGAAGAGTTTTATCTTAAGCTCAATACTATAGTTCAGACCTTGGCGGTCTTAACCCATTAGCGCAGGAGTTTATTTTTTTTTTTTCAATCATTCTTAATACAAATAAATCAATTTTACGAACTTAGTATATAATATAATTTTTCTATAATCCCTTATACGCCCGGAGCTAATGAGTTAATAATTTTCGTTGCAACGTATCTAATTATAAACTATTCAAACATTCTGAGAGAACTGTACTTTTTGGGGTAGCTTAATTGGTAGTAGGATAGGAATATATAGGTTCTTCGAGCCATGAACCTGTTGATCACTGCAACCACCATGGACCTATTGTGTTTTGCACCCCTAGTTTACTATCTTTTCAGCCTGCAGCTCCTCGCATTAAGGTTCAGAGTAGCCTCAGCTATTTCCTTGGATTCTACAAACTTCCTACCAAAATGTTCTAGCCTGCTAAATGCCTCACACTCACAGTATATATGCTGTGAGGTTTCCTCTTCTTCGAGGCACCAAGTACAGGTAGGGTCCTCTATTAGTCTAATCGTACAATGGTGTTTTCCTAGGGGTCCATGTCCTGTGAGCAGTCCCATCCTTCCCTATATTTGACCGAGGCCTCGGTCTAATAAGGATCGGTCTAGCAAGGGAGGGATCGGAAGAGTTGTTTTAATTTTGGGGATTATCATATAGCTTTGTCAGGAAAGAAATCACTTGCTTAACACAAGCAAATCTACTTGTACCGAGGTACAAGTAGATTTGCTTGTGTTAAGCAAGTGATTTCTTTCCTGACAAAGCTATATGATAATCCTCAAAATTAAAACAACTCTTCCGATCCCTCCCTTGCAAGTTCGTCAGGTTTTTTAATGCCAACAATTACAATTGGAATTAAAAATTTATTTAATATTAATACAATTGCTTTGATAATTAAGTCAGCTTCTACGAAAGATTTTTCTTTATAAGTACATATTTGGTTGGAAGCTTATTTAACCCGGGAGCGGTCGCGTGGGTCTGACAGACCCGGCAGGCTCAGAATTGTCATTCTGAGAGTCCCGTGGACCTCTCCCCCCAATCTTCCTGTACAAACAGAAACCTTTTACAAATTTGTAGTTTTTGCTCGGCTCTCTAAGTGTGGCATTCTTTGTTGAGTTATCTTCTCCGAGTCTCCCAGACCCAGGCGACCTTTCTTGTCACAGTAAGTTTTTTTTCTTTATTTTGTGCGAATTTCATAGTTTTTATTTCGTAATATGCATTTTAACTCATACTGAAAAAAATATATAGTATATATATTGAATAGGAGGTCCCTAAAACAGGCCTTTGATACCCAGGGGTCTGTTAGACCCACGCGACTAGACTTGTAACTTTTTCATGTGGGGGGATAAGTGCAATGGTCATAGATACCGCCCTGGGAAAAAAAATACGTATTTTTATGAAAGAGAAGACCATAAAAAAAGGAAAATTCTTTTGGAGAAGAGTCTTTAGGAGATTACAATGTTCCTAAAAATTAATGTTTTTGTTAAAAAATTAGACTATTTTTAAAAAGAGCAATTATTTTTTTGTAAAACCTTTTGAGCTATTATGATTTATTTTATTACTATAACGTTTATTATTATATTATTTGTAAAATTTCTTTTTTCAAAAAACAAAATATCAAAAAAAAAAAAACGTTTTTTTTTTTATATCGACTTGGATTATTTGTTTAAAAAAATAATATCGATGTTTCATAATTAACCCTTGCATGATTTTTTTTTCTCATAAAAAAAAAAAAAAAAAAAAAAAAAAAATCTGAGAGGTAGAAATATGCCTCAGTTTGACGGGAAAATACGGAAAAAATTCAAAGACATTTTTTTTCGAGAAATTTATGAAAAACTGAAAGATGCCTGTAGGCATCATTGTACGTAAGGGGAGGAATGTTTTTGTGAATAAACATGTGCAAGCATTTACATTTATTGACACATAAAAAGAATTTATATGTTTTTTAAAAGAATTAAAAAGATCTCTCTACTCTTTTCATCAAAATCACAAAGGGTAATCCTTGAAATATGATTTGCCTTTAGTTAAACAAAAATAAAGTTCACATTTATGACAGTAACCACAAAATTGGTTCTTGTAGTTTTCGATCCTGCATCTCATCTTCTAAGATACATCAGGCAGTACATCCTCAAACAAATCATTCAAATCTGAGAAGGGATCATTCAAATCGTCGCCATTTACCTCTAAAACATTGGCTGAAAATACGCGAAGGTTCAGAAAGAACATTGTCGTCGACATCTTCAACGTCCTCACTATCAAGGTGGTGGTTTATTCCTTCTTGGGAACAAAGTACAAAGTTCAAAATCTTCCAGTCCCTTTGACACTTGTTGATGCTTACAGGGAACGAAATATAACTTAAAAAAACTCAACATAGTGCTCTGGGAGTGTAAAATATAATATGATGCCTGCAGGCATCATCATGCAACAAAGGGTTAATATCTTCCTAAATATTAAATTTAATAATACTAAATGATAGGAACAATATTAATTCATTATAATAGGAAGAAAGTGCATCATAAGGTATCCGAGTCTGTGAGACCCACGCGACCGCTCCCGTTAGAGAAAAGGACGCGACCTCTGCCGGGTTAAAAGTTTCTACCCCCTTCTAGCTAATGTAGGGCTTATGTATTTTCTTTCAGTGATAAAAAAGCCACCGGCACACATCCCAAGGTAAGGAGAAAACAAATTTATCAGAACAAATTTACACAAATTTGTTTCGTTTTACTGTACATTGAAATCGACATAAAACTTTTAAATAAATTTAGAAGTTGTCTATTTATCACGAATCGATCGCATTGTTCTTAAGTTTGTTCAAGTCTCTGAAGAATATTGAGTACTGTGTGTTGCAGAGACCCTTGGAACGGGGAACCACAGCTCTCTGGATCAAAAAGCCCCTAAACCCAAGAGAAACTCCCGCATTACCGGATCAAGCTCTTACTAAGCTCTTCCAACTTCACTAAACCACATGAAGGATCTGATTTGACACTTAAAATAAACCCAGAACTCTCCGCAAGTCACTCCAATCGGCTGATTCTGACTTTCAATATCGCTATCAGTTCCAGATAAAGATCATAACGAATCAAAACATTGTTTTTCCAAATAAACATAATTTTCTTCTATCCTATCTAGTATATATCGAAAAATGATTGCATTGTAATGCTTGTACTTTTGCCAAAAAAACTGTGTACACAGCACCCTCAACGGATGAGTACGCAAACCAAAAAAATTGGAATGATGTAGAATTATCAAATATTTTTTATACTTAATATAGGAAGAATTTTCTAAATTTTCCAAAGCCATAGATATGAATGTAGAACAATAGAATTAAAATTCAATTTCTTAACTTCAACAATACTTAGTATACCTATACAATATGTTTGACTTTGTAAATCTTTCTAACTTAATAAAAAAACCCACCATCGGTTGAAAAAGTATGTGATTTACATGTTATTAAATTTTATTTTATATACATTATTTAGAATGTGTTTCGAAAAAAATAGAATATATCGACAAATCCCATAAAAAAAAGTATAGTTTATATAGCCCAAAAAACTGTTCCACTAAATTAACCACGTCCAAAATACTTATCGTACTTACCTAAACGCGCAACGATTTTTTTTCGCGCGAGTTTCCCCAAAAAATACGTTCGGGCGGACGCATTCTGCTGGTTATGAAACTGACCTTTACTATTAGTTGAAGCACTTTTGTGGCTAAAGTTCATCAAAATTTAACCGTTTGTTGTATATATATATATATATATATATATATATATATATATATATATATATATATATATATATGTACGTATATGAATGGACCACGTATGAAGATATGGACCACAGGAATTTTTATGACATAAGGGTTCTAAAACGTGGATATTTCTCATCGGTATTTCTGGATTAGGCTAAAAACTATAACAATGATTTTCTGTATACCACGTAAATCCACAGTGGCATTTATTAACATATTAACTGTTCTAAAATAAGAAAACAGCCTCTAGTATGTCGACATAATAAAAGTTATTTCACTACTATTTCATAGCAGCCAGGAATGCAATCGGTATTTTAATATGTACCGTAGCACATCGGCACGAAAATTGCTAAAACCCTGAAATTATGCTGTATATAAATGTTTGTGTCGGAGTTAGAATTTGCCCGTTGAGACCCAGATTCCTCTGCTGGAAGTTATTTGGTCCCGGGGGAGTATTGGAATACCTCAGCTTATTCCAATTGTTTCGACTGAGCTTGCAAAATATTTCACAAACATTAATGATGCTAGAGAGATCTACATTCGTGTCATCATATCAAGAAGTAGTTAGGGGATTTTAGGAACGCATGAAATACCATAAATTATCATTGAGAAGAAATTGTTGATCGTTAAGACTGCTTTTCAAAAGGATCTGTTCTTCCTACCAACATATCTGATGAGGGCTTAAAATTTAACAAGAATCGTTGGCAAAAACAACTAATTTCTATTTAATAAGGCTGTTTGTTTTTTTGCATCAAACACGAACCAAAATGATCTTTACTTTGATCATTCACTAATGAGAAGAAAGTTATGTATAGGAATTACAGAGAATGGTTTCTCGTGACAAGATAGAGGCTTATGAAACGTCGAAAATTGAATCAATGAGTGAAGAAACCACGTAAGTGAAGAATTTAAAATTAACCCATCAGCGCCGATAATATCAGAGGTTTGTCATATAATTTAAAATACTAATTACAATCGAAATTGTTAGGATTTTTACATTTACTTGTAAGGAAAATACTTTTGAATCATTTCGTAATAAGGAAATATGTAGCATGTGTGTTTGAAGCCTTTACCGCAAGGATATTTTCATTGAACGGATCCCAAAGGTGGAACTTTGCAAAAAGAGTGCGGACAGACATACATATACGTATATATGTGTCTGATTGCTCTCAGAAAAATATATAAGCAGTTTAGGTTTGTATCATGTTCACCAAACTGCACTAATGAGGCCCTATTTTACAGTATAGCAGTAATAAAGGTTAAAAAACGTTACAATAAAAAATAAAAACAACTAATTCAGATTCCGAAAAATTATTTCATTTCATGCAAACTACTGGCCTTGCTGGCAAATGCTTCTATTGCAATTTTCACATATGAATGTTTATTTTCACAAAAAAAACTGATTCGGGCTCTACCTTGGTTACTGGTCATTAGAAGACTTCATACTATCCTAAGGGGAGCTATTGAAGCCCCTGGGAGGTTATTGATGTATCTCGATATTTTGCAAATCATTACTTTCTCACAACACTTTTATTTTTATAATCCTGAACAGCAATGTTTATAAAAGGCCTAACCTGCTCCTTGATCCTGCAGGAGCGTAAAGGCAGTGTGGTTGATATATGTTCAGGATTCCTAGTCCTACCTTCCTGTCAGACCGTATCCTTCCATGTCCTTCGAAGAGGATAGCCTTCTCTCACCTTCATCACTCCAATCCCTACTCGAGAGGATGAGAGGCTATAAGGATGTGCCATTTGTCCTTCGTGGCCTTAAGGATGAAATACAGTCCATGTTGACAGATTCGGGCGTTAATAATTCTAAATCCTGGACGATTAAAATTTTTCTTTCAGTTGCTTCACGAGGCAATTTCTCCAAAGGAAGCCTAATGTTTTTAGAGACTTCTCACAAACCTGTCAAGATGATAATTGAACGATACCACAGAATCCATCTGAAGACACAGGTCATTCGCCACTCTCACCCTTTACTAAGAAAATTTGAGAAAATAAGAGGATTTTTCTATCTAGTAAAAGAATTAACACGGAACTAATAAGCATATATGCTCCTTATGAGTTAATTAATTATTACAATAATTGCGGTGCTCGGCCAAAATAATAGTAAATATAGAATCTAATTAATAATGATTTTCTCTATGTTAATAATTCATCAGAACAGTAATAATTCCATTATCTATATTATTATAGGGAAGACTAATATTCGAATTTCTAACAGTCAGGTTATAAATACAAATATGAGGTTTAACTGCGTACAAAAACCTCACCATATATCGGAAACGGAAAATATCAGGTGAAAATGTAGTTCACTCTTACCTCGGTCTGTTTTGAAAATAGAAAATAATACAATTTGAAAAACTCTCTCATATGGTCAAAAATCAGATAAATCTACAGTATCTTGCCCTCTCGCCAGTTATGGGAACGATTTTGTTTCTAAATAAATAAAAAAAACATACTGCCAAAAGGTTAAAATATTCAGGGATATTTTTACGCTATCTATATTTTCTCAACATTTTCAGCCCTTATATACATACTTCTTCTATTTCGTAATTAAATAATCTCCTTCCCAATTAAAGAATTTTTCGATGAAGACTACAGGTCTATAACAAAGATTGAGCCTAATGTACCCAAAATGACCCCTATTTCTCTATCATAAAGCTCGTTGAATCTGGAAATAAATCTAGAAGCCGCTAGATATTATCAGTACCGAGTAGTTGGTAGAATTATCCTGCTACATATTCATTGGTTGCGGCCAGGCTGCATACATTATATTGATTAATTTTATAGCCGTTATCTCTTTATAACCGTGTGTTTTTTAAAATCATTTTCTTATCATAAAGATCATTTCAGTTCATTCAGAAGTCATTTGGGTTTTGTCTAAAAAAAAAAAAAAAACAGAATTTTGCGAATACATGTAAGTTGGGCGTTTCGGCATGCTTTATTATAATTATTCATTAACGAAGAGATTAAACTAACGAGTAAACAATATATTAGATTATGAAAATTGGGCACCAATACATTTTTGAGCAAATGAACAACAGTTATTTACAAAACTTAATTAAGAGTTAAATCAATTATCGGAGGACCAAAGGGCCAAATAAAATGGTAAAATTTCACCTAAGCAGAGACATAACAACATTTTTAATTCCCGGTATAATATATTGTATATATATTATGTTTTTTTTTTTATTTATTTTTTTTTAACAAAGAGGTATCAGTCCTATCCTGGCTAGAAGAAATTGGAAACAAGTAGATAACCGGTCCTAATAATAATCTCATTTATGTATAAAAATACACTAACATTTTAATAAAAAAAAAAGAAATAAAAAAATAACTTGCTTTTGTTGATCTTCAAGAAGCTTTGGTTTAGTGATTGTATATTTCTCATTGTCTAGTTGAAATCCTAAATACGCATTCTAAGAGCATGATTATATTTTAGATGGGTTACGTTTTCAATAAACATCCATTTATGATAGACCAGTCGTATCATTTATCATTAATACTCATACACAATCGACCAACTTTTTTTTAGAGTGTTTCTGCCCATAGGGAGGCAATAGGAAGGCAACTCGCGTACGAGGTAGACCTCGTAACACACGCCGGTAGTTCCGACAGTATATTTATATATATATATATATATATATATATATATATATATATACACATATACAGTCTGTTTCTTCTATCTTTACCCAAAAATGGTCCTATTTCCATGAAATTTGGTACAACAAATTTTGAAAGCAGTCTTTATTTAAATCTTCATATTGCCTATTTTTGTTTGCCTAATTCTGACTAGACATTATAAAATTTTTGTTACGGGCGGAAGGTCAAAAAAATAAAACTTCATTAAATAGTGTCAACTACTTTATTTCCCCCCTATATGTGACTGAAGAGGCACGAATAAAACGCGAAACATGCAGGAAAGATTTGAGTAGGGGATCAGTTCAGTAATAATTATAAAATTTGTAAAATATTTTCTGTCAATTTTAAAAATTATTTTGATGTTTTTGTGCAATCCTTAGGTTGAACTAATTTTTTAAAAAATGTATTTATTGATTTCAATATGGTAATTATACTCTGTATATGAATACATCTGGTAATATGATATAATATGAGGGTTCAGTGCCACAACTATTATTATATTTATGGCAACTAATTTTCGAGAAAACATATTTTTTTGAATGAATGTAAATAACAAATATAAAGCACAAAAAGCTGATTCAGACTTGTTTCTCCAATTTCAAATATATTGTTTAAATATATTACCCCGCTTAGGGTTATTACAGAGAAGGATTTAATGAAAATTGAAAACAAAAAGTTCAAAATCCACCTACTAAAAATAAAGAAAAGCCCATTTAATACAACCAATACGCGATATGTTTTTCAAGTTATATATATATCATAGGTTTTAATAATTTTTTTTTTTTGTATTTTATTACCTCTTAACTATAAAATAATTAAGTTGAACTAATAAATTATTATAATAGTAAATAATAATCCAATAGACTAGGAAAATGGAAAACATATATAAGGCGGTGACGTGATCCCTGCTTAAGTGTCTACACGAATTTCACTAAGTTCTGATGCTGCCTTCTCACATTACCGAGGAAATTGACTTCTGGATCCAGCTTAGTAGGGCTGCCTCTAGCAATCTTGTTATAATCAGTATCAGTATCATGAAATTCCTTATCATATCTAGGAAAATTGGCCAGGGTTTAATGTTACATTATGAAATTTCAAACTATACATAGATAATGGACTTGCTTATCAAAAAAGCCTAACAAATCACTCTTTTTTTAATTATTTTAAATTAAAGTCAGTTGTTGCATTAATTCTGATATAATTGTTGTCCTAATACGTATTGAATTTTGGCCGTTAGCAGATGCTTTCACATCCAACGGTAAAGATCTATGGCGAGAAGAAAATATTTTCAACGACTCCATCATAAAAAAAATCGTCACTCAGGAGCTCGATTATTAAGCAAATTCCTTATAAAGGTAAGTAAAGCGCATTGCATTCCTGAATAATTTGCTTAAATAATTTAACATAAATAGTTCTAAAATGAAGGTATAATTAATTTATTTTAGGACATTTATTTAATTTAATCCAATTCCTACATTTCTTGAATCAAACATAGGGAGATTAGTTCAGGGTTGAGTTTTGGGATTTTAAGGATTGTATCAGGCTGTACCGTATGAAGTGTCAGTTTTTTTTTTTACTTTGCGATTTAATCCTTTCCCTTTTTTATTTCATTATTTACAAACCTCATTTATTCATATAGAATTAAAGCTCTTGTATTCCTATTATTTAATCAGTAACTTGCGTACTGTGTTGTGAGAGCGATCCTCTGAGAAAAAAATAAAACTTAAATTATCAACGGAAATCCGTATTATTTTTCGTTATGAATTTAAGTTCGGTCATAGCGCTGCTGAGGCGTGTATGAACATTAACACGGTGTTCGGGGAGGGAAAGGTGAATGAACGAACTGTTTACCGGTGGTTTTCATGGTTTCGAAGTGGAAATTTTGACCTTGACAACGAGGAGCAAGGAAGGCCAAAAACCAAGCTTGACAATGACCACCTGAAAGAAAGGGTTGAAGCTTGTCCCTGAAAAGCACTAGGGGATATGCCAAAGAACTCGGAGTAGGAGCCACGACAGTTTCAAAACATTTGAAGAAAATGGGTAAGTCCAAAACTGACATTTCATACGGTACAGCCTGATAGCAGTTCAAGAATTACCTCGGACGGACATGGATCAATTTTTGTACAACAACTCACAGATTGTTTGAACCAGAAATCATATTAAATACACAAATATAAGCAAAAACGCAAGATTATTAGGAAAGTCACATATTCAATGAACTGTAAGGTGGCTCCAAATGTAGCAATCGAGTTCGTTGAGGTCTAAAAAACTTGTATTTTTTAGCACTGAAAGGCAGTCACAGGAAATAGTCGCTTATTTTGGTTAAAGACTTCAGTAAAAAGGTTATTGTGTAAAATATCGTAAATTATGATTTTTGAGGGGACAAGCTTAAAACAAGAGGAGGTGTTTTTTTTTACTCCGGATTCGGATTAAGCGACCCCAAAAAATAGAGTAAACATGGTACGCTTTTGCGGTTCAAATTGTTTTCGTTGGCTGTGTTTTTATTAATTTATTTCTTTTACAGGTATAACCTAAACCTAAGCGTGTAAACACTAATTTCCCCATGATTTTTTTTTTTAAACCTCCACATCGTCAGTAAGCCAAATTATGCACCCTGGAGGGGATGTTTGCTTCCTTCTGGAGGCAGATGTGCAGAAGGCAAACAAAGATAACAAGATTATTCCGATGGATCAATACAAGGGAAGAATCTTCTACCTCAGACCCATGAATATGTAAAAGATAATTCTAACAAGCCCATTACTCTCATCCTAATGACTATTTAATTCAGTTTATGATTTAGTGGAAGCCAAAAATGTCTTAGGAAATTGTTGATCATGATATAATATATTTGCTGGTAAACAATTACTATGGAGAATAAATATGTGAATGCGCTTAACGGCGATATAATGCAATGACAAAGAACATTGTGTGCAGCTATTTTTAAAATTTCTGCCTACAAACTGAGCATATCACACTTTGTAGAATATAGCGACAACCACTACAATAGAAATGACGTTTCCCTCCTTTAAATGTCTTATAATCTGCTTATTCAATTATGCTCCTATATTTTTCCAATTTGTTTGCTATTATGATAGAGTTTTGAAAGTCATATCACAACTTTTTCTTTTCTTGGCCGAAGATCAATGTATAAAATTAACTGAATGGTCATCAGATGCTTCTTCAGGGGCCTAAAAACTAGATAAAGTTTCATAAAAGGAAGGCGGAACTTCCTCAAAAATTGCCACGTCCTAACTGGCTGATAGCTTGTAGGATCCTGAAGAGGAATCTATTGATGCAAAACATATACAGTCAATTTCAATAAATTCAGGATTATGTTAATTCGGAATTTTATTGGTTGACCTTTTTCCGACAAATGAAAAATTGTTGATACTTTGGTCGCGCGTTGTTTTCATATTTTTTATTGTTCGATGCGGGGTTCGTCTAAACCCTAATAAATTGTAATCCAATTTAACCACTCGATCCATTGTTGCATATTTAAATTTATTGAATGCAATAACTGGACAGAATAGACGAAAACTGGAAGTTACCGAAAGTACAGAATAAAATAAAAATCAATAAATTGTTGTAAATAAAATTTAATTAGCAATAATAAAACCATGATTAATTTTAATATTTGTTTTATTTTGAAATAAATTAATTATATTTTATAAAACAGATCAGAAGCTCTCAGGAATCTGAACGCTACTTGGCTCATTTATTTTTTTGTGTATGTGCGTTTAACGGCATATCAACTATTAGACTATTAACGCCGGGATATCTACATTTTGCCACCCTTTTATAATACCAACAGCACGTGGTCGGTCACCCATTCAGGTACTGACCACGACCGCCGTTGCTTAACTTCGGTGATCTATGGGAACCGGTGCATTCAACGTGGCTAAGGCCGTTGGCTTGGCTCGTATTCTATTTTTTCTTTAGGATATATTGATAACGCAGTTTTAATCAAATTCCTAACGTACACTTCAGAATCTCTGCTGAAAGAAATAGTCAACGGAATTAATTTTAATTTTATTTAATTCATTTGAATTTAAAAACTAATCCAAAATAATTGCTTTCTTTTACATATTAATGGGCAAGAAGACATCCTGGGCTGTGGATAGGTCATTCTCAACTGAATCACTTATGCCTTGTGACTAGACAGTACAGAACAACTTCTAGCGGCTGCGCCTGGCTACCTATAAGATTGTGTAGCGGTTATCAGATAACCCCCCCCAAAAAAACACATGTTTTCAAAATAAATAAAACATTATTAAGTGTTCTCTCGCAATTGAAAACTGCAAATCATTCTTGTAAGTTGTAAATCCTATACACTTAACATTGGTGACCCCGATATTGAACAATACTTCTGATTTCACTTCTCGCCGTTCGTCATGTCCAAAAAAAACTCATCTCACTCAGACGCAGAGATCTCACTCGCATGCGACGCATCTAACGTCGGTCTAGGCGCTGTCTTACAACAAAAACAGGATAACAAATGGCATCCTCTAAGCTTTTTCTCGTTAGCACTCAATAAAGCGCAGAAGAATTACTCTGTCTACGACAGGGAGCTTCTGGCTATATACAAGGCCATCAAACATCTTCAACCTCAACTGGAAGGCCGAGTTTTCTCAATCATCACAGATCATCGCCCATTAGCTCATGCTTTCACTCAAAAGCCTGAATCCACTTCACCTCTCCGCATCCGTTGGCTAACTTACATTAGCCAATTCACCACTACGATCATCTATAGTCCAGGCAGGGAAAACATTGTTGCCGATTCCCTATCAAGGATTGCTGAAATCCAAACTCCAGACGATTTTGTCGCCCTTTCTTTAGCCCAACAAGAAGACCATGAGATCAGCCGACTCCAGGAACAAACTAACCTAACCTTTAGAGCCATCGAAATTCCTGGCACCGACAAGACCCTTCTCTGTGAGATGTCAACAGGCAAGGCAAGGCCATATCTCCCGAAGAACTTCAGGCACAGTGCTTTCGCCAAGGTGCACACCTTAAGTCATCCTGGCGTCCGGACAACACGGAAAATGGTAGCAGAGCGATATTTCTGGCCAAACATGAATAAGGAAGTAGCTGATTGGGCTAAGTGCTGTATCGCTTGCCAGAAGAGTAAGATACACCGGCATACCCATGCACCTCCTGGAACATTCCCAGCTGCCACTCGCTTTCAGCATGTCCACTTAGATTTAATTGGCCCACTACCACCCTCCGACGGCCACCGTTACTGTCTCACGATGATAGACCGTCAAACCAGATGGACAGAAGCAACACCATTACGTGACATCACAGCCGAAACCGTCTCAAGCGCATTCTACACTGGTTGGATCTGCCGATTCGGCGTTCCCTCAAGAATAACCACCGACCAAGGCCGGCAATATGAATCCCAGCTTTTTCATCAGCTGACTTCGCTTCTGGGAATCGAGAAAGGTCGCACAACTGCTTATCATCCCCAAGCTAACGGATGCATAGAACGATGGCACCGGACACTCAAAGCCGCCATTACAGCACACCTTGACAGCAACAACTGGACCCGCATATTGCCAACCGTACTCCTCGGACTCAGAGCCAGCCTGCGAGATGATACTTCATCGAGCATAGCTGAAGCAGTCTACGGTTGTCCCATAAGATTGCCAGGCGAATTCTTGGAGCAACACACGACCGCGGAAGATCCACACGTACTCCTGCAGGAGCTGAAGGAACATCTTCGCACCCTTCGACCAGCCGAGTATAAGGAGAGCACTAAGAAGACCTATGTACACCAGGAGTTGCAGAACTGCACGCATGTGTTCATCAGGGAAGACTGTGCCCGACGTCCACTGACACCACCATACTCCGGACCACACAGAGTTCTCCAACGACACGATAAGTACTTCGAAGTGCAACTCCCAGGCCGCCAAGCCACCATATCGACAGACCGGCTTAAGCCTGCGTTTCTTCCATCCGAACAGACTCAGGACACACCACCAGTTCTCCCAGAAACGCAGTCTCAACCGCCACCGCCAACTCAAGAGCCCTACAGGACCCGTTCCGGGAGAACCGTGAAACGAGTTTCACAGTCAGCTTCTCTGACTCCGTCATCTGGGAGGGGAATCCTGTAGCGGTTATCAGATAACCCCCCCAAAAAAAACACATGTTTTCAAAATAAATAAAACATTATTAAGTGTTCTCTCGCAATTGAAAACTGCAAATCATTCTTGTAAGTTGTAAATCCTATACACTTAACAATTGCAACCATTCCTAAAAATGCAGAATGGAATACTTTCTAAGGTTCTATTAATGAAAGAACTCAACTTGCAAAATCGCATCTCCCGTTTGAGAATCCAAGGCGTTAGCCACTGGACCGAAGGGGAACCCTATGCTCACAAATGTTAGTGATTTAGTTATATATATATATATATATATATTTACAGAATATTAAAATCTACAATTTCAATTGTATTATGCTATATTGATACTGATTACTTGCCGATGCTCCATATGTCCCCAGTTGTCAGCCGAATACCTTCTTCGAAGGAAGGATTCTTGGATGATTGGAGTTAACCTTACGCCATCTAACCACATCCTGCGACTAGCAGGGAAGATTGGAGGCGAATGAGACGTGGCTTGTGATATCATCATGAAAAGAGAAAAAATCCATCGATATCACTCTCAATAATATAATCACACTGATTTTTGATCACTCCACGACACTTTACTACCTTAGTAGATGTCGGGTCCACTTCCTATTAAGACGTCTTGGTGGGGAGGAAGGATGATTGCTGCAGGATAAAATTATAAAATGGATGATTGGACTGTTGGATTAAAATGATTGATTAATTTGGTGCGGAAAGATGAGAAGCGGCTAGGCATTATATCTTGGACAAAAGGGATATTCATGCGATTCGAAACATAATAAGGAGAATTGACTATGATACGTAAGACTCTGGATTGAAATGTTTGGATTCGGAGGATGTTGGAATGCTTGGCTGTCACCTAGAGTTCTATTCCGTATGTCCATATAGGTTTTATTAGTGAGTTGTAGACAGTTAGTTTGTGATGTTTGGTTAGGTATGATAATCGGCTTAGTAGTCTGTATAGCTGTCCGAATTGTCGATTGAGTTCTTGTCGTTTGAAGTAATTTAGTAGTACAACTATTTACATACCTTACCAATTTAAACCTATACCATTATTAAATGGTATAGGTTTAAATTGGTAAACTATTTATAGTTTGTTTATTATGTTAAAAAAAAGTATATATACTATTTAGTGAGAAAGTGTGGCCTCTACACGCATGAATTATCAGCATTATTTCATCTTGACCACCAAAAACTATAGGTATTGTCAACTATATTACATTTCGAAATTTTTCAATTTAGCATCAATATGCTTTAGCGACGACTAAACTGAAAAAAAAACGTTACAAAAAAGTGTCCGCTGGAGTTCACGCATGCGTGGTGGTCAAGTGCGAAAAAGAAGACTGCATGTTATACAGAACATTAGGTTTGTCGGGTGGACCTAAAGCATATTTATGTTCCTGCATTTGAGCAGCAGGTTCCAAACGAAATTAATTTGTTTCCTGTTATGATCATGGCGATTCATGATTTATTATGTTATAGTTGCCATTGAACGACTATAGACGCGAGCAACTAAAATAAAATAAATAAATAATGTAAAATTTTTAATAAACTTGTTCTCTGCTATATTAGGCCTTTACACCATGTCTGCCCGATATTTGGCCAGTCAAGATGTATTATTCACAGAGGTCAGGTTTGTAATAATTTAACACCCCAAAAATGCATATTCGTGCATATTGAAAGTTTAGCCAGGCACAATGAATAATTTATTTTACAATATGAAATAACAATTTCTGATCAGAAATCAAGAATATTGTCGCTTGGTTAAAATTAGAATAGTAACACTGCAGAGAGGAATATGCTGTACTGTATGAATATTTATCTGTATATTAAATACTAGCTGAATACCCGTGCTTCACCACGGCAGATAAGTAGTTATTTTATTACGTTAAATAATGTATCATCATAATTAACGCTACTACATAATTTTGTGCAGTTTATTATTGGACGGTATCCGTCATACAATATGTTGACCAGAGACAAGAAACTGATAACCTAGAGATAATTCGTTATCTGTAGGTTACCAGTAACAGGATTTTACGGGTTCGGGATATTACTACCTCGGATAGACCAGACCATCTCCAGGTACAGGGCAAACTCTATGAGGGACAAAATCACAGTTTATTTCTAGTAATTCAAGGGAGTGGTTCATGCAAAATTTCATTCAAATTTTTCTGTCATGTGGTTTGGGATGGGCGACAAAACATTGTATATAGCATTCTCGAATCAAACGAATATAAGAGTTCTTTCACCATCAAAATCGGTCAACCGGAAGGGTGGTTATACTCGAGGCCCAAAGTACCAATTCATCCATACCATCCGCAATTTTTTATATATTACAACAAAACTTGGTATCCGTTGAAGTCATCTAAAGATAAAAATACGTGGTAGAAATAAACTAAGTAGGTTCATTAGGAGGAGGGGTTTACGCAGGACCCATATTAGTAATTTCCTCATACCGACCGTTCATTCTCGTGTATTTTTTTTCTCGTATATTGTAACGAAATACGAAATGCATCGTGGTTTCTAAAGAGAAACATATTAAAAAATAAACTAATTCGGTTCATTCAAAGTTGGGGCTTAATCTATACGTGTATAATGTTCTACACGTATAATGTTCGGATTGAATAAGCGGTTTGGGCATTGGTTGTTTCTTCTACCACCAAAAGCGCTGAACATGGACCGGCTTTTGCTGTACATTGAGTCAAAATATTATTCATGTTAATAATAATAATATTAATGAATAAAATAAGTACATAGATATAATAATGTACAATATGAGTATATAGATAATAATAATAATAATGTATAATGTAAATATAAACAATTAATATAGATATAGTGCAATAATATATATATATATATATATATATATATATATATATATATATATATATAGACATAGTGTAATAATATACACATAATGTACTAAATACATCGCCATGAAGAGGAATGTATTAATATATAACATAATAATAATGTACTTATATACAGAATGTGTAAAAGTCAATTTGTAATATCATCATTTATTGTTATAGAGTAAACCGCTAAAAGTTTCGAAACTCTTAATAAATAAGTAAATATTTCTGACTTTTTTTCGCCGGATATTTCGAAAAAATTTCCTTATACAAAATTACCCAACTATATTTATAAACTGCTCACTTCTCCTTTCTGGTCTTAAAGCAGCAACCGAACTCAGCGTCCCCCTTTCTTCATGATTTCCTTGAAGCAATTTTCAGAGCTGTTTACAGAGGGAAATGACAATGGTTATAAGTTGTTTCGAAGCTAGACCACTAAATGCTTCCGAGGATCAAGGTGGAGTAGAGAGAGTCCAGCCTATTTGAATATGTAATCGGATTTCACAGTGGAATGCTCCAATCCTCCACAATGGGATGGCTCCTTGGTGGTTCTGCTCCTATTATTCAATTAGATCCATTGTCCTAACCTGTAACGGCTCTCTGGTGTTATTCTTGCTTCAATGCCTTCTCAGTTATGCCGGATCCCCATGCAAATATGAATGGCCAGTTTCTTCATTGAAAAATAAATTACGCTGGTCTGCAAAATTTATGTTTTAGTCTGGGGTTTTTATTTTGATATGTCATTATCCTTAATTTTAGTGTGCTGACTCAGAATATGAACTTAGTCTTTCTCCATCAAGGAGGAAATAGTAGAACATACATTTTTATGTTATTGTAAAATTATCTTGTTAAAACGGTCTTAATATAAAGAAAACTGTCAACGTTGGAAAAGCAAAAATAAGTGAGTGGGTATCATTAGGTTCTTGAGAAGGTATTAAGGGCCTAACTCTCGGCCCAAAACTATGATATCAAAAATTTCATATGCAAACGATTTTTGGGAGGGGTCTGGAACTTGGCCTCTTTTTTTCAACGTTAGTTTTTTTGGGGAGATATAAATACTTATTGTAATTGAATTTTAAGTTTGCTATTAAAAATGGAACCTTTGATTACGAATGCTCCACTAAATTTTATAATTCAAAATTTCCGGAAGACTTCGTATCCTAGTATTTTCGTGGAATTAATAGTAATACAAGATCTAAAATAGCGATAAACTCAATATTATAGTGGGATATTAAAGGGGAAGTATTTGTGGTTGACATATATAATATAATTGTTAAAAGATAATTTTACAGAAGACTGATTTTCCTTAGGACCTCTTCCTTGGTCCTCTGGAATTCTCTGCTCCTATCACTTCATCTCTAGCAGCGTAATAAGCTTCCTTTAATCTCCTCTCTCTAGATAGCGGATTTCTCATAATTCCTTTATGGAATCAGATGATTCTCCTCTCAAAAATATCATACGCTTCTTGTGATACACGGAATATTGTTGTAACGTCGTTTATGCTTTAAGATTAGTTATGAATAGTGATAGTACATATTAGCTTCTGGCCAGACGATTATTAGAAATTATGGCAATTCTTTTTTTTTTTTTTTTTTTTTTTTTTTTAATTTGTCAGTAACGCTAAACTAGTAAATACAAGTATATTTCAGCCAAAAGTTTAGTAAAATGTATAAATCTCTCATTCTAGGATATATATAGTTTTAGATGGAACGGCATTTTTCTCCAGCGGTGTTACTCCTAACTTCTTCCTGGGAAATTTCGATGAATTCATCTCCATCTTCGTCAGCCAGGTACTTGTTGTTTCTTCCTCGGTGGTTGCCAAGGGAATGAAATTTGTCTCGATCTGGGCGCCCTTTCTATATCCCAGGAAGAAGTGAGGAGTACCACCGCTGGAGAAAAATGCCCTTCCGTCTAAAAATATCATCCCAGCGACGAAAAACAAACATCAAGCACATATATATATATATATATATATATATATATATATATATATATATATATATATATATATATATATATATATATGGGGGCGAGGTGAGGAGAGTAGTAGACCTCTCGACTAATAAAATGGAGGACCGAGGTTCGAAATCCGAGCGCACACTAAAGATTTTTATCTTCCAGTGTTGTCGTTTGTTGGTTGAGTTGGGGTACCAGAACGCTCTTGGCTCACCCAGCCTCTAATTAAATAATCAATAAATTAGTGGGTACTTCTGGGCCCTTTTTGCTTGTTAGGAGACTGATTTTTTTTCCTGATATATATATATATAAACTCTCCCACATGCCGCTTTTGATGTAATTTTGTACAAAAGTCGTTCGTTCACCAGCAGAATCCACCTACCGGAACATGATTTTGGAGGTAAACCTCTTACTTTTTCGAGTTAATATGCTTGACGAACTACTTTTATTGGTTTCCTAACGAAAATATTTTCAAGGTGATATCTGTAACCGTATTCTCCAAAGGTAACTAGATTTTTCGGTATGGGTACCTATAATTGTTGGATTCAATTGAAATATTTTCTACATGTTTAAAATTCATCTAAACTTTGATATTACAGTTTTGGTTGCATTTCGAGTTAAGAATGAATCCCAAAAAAAAAACATAAATGTGAAATAGAGGCCAAGTTCCTCCCCCCACAAAGAAACACTCCCTTCCCCAAAAATATCCCCTCCTGAAACCCCCCATCCTACACTCCAAAAAAGTAGGATGAGTTAGTGTATTAAGTATTTTCAACCAAAAATATTTGCCAATACAAGAGATGATACAAGAAAGAAATGTCCAAGTTCATTACTTGGAAGACCTCATAGTTACTTACTAAGAACAGTAAAGACACTTCAACTGACCTCTAAAAACAACAATAAAAATACTTATATCCAGATACTAAAATATCACTTTCCTCAACCAGGTATATTCTTAAACTTGGCAATGTTTAGTTTTCTCTCTAACGATTATTTCGGCACAAATAAAACATGGCCAAGTTTAAGAATATACCTGGTTGAGGAAAGTGATATTTTAGTATCTGGATATAAGTATTTTTATTGTTGTTTTTAAAGGTCAGTTGAAGTGTCTTTACTGTTCTTAGTAAGTAACTATGAGGTCTTCCAAGTAATGAACTTGGACATTTCTTTCTTGTATCATCTCTTGTATTGGCAAATATTTTTGGTTGAAAATACTTAATACACTAACTCATCCTACTTTTTTGGAGTGTAGGATGGGGGGTTTAAAGAGGGTATATTTTTGGGGAAGGGAGTGTATCTTTTTGGGGGGAGGAACTTGGCCTCTATTTCACATTTATGTTTTTTTTTGGGATCTCATTACTTTTTTCTAAGTATTAATTAAAATTTAGTTGCCTCATACCTACTGGCTGATATTTGATACCAATAATCAACCTACTGTGACGTGGCGCCCTGCGGGGAGTGAGAACCTGCCTCATCTACCTCTTTGGACTGATAACATTTCACGTTTTATATTTTATTTGGAATTCGCACCACTTGTAAATGGTTACTATCCACAAAAGATAGTCAATTTTCTTCTCCATTTTGGATGTAACAGTTTCGTATATAATTTAAGGTTTTTATTCTTCTGTTTTTTTCCCCGTGGTCGGTAGGCCTTGGAGGAGTGGCGTCGGTTCTAAGGGGAGTCTGTGAGAAAATGGCGTAGAAGCAGGTGCTAAGAAAAAAAGTTATTCTTTGCAAATATGAGGTTTCCAGCTTTTAAGGAGGGACTGAGGCGTCCTTTTTGTTAACAATGAAAATGAAGACCCAGTAGCACGAAGAGGCGGCATTTGTCTTCTCGGTTTATCGTTTTGGCCGAACATGTGATTGGAACTCCATGTGGTAGGCTTCTAGAGCATATTGTGGGACATATGAGTGAGTAACCCATCCATTTTATCTTCTACTGGATACCAGTCTCCACGTTTCATTTATCTCCAGGCCTCATTTAAACTTTTTTTTTTTTTTCCTTTTGCCGTTCAAGTACTGCCATGAGTGCAAGTAACTATATTATTCAATACTTGGATAATATTGATTCTTCTTGTGATATTTTTATGTATATATATATATATATATTTGTGCTTTTATTTAGAGTCTAATTTTGTTCTTCCCAGATTACTGATAGTATCTGGTGTATATACATGTGTGGTTATCTATCGATACCTTTTGCTATATTATTCAATACTTGGATAATATTGATTCTTCTTGTGATATTTTTATGTATATATATATATATATATATATATTTATGCTTTTATTTAGAGTCTAATTTTGTTCTTCCCAGATTACTGATAGTATCTGGTGTATATACATGTGTGGTTATCTATCGATACCTTTTGCTATATTATTCAATACTTGGATAATATTGATTCTTCTTGTGATATTTTTATGTATATATATATATATATATATTTATGCTTTTATTTAGAGTCTAATTTTGTTCTTCCCAGATTACTGATAGTATCTGGTGTATATACATGTGTGGTTATCTATCGATACCTTTTGCTATATTATTCAATACTTGGATAATATTGATTCTTCTTGTGATATTTTTATGTATATATATATATCTATTTATGCTTTTATTTAGAGTCTAATTTTGTTCTTCCCAGATTACTGATAGTATCTGGTGTATATACATGTGTGTTTATCTATCGATACCCTTTGCTATATTATTCAATACTTGGATAATATTGATTCTTCTTGTGATATTTTTATGTATATATATATATATATTTATGCTTTTATTTAGAGTCTAATTTTGTTCTTCCCAGATTACTGATAGTATCTGGTGTATATACATGTGTGTTTATCTATCGATACCTTTTGCTATATTGTTCAGTATTGGAATGATATTAGTTCTTCTTGTGATATTTAGAGTATATATGTATTCATGCTTACCCTTTATTTGGGCATTTATTTATTTATTTATTTTTTTTGGTATTCATAGATATTTATAATATTTAAGGTATATATATGTGTGTACATGTATTTGTTGTCTTACTGGGAACATTTTGTACTTTATTTCAATACAGTTACCAGCTCTGGAGTATCTTGTTGTTTTCTTTTTTTTTTTATTTGGATCACCTGGGTTTCTACCTAATTGAACCTGGCTATCCGTTGTCTATCCGGATAAATTGTACCACCCCAGGTGTGGGTAAGTGAGTCTCGCTTTAAACTGTTTTTCTTTTGTTTTAATATTCTTTCAAATTAAATTTATTTCGGTACAATTTAATGGCGCCCGAACATTGGACTTTTGGTTCCACTTTTATTTGGTAATTTAGCTTCTTATGTTACATAGATTTGTATATTCGCTCTTCTTTGTCTAATATCTGTCTTACCCTAGTAGTGGTTAGTTCCTATTTTTATTCTATATTTATTTAGTCTCGTTTCTTGTATAATTGTCATCATGTCTTCATTTGAGAAGTTGTCTACCGCACAAAAACATAAACTTTTACTTTCTCGTAGGGGAACAGTGTTTGCCTTGGTCAGCGAGATTTATCAGGCGTCAAGAACATTGACAGCTGAAACTGCTTCTAAGTTTAGAACTAAATTTGATAGGTTGGTTAAGTCGGAAGCCGAATGGGCAGAAATCCGTGCAGCAATTGAGCTCTTTAATGCCTCATTAAATGATGATGAGGTTGGGAATTTCACCATCTCTATATCAGCGGAAGAATGGTCTTTCTCTGATGCAGTAGATCAGGCAAAAGAGAATTATCTTGCCTTTGCGCAGACAGCAACTGTTCAACCTTTGAATAAAGGAGAAATTACTCATGTTACTCCGCTCAGTGATAACCTCCTCCCTCGTATCTCTATTCCTACATTCTCAGGGGAAACTGAGAAATTTGTGGAATTTCTGTCATTGTTCGAATCTGTCGTTGATAACAACAAAAATATCTCCGATATTGCAAAATTTCAATATTTAAGATCTTCATTATCTGGCGATGCACTTTCGGTCATCGCTGGAATTGATTTACTTCCCCAAAATTATGTCATTGCCTTGGAAGCCTTGAAGAATAGGTATCAGAATAAGAGACGCTTGGCTAGTATATATTTCCGTAAGGTCACGGAGTTTTCTCCTCTGTCGAATGGTTCACATAAGGAACTTCAGCGGTTTTTAACCACCCATACTAATAGCTTTTGTGCGTTGGAAAAAGTTGGTATTCCTGATATTAAGGACTTCATGAAATTGCAATTGGCTTTGACGAACCTAGATCCTGGTAGTCGCCGTGCATTTGAAGATAAATATTCATCTACTTCTTTTCCGACTTATGATGATTTAATTAAATTTATAACCAGTCGCAGTCGGACAGCCGAGTTGATGTCTGAAGAAGTTCGACCCGCCAAGAAGTCTGACAGTTCAGCTGGCAATAAGAAGAGGATTACCTCTCCGACGTACCAACTATATTCAGCAGAGGACAACTCATCCCCCCCATCGGATGAATGTTCGGAGGAAAATAAAAGCCTGAAAGTATCTGATGATTCGCCTGTTTTGGCTTGTCCTGTTGCACCACCGGTTCGAAGAAAA
This sequence comes from Gonocerus acuteangulatus, assembly GCA_946811695.1. Lineage (NCBI taxonomy): Eukaryota > Metazoa > Arthropoda > Insecta > Hemiptera > Coreidae > Gonocerus > Gonocerus acuteangulatus. The sequence continues at coordinate 42,233,014 of OX328129.1, forward strand.
GCTCCTCTGCAATGCTGGAATTGTAAAGGACCACATGTATATCACAAATGTACTTTGCCCCGATCACAATTTTGTTTTAAGTGTGGACATTCTGGAGTGACAGTAGTTAATTGTCCTAAGTGTAATCCGGGAAACGGATCGTGAGCCCAGTGAAGAGGGTCGCTCTGGTCTCTAAGGATAATAAAGGTCCTCAACCACCTGATAAGCCTATTCGAAATTTTCAGAGGTATTTGCAACATGTTGTTGGTTCTTCTGAAGTGAATCTTTCTGCTTCAATGACTTCATCCATCGGACGTTGGTATCTTCCACTTTCTCATCCAAGTTCTAAGGAGTCACCTTTGTCGGCTTTGGTTGACACTGGGTCCTGTAAATCTTATTTGAGTCCTCAGGGTCTTCGTGAGCTCAGTAGGTGGGAGCCTCGAGAAAACCCCATTACTTCATTTTCTGTCATGGTCGCAAATGGGACTTTGGTTACAATTAACAAATCCGTCACAGTGAGAGTGTCACTGTTTCAGAAAAGTTTCGCATTAACTTTCCATCTTATGCCTCACTTAAGTACTCCTTATTTATTGGGATTAGATTCCATCGATCTATTAGATATAGTCTTTAATTCAAAAGCGCAATGGTGGTTCTTGGAAGACCCCAAACTGATCTACAGCTTTATTGTTGATTCAGCCCAGCCTCAAGTTTCAGAATTAGTCGAGGAAAGTCAGTCCGACCGTAGGACGATCACCCTGACTCCAGATCAGAGCAAGCTCTTTGGGAAAATTGTCAAGGAGGGGTTTGCTGAAGTCAAGTCGCTTTCTGGAAGGACAAATAAGATCGAACATCGCATAGAGGTCAAAGACGGCGTCAGACCTATCAAACAGAGGGCCTACTGTTACTCCCCGAAGGTGCTAGAGGCAATGCAGGCCGAGCTGGACTCCATGCTAGAGAAGGATCTCGTTGAAGTCAGCCATGCTGAATGGGCTTCACCCGTTGTCATGGTGCGTAAGCCTGATGGCACTTATAGGTTCTGTGTGGACTATCGTAAGGTCAACGATGTCTCAAAAAAGGATTCTTATCCTATCCCAAATCTGTCTCAATTGTTGGATAGCCTCCATCATGCCAAATATTTTTCCAAATTTGATCTTAAGAATGCCTTTCTGCAAGTTCCCTTGGCAGACGAGACTAGTAGAGATCTAACATCTTTCATTGTACCTGGTAGAGGGTTGTTTAGGTTTAAAGTTATGCCTTTTGGGCTCACCAATAGTCCTGCTACATTTCAACGGCTTGTAGATAAAGTTTTTGGACCCGATTTGCTTCCACATGTCATTGTCTATCTGGACGATATTTTGATATGCACTCCTGATTTCGAAACTCATTGTCGCACCCTTAAGGAGGTTTTTAAACGCCTTTGTGAAGCTGGCTTGAAAATAAATCCAGAGAAGTGTGAGTTTATGTGTAAAGAAGTAAGGTATCTTGGCTACTTGGTCACACCTGATGGCATCGTTCCTGACCCTGAAAAGGTCTCCTCCGTTTTGAATTTCCCTACTCCTAACAATGTCCGTGCTCTTAGAAGATTCTTGGGTATGGCAGGATGGTACCGTAGGTTTATCTGCGATTATTCCACCATCGTTTCTCCTTTGAATAGGCTTACTAGTAAAAAGGTATCCTGGAAGTGGGCCGAAGAACAGGAGAAGGCATTCCGCAAACTAAGAGAAGCTCTTATATCAGCTCCGATCCTGGCCAGGCCGGACTTCCGCTTGCCATTTACCCTCATCACTGATGCAAGCCATTGTGGACTTGGAGCTGTTCTGACTCAAGTTCAGGATGGAGTAGAAAGAGTGATAACTTACAGCTCTCGGGCTCTTTCTGCTAGTGAACGCAATTACTCCACCACGGAGAAGGAATGCTTAGCGGTTGTATGGAGTATTAATAAACATCGGCAGTATCTGGAAGGGTTTAAATTTCAAGTAGTGACGGACCATAGTAGCCTGAAGTGGCTTTTCAACTTAAAGGACCCAACTGGAAGGCTAGCCCGTTGGGCTCTTCAGTTACCACAATATGATTTTGATATCGAATTTCGTAAGGGTAAATTGAATGTTGTTGCAGATGCCCTCTCTCGAATCCCGGATGTTTCAGCTCTCCAAGTATTCTCAGCAGAGGCAGTTGGCCAAGCTGATCTATGGTATGATTTGAAGATGGAGCGGGTGAAGAGTCAGCCTCATAACCACCCCGATTGGATGGTTCATCAAGAACATTTGTATTATTATCGAGAAGACGCCAAGAAGAATGGTATGGACCGAGAAGAACCCGAAGCTTGGAAGTTGGTTGTACCCTCGTATCAAAGGAACCAGGTTATGGAGGAGAACCATACAGCTACACAAGCAGGACACCCTGGTATTGCCAAGACCTATTGGCGCGTTGCACAATCATATTACTGGCCTGGTATGTATGATGATATTTCACGTTTTGTTCGTCGTTGCGAAGTTTGTCAGAGAGTGAAAGCCAATAATCAGCCCAGTAGAGGATGGATGCAGCATCGGCATATCCAAGCCCCTTGGGATTGCGTCAGCTTTGACATAATGGGCCCTTATCCTCGTAGTGCTCAAGGGTTTACCCACCTTTTGGTGTTTCAAGATGTTTTCACACGTTGGGTGGAGTTGGTCCCCTTAAGGAATACCTCTGCTGCTTTGGTTGCTGAAAAGTTTAGAAATGTCATCCTTAACCGTTTTGGTTGTCCCAGAGTCATCATCACCGACAATGGTACTAATCTCGTAAGCAAATGTATTGGTAAGATCACCGAGTCTTGTGGTATCTACCATCACCGCACCCCTTTCTATCATTCCCAAGCCAATCCTGTTGAGAGGTCTAATCGTAACATCAAACAGATCATCACTTCTTACTTGCAGGGATCTCACAAGAACTGGGATAAGTTCATTGGTGAAATCCAGTTTGCGCTCAATTCCGTTTGCCAAGAGTCCACCAAGTTCTCTCCGGCTTTCCTCAATTATGGTCGGGAACTCCGCATGACTAATAGCCCCCGTTTTACTAGTCAGGACCATGATATTGATCTGAATCAGGATGTTAGTCCAGCCAAGGAAAGATGGGCTCAACGTATGAAGAAAATGAAGGAGATCTTCCACGCTGTAGAAGAAAATGTGGTGAAAGCCCAAGATACACAGATGAACCGTTACAACCTCAGACGAAGGGAAGAGACCTTCAAGCCTGGAGATCAAGTCCTCAGGAAGAGCTTTCCGCAATCCTCTAAACCCAATTCGTTCTGTGCCAAGCTAGTGCCCAAGTTTATCGGTCCTTTCAAGGTCACCCGTGTTAGCCCAGCTGGAGTCTGTTGGTTGGAAGATGAGAAAGGATCACAAGCAGGGAAATGGCATGCTCGTAACCTCAAACCCTATAATTGTTGATAATTTCTGGCGGTTCTCCCTCTAAGGAAGGGGGTATTGTGACGTGGCGCCCTGCGGGGAGTGAGAACCTGCCTCATCTACCTCTTTGGACTGATAACATTTCACGTTTTATATTTTATTTGGAATTCGCACCACTTGTAAATGGTTACTATCCACAAAAGATAGTCAATTTTCTTCTCCATTTTGGATGTAACAGTTTCGTATATAATTTAAGGTTTTTATTCTTCTGTTTTTTTCCCCGTGGTCGGTAGGCCTTGGAGGAGTGGCGTCGGTTCTAAGGGGAGTCTGTGAGAAAATGGCGTAGAAGCAGGTGCTAAGAAAAAAAGTTATTCTTTGCAAATATGAGGTTTCCAGCTTTTAAGGAGGGACTGAGGCGTCCTTTTTGTTAACAATGAAAATGAAGACCCAGTAGCACGAAGAGGCGGCATTTGTCTTCTCGGTTTATCGTTTTGGCCGAACATGTGATTGGAACTCCATGTGGTAGGCTTCTAGAGCATATTGTGGGACATATGAGTGAGTAACCCATCCATTTTATCTTCTACTGGATACCAGTCTCCACGTTTCATTTATCTCCAGGCCTCATTTAAACTTTTTTTTTTTTTTCCTTTTGCCGTTCAAGTACTGCCATGAGTGCAAGTAACTATATTATTCAATACTTGGATAATATTGATTCTTCTTGTGATATTTTTATGTATATATATATATATATATTTGTGCTTTTATTTAGAGTCTAATTTTGTTCTTCCCAGATTACTGATAGTATCTGGTGTATATACATGTGTGGTTATCTATCGATACCTTTTGCTATATTATTCAATACTTGGATAATATTGATTCTTCTTGTGATATTTTTATGTATATATATATATATATATATATATATTTATGCTTTTATTTAGAGTCTAATTTTGTTCTTCCCAGATTACTGATAGTATCTGGTGTATATACATGTGTGGTTATCTATCGATACCTTTTGCTATATTATTCAATACTTGGATAATATTGATTCTTCTTGTGATATTTTTATGTATATATATATATATATATATTTATGCTTTTATTTAGAGTCTAATTTTGTTCTTCCCAGATTACTGATAGTATCTGGTGTATATACATGTGTGGTTATCTATCGATACCTTTTGCTATATTATTCAATACTTGGATAATATTGATTCTTCTTGTGATATTTTTATGTATATATATATATCTATTTATGCTTTTATTTAGAGTCTAATTTTGTTCTTCCCAGATTACTGATAGTATCTGGTGTATATACATGTGTGTTTATCTATCGATACCCTTTGCTATATTATTCAATACTTGGATAATATTGATTCTTCTTGTGATATTTTTATGTATATATATATATATATATATTTATGCTTTTATTTAGAGTCTAATTTTGTTCTTCCCAGATTACTGATAGTATCTGGTGTATATACATGTGTGTTTATCTATCGATACCTTTTGCTATATTGTTCAGTATTGGAATGATATTAGTTCTTCTTGTGATATTTAGAGTATATATGTATTCATGCTTACCCTTTATTTGGGCATTTATTTATTTATTTATTTTTTTTGGTATTCATAGATATTTATAATATTTAAGGTATATATATGTGTGTACATGTATTTGTTGTCTTACTGGGAACATTTTGTACTTTATTTCAATATAGTTACCAGCTCTGGAGTATCTTGTTGTTTTCTTTTTTTTTTTATTTGGATCACCTGGGTTTCTACCTAATTGAACCTGGCTATCCGTTGTCTATCCGGATAAATTGTACCACCCCAGGTGTGGGTAAGTGAGTCTCGCTTTAAACTGTTTTTCTTTTGTTTTAATATTCTTTCAAATTAAATTTATTTCGGTACAATTTAATGGCGCCCGAACATTGGACTTTTGGTTCCACTTTTATTTGGTAATTTAGCTTCTTATGTTACATAGATTTGTATATTCGCTCTTCTTTGTCTAATATCTGTCTTACCCTAGTAGTGGTTAGTTCCTATTTTTATTCTATATTTATTTAGTCTCGTTTCTTGTATAATTGTCATCATGTCTTCATTTGAGAAGTTGTCTACCGCACAAAAACATAAACTTTTACTTTCTCGTAGGGGAACAGTGTTTGCCTTGGTCAGCGAGATTTATCAGGCGTCAAGAACATTGACAGCTGAAACTGCTTCTAAGTTTAGAACTAAATTTGATAGGTTGGTTAAGTCGGAAGCCGAATGGGCAGAAATCCGTGCAGCAATTGAGCTCTTTAATGCCTCATTAAATGATGATGAGGTTGGGAATTTCACCATCTCTATATCAGCGGAAGAATGGTCTTTCTCTGATGCAGTAGATCAGGCAAAAGAGAATTATCTTGCCTTTGCGCAGACAGCAACTGTTCAACCTTTGAATAAAGGACTGTTAAACTTTAAACTGGACTTTAAACTGTTTTTCTTTTGTTTTAATATTCTTTCAAATTAAATTTATTTCGGTACACTACATACATCTAATCACTAGACTAGAAAAGTTAGAAGCTCTTCCAGATGACATTACTCTAGAGGACAAATTTATTGCTCTCTTAACTAAACTATTACACTGTAAAACACAGGAACCTTATCCCGAGGATAAAGATCACAATGGGGAAAGTGTAGAAGGCCTTCAAGAAAAAGATAAGAACAAAGACGATACATTTTGGGTTTGTGATTCTAAACATTGTAATTTAGGTGGCTCGACTTTGAAGAACTTAGTATCTGCTTTCAAGTATATTATGCAGTTGACCCATACGACTTTATTTATAACATTTATGAAAGAAGTCACAACTGTTGTTGTTAAGATGCTTCGAAATGTTCCTTAAAACATCAAATATAGGTTCTCCTTACCAAGACGATTCATTTGATACCCCACATGATGGGTTTCAGAAGGAATGATGGCTTTCCGATGGAACAAAAAGTACAAAACGTCATAGGTAATATGACACCCCCGTATCAAGACCTACCTGCGTGCCAGTTTGGTCAAAATCGGCCAAATCGTGTGGATTTGTATAAGGAATAAATATTAAGGCAACCAGCTGATAGACGATTTTGAACTAGCCTATGACACTCCCCGGATCAAGACCGACATGTGTGTCAAATTTTGTCAAAATTTGACACCTAAAAACGGTGTGTATTTGTATAAGTAACAAACAGACAGGAAGACAGCTGATAGACAATTTAACCTAGCCTATGATTCTCCCCGTATCAATACCCATCTGTGTCCCAAGTTTGGTCAAAATCGGTCAAACGGTACGGATTTGTATAAGGAACAAACATACAGACAGACAGCTGGTATAAGATTTTGACCTAGCGTATATGCATCTAATTGTTTCATAAAGATCAAATATAGGTTCTTCATACCGAGACCATTCATTTGATACCCCACATCATGGGTTTCGTGCGGAATGATAGGTTTCCGAAGGAAGTACAAAACTGGCACGCCCCCGCCCCGGAAGCAGAGTCAAACACAACTTTTCAGGATTTTTCGATTTTTTCCTTTAATAACACCTTCATATCTATCATCATGCAAAATTTCAAGTCTCTAGCATCATGGGAAGTGCCTAATAATTTTGATGAGTCAGTGAGTGAGTGAGTGAGTCCTATAAATCCCGATTTTCGATCGCTTATATCTCAGAAACTATTTGATGTAGATTTATGAAAATTTCCAGTTTTACTCACATCTAGTAGTATAATACCTGTGTAAAATTTCATAACTTTATCTTTACCTGGTTGAAAGTTATGAGAGGGTAAAAATCGGCTCTAAGGCCTCCTGTAATATACACACTAGCCTATGACACTATGTGCTTAGGCCGGAACTTGGCCCGGCGCACTACCGTGGGCCTAGATTCCATAACAAATATTTTACTAGTAGACATAAGGAGTTTTGGGATCTTCGTATACTTTCTTAAATATCTCGAAAAGGTTAGAAAATCGTGGTATGTGGACAGTGACCAAGTGAAAGCTTACTAAATTCTCTACAAAAATGTTCTAAAGGAATTTTCGATGAGGCGTTGTGGGTCAGAGAAATAAGTGCTTAAATCTCCTCAAGTGTTAGTTTTGTTCTTTTAAATGGGTTTTTGTCTGTTTTTAACTCACTTTTCACTTGGTTGATTTTTGTTTTAAATTGCATTTAACGCGTGAGATAATTCCGTTTCCTTTTGAGGTTTCTCAAATCTTTCTTCTCTTTGAGGTTTTGTTTTATATTTTCATGAAAGATCAAAACCTATCTATATATGTCTCCATACTTTTGCTAATGGCACTCAGGACGTGAACGTTAACGCGCTCAGATGACGCAGTTTCTTCTATTCGGACTTTTTGTTTCTTTGGAAGTATAAGTGACAACACGAATTCTGTTTTGTACCGTCCCTAGAGACGATAAAAAACTGATCTGATAAATGATTAACCAAGAAAGGAGGAATAGGACACATTTTAGGTCCATATTTTTTTTTATTGCTTGTTAACTCTTTAGATAATCAACGCAATTCTTTTGTGAAGCGAACACTTTTTGGTGGTTATAATGATCAAAGATTTTTCGCTGGGCTATCCACATAAATATTCAAATTGTTAATATAATTCTTTGAACCATAAATCTTGCAAATGTGTTTTGTTGCTTCCAAAAAGTCACGTTATTTGTTTGGTGTCATCGCTTTAAACTTTATTACTACAGTCTGTTAACTAATGTTGCTCTTCGAAATTTTTCTTATGTCCTGCAACCTGTCAGAGCATGTTTTACTGTTAATTGTAGGTTGCGAGAACTGCATATTGGAGGTGGGTTCTTGGGCGTAAGGAAGGGGTACGTGAAGTTTGTTTTTCGTATTCCTAGTCGGATTAACACTTTATTTTTGTTTCATGGATCGATGTTTTCCTTGGTTTTTTATCTCACAAAATTTGATATCCCTGACTCATTCCCAGTCGGCTTGCCTTGTAGTCGATACAAAAGCTCCGTGAATGATCAATCTCAATGATCTGAGAACCAAAAAATGCCCTTAGCGGTCAAAGGGACGGTGCGGGAGAAAACTTTTATTTGTGTGAGCAAACCAAATAGATTAATATTTATTCTTTCATTGATCTTGAGAAAAGGGATGTACTATCAAACAAGTTCTGTCTGTAGGAGTGTGACGTAATGAGCCCAAGAATAAATACACAGTGGTCTTATTAATTCATTCCAAGGAGGTTGTAATTGAATCTTTCTACACGAATCGTTTCCTCTACCTCTTTGTTCTTCCCAGGAGTAGATTACAAGCATCTTTCCTTAGAGGATTTTGGAGCTAAAGGAACTTCCTGGTGTTCAATTAGATGAAATCCGGTCTTTTGAGTGTTGGCAAGGTATAGTAAGTAATTGAATCGAGATTTTCCTACTTGAGTTAGGGGAATACTGTTCTCTTAAAGGAACCAGGAAAAGATTTGTAATCCATACGCAGAAATATGGATGATGAAATGTGTAAGGAAAGGATAAAGGGCCAATACGCAGAGCCTTTTTCAATAAAGTTTCAAGAATAATTATAAAGAAGCAATTACTGAAAAATGTCAAAGTAGGTAGAATAAATCCCATAAGGAAATAACGTCTTATAACTTTATACCTCAATCACAGAAACTTCCTTTGATTAAGAAAAGGAAACAAATTAAATTAAAAGGTCCACAGCTATGAATGCATGATAAAACTTAATACATCTAATGTTTGAAGAGAAAACAAAACAAACAGATTTGTGTTAAGAATTATAAAATCTTTGTAGCTTAGGTGCTACAAAATATAACAACATTAAATATAATAAGATTATTTACTTATCTATTGCAAAATGTAGTTTGCACAACATTAGTACGATATTCAATAATTTTCAAGTAAAATAAATATATTAATGAATTTTACATTTATTAAAAACCTATTATTTGATGATATCATAATATGTACTATTAGTAATATTGCATATTTGGTACACATTAGTATATCCTCACATAATAGGGTTTTTTTTTCTAATACAAAAGTGACCGCTTCTAAATGAATTCTCTGATTGGCGTTTTCTTTAATTAGGAACCGAATTATAAAATAAATATGTAAATTATTTAGTGGTGCATATGCATGTAAAATTTTTAAGGAATAAAAATATGTAGACAGTTAAACTAAACAAAAACATATTTAATTAATAACTAAATCACAGTGAATGCATATATTATTACAATATCAAAAACTAGTTACATGGAAAATCTGGCGTTCCAGCCGCAGGTTCCTGAGAAGAAAGACAAGTGCCTATTTCTAAAACGAAACATATATGCCTTCTTCGACTTCCATTTAATGAACTATCACGAAAAAAATGTTTAGCTAGCTAGGAAAGGAAGGTCCGTCATTCATTCCTCGGAGACCGCCGGATTAGAGAGAGCGACGGATAAGAGAACGCCGGATAAGGGAGAGTCTACTGTATGCATGTATATATATATGTGTGTGTATATATATATATACCTATATATATATATATATATATATATATATATATATATATATATATATATATATATATAACACTAGGTCAAATAAGTCAGTTGGTGCCCTTTTTTTAAAATAATTCTTGACTCCTTTAACCTTATTTTTTTAAAGATTTATAATTCATTAATTAAGAAATTTTAAGAATTACCACGTATCAGAAAGAGCCTAATGTATAATGATGTTGCAAAACAGTTTAAATTATTGTTTCAGGCGCTATAGTATACACTACCGCATTACTGTTGAGTCTTAAAGGAGTGGTCGTTTGCCATTCGTGTCTTAGTTATCAGTTCTAAATATGTTTCAAAGAGATTGAAACGGGCTCGTATTTTTGATAAAATAATTAACCCTAGATTTACCAGACCCGGTACTGGTATAAATGCCAATAACAAAAAATATATTTGTTACTAATAAATATAAAGTAACATTAAGTTCATTAAATCTATTCTCTAGTTATAGCTACAAAAGTCATAACAGCCGAGAGGGTATCTGAGAGGGGTTTGACCCTCTCGGCCACCCTCGCTGCTCCACTATGTTTTGGCAAGTGTAATTACATGCATTGTTTTCAACCCTATCCGGCTACCCTCTACCCTCGCCGCTCCACTATGTTTTCATCCTTAGGAAAGCAAATTTTATATGTAGTAGAAATTTTGAATTGAAATTGCACGGTAAATCAAGTGTTAATAAAGTATTGTTTTTCCGGCGCTAATAGCCAAATAGTTGACGCGCCGTTAAAAACGAAAAAAAAAATAAAATAAAGTATTGTTCTCCACTAAGAATTTGATAAGATAGAAGGATATGAGTTTAACGTACTTAGCAAATTTTGTACGGTATAAAAATAGGACTTACATACTTCAAATTATTAATGTTCTAAAAACACAAAAGCATACATATATTCAGTAACATATATGTTAACGCCTATAACATTTATTGAAATATACGAATAAAATGTGCTTTTACACAATTAATTACATGCTTATCCTATATGTTTATTTGTTTGGAACATTTGGGGCGAAAATCCTCGCGGTCGTTAGCGCCCTTCTGTGTAAACTTGTCATACGAATATGCATTAAGTAGTACTCGTGTTCACATTGTTTCATTTATTTTTTTAATTCACTATTTCTTTATCCACTTTATTTAAATGTACTGTTTATTTTATTTCTATTGTTTTTGAATTCATTGCTTCCTTTATTCATTTTTTAATTTATTATTTTTTTTATTTTTATTTTGTTTTTTATGTTTTTTATTTATTTATTTTTTAATTTTTTTGTTTTTCTGACACGGATTCCGCTTTATTTAAATAAAGCCAAGATTATGAAAACCAAGGTAAAAAAATAATCCTATAAATTTTAATAAAACCAAAAAGCCTCCACATGTTTAACGTCATATTCGTTTTTGTCGCCTAAGAAATTTGAATTAAATATAGCCAAGGATCGTGGGTGGTTTCACACTATAGGGTGCTGGCTTTTCTTTAGAAAAAAGACAAGGTCATCAGCCCTATGCTGGCTAGAAAAGGGTGGTAACCTATAGATAACACGTCCTAAAATTCGTAGTTAACAATAATGGACGTCAAAATTTAAATTAATTAAATATACAAGGAAAAATTACTTATATACTAACAAATATATACGTAAACTTAGGCTCATCTGCAGAAGCTCAAGAATCAGAAGTAAATGCGAATGAAGTATTTATTTAGGCTAAGCTATTTTGTTGAGCTTTCCCCATTCATGCTCAAAGTTTACTTTTACTCTCTGCGTATTTACTCGTCCTGAAAGACCATATTTGTCCATCTCAAATAGGATCCTTTACTTCGATAGCTATGTTCTACCCATTTAGTCATATTTGCTTTCGTCGATCTGATAGCACAAAGGTCTTATTTAATACAAATGTCTTAGAGATAAAAAAAAAAAAAAATCGATTTATACATGATTTATGTTTTAATATACTTTGCTCTTTTAGATAAATAGCTTGATAAAGCTAAATGCCAATAGAAAAGTACTACATATGGAAATAGTAATTTATTTTTAGATCGAATAAATATAATTATGAAATATTACATTAAACATTTCTAGCGCCATTTACCTATTAGAAACCCGCTTGAAACATCGAAAACTTGATGTTGCAACCGGGAGTTGCTGACAAATATGTATTTATATATATATACTCTACCTCCTATAAAAATTGCCTGATTCCAATAATTTTTTTTTTTTTTGTGAACTTAAAGGAAAAACATACTGTTTCTTTTAATTTTTTGTGAACGGTTTTTGTTTACTTCCTTAGGAGTGTAAGAGCGAAAAAAATCGATTTGAACGCAGTAAATGTAAGAATTTTTAAGATTTAAAAAAAAAAAAGAAAAGTTTTCTACATTGAAATCCAAACAGGTGTTGTGAATATTATTCCATGTGTTACAGATTCTCTTAACTAGTATTTTTAATTTTGGTTTCATTAGGAAGAGTGAAAAAACAGTTATTATTTCAACAAACATATGCACTTTGCTTTTCTGCTCGACATGGCGGAGGAAGTATTGTAAGCGTACACTTGTGCCAACAAATTAAACTCTCATAAGTGTATTTTATGTAACATCATCATGTTACATGATATGAAAGAGTACATCGAACTATAATAATAATAAAACAAAAATATTTTCTGTTTATGAAAACGTTATTAAATAGTAAATTGACAAACAGACATTCATAGAACAGGTCGGAAATCAATTTAGCATATTTTCCAACAAAATCGCACATATTTTACCGTATATAGGTGTGTACAGACTTTTCACAACTAGTTCGGCTGACGCACAGTGGGGCCAATCGACATTTCATGTTTCACAAAAGCTTAACCGATTTTAATGTTTTTTTTTTTTTTGTTTATAAATATATATATATATATATATATATATATATATATATATATATATATATATATATATATATATATATATATATATATAGCTAATACAATTTAGAACAACCTTGATATTATGTTCAATATATATATATATATATATATATAAAAAAAAAAAAAATCAGTCCCGTAACAGGCCACAAGGGCCCAGAGGGGCAGATACTGTAGAGGTATCTGATTCTTGACCGTACGGCACACTAGGGATATAGGTGGTCAACACTATGCTCCGGCCGCCTGATTTTCCCCTTGGCTGCTTCGACGGCAAGAGTCATTAGCACCCAAGGTACCCATTATTAATTAAATTAATTAAAGGCTGGGTGAGCCTAGGGACGATCTGGGACCCCAAATCCAACCCTCGAACGGCAGCACAAGAAGAAAAAATCTTTAGTGCGCACTCGGGTTTTGAACCTGGTCCTCCAGTTCATTAGTCGAGAGCTCTACCACTGAGCTAACCTCGCCCCCATATATATATATATATATATATATATATATATATATATATATATATATATATATATATGTGCTTGATGTTTGTTTTTCGTCGCTGGGATGATATTTTTAGACGGAAGGGCATTTTTCTCCAGCGGTGGTACTCCTCACTTCTTCCTGGGATATAGAAAGGGCCCCCAGAACGAGACAAATTTCATTCCCTTGGCAACCACCGAGGAAGAAACAACAAGTACCTGGCTGACGAAGATGGAGATGAATTCATCGAAATATCCCAGGAAGAAGTTAGGAGTAACACCGCTGGAGAAAAATGCCGTTCCATCTAAAAATATACATATCCTAGAATGAGAGATTTATACATTTTACTAAACTCTTGGCTGAAACATACTTGTATTTACTAGTTTAGCGTTACTGACAAATTAAAAAAAAAAAAAAAAAAAAAAGAATTACCATAATTTCTAATAATCGTCTGACCAGAAGCTAATATGTACTATCATTGTTCATAACTAATCTTAAAGCATAAATGACGTTACAACAATATTCCGTGTACCACAAGAAGCGTATGATATTTTTGAGAGGAGAATCATCTGATTCAATATATAATTGATCATAAATTCAACATAAAAATAAACATTTTATTTTTCATCGAACTTAATATCAGCACTAAAATCGTTGAAATCAAACATTCAAAACCTGATTGGACTTGGAAAAAATCAGACTGACATCTTCAAAACGTAAATTTATCTTAAGTCAACAATGAGATTAATTGAAATGATATGATCTGAAAATATATTTTGAATTTTTAGTGTAATCAGGATTTGAATGTTTAATTGCAACAATATCAGTGCTGAGTTCATTTAACAGAATGTTTACTTTCGTCTTCTGCATAGAAAAACGTCAACACAATTTCTTGCAAAATAATAAACACTTCATACCTAAATGAGGCTGTTAATGTTTATTTCCCCCCTGAAAATATGACGTTTTGTATATAAGAAAAGTTTTATGAGTAATTAAATTTCTTAAAGAATTTTCCAGTAGTATGAAAATTGTGGTAAATCCGTTAGTGGAAAGCTGGGAGTGTTTTCCATCTCGATCCCTCAAGGCTCCCGCTTCTTAAAGAACTTCTTCTCCTTACCTGACTCAATTTCTCAGACATTAGCTAAAATTAATTATGCTTCATTGATTTAAATATTTTAGTTAATAATGAATTATAAATGTAAACATAACTTCGCGGTCCTTAGATAACGTTTTACCACGATTACTCCCTTCCTCTATAGGCAGGAAACGAGATTATGACGTCAACTCAATGAAAATTAGTTGCTAGAGAATCATTTCAGACCCTAAAGGTGATGAAATTACTAGTGGACAAATTCATACGAGTATATATATGTATATATATTTATAATTTGCCAAATACCACTCACTCACTCACGGACCAATCATCGCCCAGCCCAAACCACTGGACATAAAAATTTGAAATTTTACATGGACACTTTCTATAGCATGTAAACGCTCGCTAAGAAAGGATTTGTTGATATTCAAATTTTTAAGTATTTTTAGAGGGTTTTGAATTTTTAGTTTTAAGAGAGCATGCTCGCCACGGCATACTTAAATTAATACTTTTATTTTTTTTTTAAATTACAAATGATTAATAATAGCTGAAAATTAAAAAAAAAAATGTTTACTTTACAGAACTTAATTAATTTAGCCACGTTTTTGACACAGGATGGCTCCTTGACATGGAACGAAGGGTCCTAACCCTGTCAGGTATAGAAGACCCAGCCTAGAGACCAATTACCATCCCGAGCATTATCTCCTCTGCCCAATTAATACTGAAGGGATAAATCAGAAAACTTAGTCCGTTCCTACTCTTTAATAGCCAGATTACTCACAACAGAAATTTAATTCACAATTGGCAAGCAAGCCAAAAAATATTAAATCTATCCAGTTTTTCTTCCCATATTTTGTATTGCTTTATTTTTTTTCTGGTGCTCTGGCTGCCAATGTCATAAGGTATAGTGCCCTTTATTCCGCCGATAGTCTTTCCATAAATGCGTAAAATGCAATTTCCACAATCGAGTGTATTCGATAAAGATATTAAACTTCCCAGAATAGAGCAGCGTTGGCCATTCCTAGTTTAAAACAATTCTAAGAAGGGAAAAGATTGAAACTTTATTAAAGCAATCTAAACTTCCTTTTATAGATTTTAATTTAAGTCCCGCTCTAAGGTGTGCTTCGGTATAAGGCGGACAGATGGCAACACTGCTAATAAGCCGTAATGAGACCTATGGAGGATGGTACACCTGCTCATCAGTTTAATCAGTTTCTCAACTTTCGAGGGGGGCTCCCCCATCATTCAAGTTTTTTCCCTATCTCGTCCTCATTTATAGTTTTTTTTTTTTTAGCCCTGTTTTTCTTTCAGCTAAACTTTTATATTTGAATTATTTAGTTTTTTTAACCCGTTATTTTTCAGCTCAAATAATTTTAATTGATATTGTCCTTTCAGTTAAATAGAAGTGTAAAACTTAAATTATTAAGTTAAATTAAAACGTAATCCTGATGTCGAAATTTTACAGAGTCTTTACGCGAAATAACAACAAAAACAGAGAACCCTTAAGAAATCATATAACATACACAATTAAAAAATGAGAAATAAAATTAACCTATTGCATAATTGCATGGATACAAATATGATCTACTTTTCACGGAAAAAAGTATCAGAATAGATAAATATAAGGA
Source organism: Gonocerus acuteangulatus (assembly GCA_946811695.1). Lineage (NCBI taxonomy): Eukaryota > Metazoa > Arthropoda > Insecta > Hemiptera > Coreidae > Gonocerus > Gonocerus acuteangulatus. The sequence goes on from OX328129.1 coordinate 42,249,004, forward strand.
TTTATTAATACATATAGAGACGATATATTATTAAGCCTAGTCCACACTGGTAGACCTCGTTGCGCGATTTGCCTAGAGACTGGCTGAGACGGTCTAGGCTTGAGACATAGACTTGGTCTATAGACACCGATCTTTGTCTAGTCTAGCGTCCACACAGTGATGTGAATATTTCAGTCTAGTCTTCCCAGTCTCAACCATGGAGGACATTGTATATATATATAAATTGTATATATATATATATATATATATATATATATATATATATATATTCGAATATTTCTCTCGGCCCTAGAATTTAGGGCATAAACAATGTTAAAAAATTGAGGAATAAAAGAAATCGAGGGGTCTATGTGAATGATTTGAAAAAAATGAGTTAGACACATGATTGGCTTGTGAACACCATAATCTTGTGGGTGATAAACTTAATTTCTTGACAGTTGCTGCCACCTAGCTTGCGTTCTCTTGAGTATTGTCACTTTTTTTTAATATTTTATCCAGAAGGAAATTAAGGGGTCTATGTGTGGATTCTACAATTCTTTTGCATATTAATCATATACCGGACGATGTATCTAACATGTCTCATCGGTAATAAACAGCTAAGGACCTGAGGATTAGTATGATCGGAACTGTAGTTTTTTTTTTTTTTTCTATTAACACATACGGGTAACTTTGGCTCCATTTTCCTCAAAACATTGAGTTTTTTATTTAGATCTCTTGACCACTAGGGTCCTCAGTTACGTATCCTATTAATCGCAATCAAATTAATGCAAGCGGTTACATGTTTCCAATGAGATGTAGATTCCAGCAATCCAAGAATTAGATGTTAAGAATGCTAAAGGTAAGGCAGTGGAGACTGTAATAAGTAATAAATTCCACAAGTATAAAAAGAGGACTCGCGCGTTTTATGTTTATGAATTCAGACATTAAATGCTGCTGAATTGGTAATGCGTTTTTGATGGGCCTGAGGACGTGGTCGGCCAGTCGACCAATCGACCTTTTCAGTCAGGGCGAGTGAATAGAAACGAGATGAAAAAATAAATGGAGCCTGACACGGAATTTGTTAAATGGACCATTATCGCTCATTCACTCTATGGGTTGCAGTCAATGGAGATTCTCGAGTGAGTATTAAGTCATTTTCTAGATTTTTTTTGATAATTTCATAGTCCCACCACGTAATATGACGATTATTGTAAGTCGATTCGTTACAATTGCCGCCGGAGAAGATCAATAGATTTTGAATGACGATTCCGGTGACACAAGACATGTAGAAGTTACCTCATGCCACCAATATTCCAAAAATTGCATTTTTCAGTGCGATACAAATGAAACACTGACGACGCTGAAGGCGTGCGTTTGCTCCGTCCCAAAATAGCTAGTTATGATATGGATGGATTAACGCTTTTATTCCCCAGAATGCCTCTATTGCCAGGAATCCATTATCTGTTGGCCCTTTTCTACAATAAAACAATCTCGAAGCCAAAACCAGCACTAGTTTTGTGTTTCTAGGGAAATTTGACTGTAGACTGTCAGTTTCCTTATCTCTTTATCCAATAGAAAGGGAGACATATTTTTATTGGCGTTTTCGCCTTACAATAATGCATTCCTATAAATTTTTCCAAAGTCATAACCTTTAAAATTCTTTTTAAAATTAATAACAATTGATTCTTATTCTGACAAAAATCACAATAATTATTTACTAGGAAAGCAGGTTAACTTAATTAACTTTCTTAAAGAGTTCTTATCTTATTATTACTCTTCAAAATGTAAATACAAAGAACGATTTTTATTAATGACTTTAGATTTTAACCGTACAGAGAAAAAGAATGTTATCCCTCATTTATAGTTCTAAAAATATCACTTTCATGGCGTTGTTGCATGCTGTTATATTGATTTATCGATTCGACTTATCACACTTTATGAATATATCAAAGGATTTGTTTGTATGAATAGCTATGATATTCATTAAGAAAAGAATTGTAGACAATTATTGTTAAATCCTTCTTTTTATCTCTTAATTATCCTAATCGAAAGACTATTTCATTCTTTCTATTTATTTAATTAGGTGAAATGTTATTTATCTATTTTTAATCTGAAAAAAAATAATAAAAATCGTCTATAATTCCTTTAAGAATTGGGTATCAGACCATAGAGGGATAAGAGGAATTGAATTTATATGTAGTTATTAAAAACAAGACAACGATTTTTTTTAATAATTTCTGGCAATCATATATTTTTATTCTACTATAATGTGATTTTAATTTTAATATGAAATCAATGCAATTAAAGTTTTTTTTTAGATATGGATCTATATATATATATATATATATATATATATATATATATATATAGAGAGAGAGAGAGAGAGAGAGAGAGAGAGAGAGAGAGAGAGAGAGAGAGAGAGAGAGAGAGACAGACAGATGTCTGTCATGAAGTGTTTTATGCATCTTGAAATTTTGCTATAATGTACCGCTTAGGTAGATAAGAAGGTAAATATGTGTTTCCTGGTTACGTTGGTGCACCAGGTACTGCGCATAGGGGAAAGGTGCGAAAAAATATTTCCCAAAAATAGAGTTTTAACCAGAAGCCAACTTTCTTCTTCTTGTTTTTATCTTTAATGTAAAATTAAGACAATTTTACAATGAATAATAAATATGAATAATAAATACTTTTAAGGGGTATTAACACGTAAAAAAAAAACTTAATTGTTTTTATTACCGGGATGCTGTACAACATCATATGAGCAAGAACCAATGAGAGCACAGAGAATAACCACAACTGCGCGGTGCAGTCATTCACTCTTACGGTTACGCGCAATGTATTGGAGTCTATCATAGGCAACATTTATTTCTATGTTTTTGTTTCCTGATAATTAAACCCCACAAAAGTATCTGCCCTTTTGTAATTATTTTCAAATATGTTTATTGAATACGCTGTGTTAAATCGCACCGTGAATAAAGCCCTTCATTTCATATTAAAAATAAAAACTAGGTTCTTTGTTTTTTTTTTTTTTTTAATTTACATTTTAACACCCTTAAAAGTGCCTGCCTCATTTATTATTAATTTTAAAATAGCCTTAATTTGCTATTTTTTTTTAATAATAGTTGGCTTCTGAATAAAACTCTACTTTTGGGAAATTTTGTTTTGCACCTTTCCCCTATGCGCAGTACCTGGTGCACCAAGGTATGTCCAGGAAATACATATTTACCTTGTTATCTACCTAAGCGGTACATTATAGCAAAATTTCAGTGTGCATAAAACACTTCATGAAAAGTGCGTTACCAGCTCTCCGACTACAATGGTCAAAGCTGTCAAACCGCTCTAACATCTCATATTTTAGCGCATTGAGTATTATTCTCACGGTTCACCTCTTTTCGGGCCTCGACGTCTGAAGGTACAATAGAATTCCTGGTCGACTGCTTATCTTACTGGGCCTAATAGATGTCAAACTTGTTGCCCAAAACCCGACTAAAAACGGCCTTAGCAATATAACTTTCCCTCTTCTGTCCAATATGTTAAACTACCACCATGCGCCTAGGGAATGCAGATGCCGGCCGAATTAAGAAGACGACGGGAGGTGTGATGAGCGACTGAACACCGCTATTGGGTCGGGTGTCACCTGACGTCTACGTGCGCGACATACCCCAACCAGCTCAACTACCTGACTCGAATACTAATAGCCCAGAGCCTATATTGATTCTTGTCTCCCTCTGTAGAGTAGTAACAGATAATTTACAAGCTTTTGACGTCTCGGGGCCATTTAGTTTATGACTTCCCTTCCATATGGTTCTCTTGTCAAGCTTTAAACTATATTATCTATCTGCCACTCTTGTTCGTGTTCTCTCTCTGGAATACATTAATCAAATACCCGGGGAAATTTATCTTATCCATAATGGCATATTTAAATTATCTTTGCCTAATACTAGTTCCCGTGTATAATGGCAATAATAAATGTGTTGAAATAGAAAAACTAAATCCGCCTTTAATATTTTAATGTCAGTGTTTTAAATTTTAAGCTGGCTTTATATTTTACTTTTTACTACCCTTAAAATTTAGGGATTGAAATGCAAGTTCACAATTACACCCATGGTACTGCACGGTATCAAGTATCAGGCTGCACCGTATGAAATGTCAGTTTTGTTTACTTTGCGATTTAATCCTTTCCCTTTTTTATTTCATTACTTACTAACATCATTGTTATTCATATAGAATTAAAGATCTTTTATTCCTATTATTTAATCAGTAACTCGCGTACTGTGTTGTGAGAACGATCCTCTGAGAAAAAAATAAAACTTAAATTATGACTTCAACGGGAACCCGTATTATTTTTCTTTATGAATTTAAGCTACATAGGTCATAGCGCTGCATAGGCGTGTATGAACATTAACACGTCGTTCGGGGAGGGAACAGCGAATGAACGAACTGATTACCGGTGGTTTTCCAGTTTTCGAAGTGGAAATTTTGACCTTGACAACGAGGAGCGAGGAAGGCCAGAACAATGCTTGACAATGACGACCTGAAAGAAAGGGTTGAAGCGTGTCCCTCAAAAAGCACTAGGGAATATGCCAAAGAACTCGGAGTACGGAGAGGTCTTTGGCATATTCCCTAGTGCTTTTTGAGGGACACGCTTCAACCCTTTCTTTCAGGTCGTCATTGTCAAGCATTGTTCTGGCCTTCCTCGCTCCTCGTTGTCAAGGTCAAAATTTCCACTTCGAAACCTGGAAAACCACCGGTAATCAGTTCGTTCATATATGCATATATATATATATATATATATATATATATATATATATATATATTTACACACACACATACACATATAACCTATAAACTAGGAATGCATGATACTTCTAAGCAGTTGCATGAGAAGTGAATGTGTGAAAAAAACTTTTATCAAGAGTTGGAAGCTTTCCGGAAGTTGTATAGATTATTTTCTCGGTTACTCCAAAAGCCAACAATAATAAGTTTCGATTATTTTCGAAAGCAGCCTGGTACGTTTTATCATCCGCAAGATGCAATTAAACCCTATATATATATATATATATATATATATATATATATATATATATATATATAGATATATAGATATATATATAGATATATACATATATATATATATATATATATATATATATATATATATATATATATATATAGATATAAAGTTTTTTCATATGTCTTTGATGTTTTGTCGTAGAGAGGTTTCCAAACAAGCCAGAAATTGATTGCTTATTTACTTGAGAAATTAATTCCATTGTTCTCGATTTTGAAGTTGCCGTAAAAAAAAAAAAAAATAAAATAGAAATAAATAAAAAATAAAAATTGTATAGTGACCCAATCCAATATTCTTCAGGCGGAAGGTCAATAAATGTTGTAAACAGTGTTTTCTTGTTTTGCTACGGCAGTCGTCCGTCAATTTCAGCGCGTGCCAGTGAAGGTTGTCAGTAGTTTAGTTTTACATCGTTATTGTCTTTCTGTTAAATCACTCTAACAAGAATCCATTGTGACGAACGCTTAACCTTTTGTCAGCTTCATTCAATACCCGGACATTGTTTGGGATAAGCTGAATGCATTTGGTCATACATTTGCGCCTCGTGCGGAGGTGTTTTCGTATTTTTTTGCCCGTTCACCTGTATGAGCTTAGTCCTAGTACAGGAAACCGAAGCAAATTATTCAGCACGTTCTATGTTGTTGTTAACTAGGAAAACATGAAAGCCTCTAGGCAGTGCGAGAATTCAATTTTATGAGAATACATATGTTCTTCGTCCGCCCGCACAAGTGTGGGGAGTGAGTGGTTGTCAGCCAACACCCGTGTGAGTGTAGCAAGGAGAGAGCGTCGTTACCAGCCCTCACCCGTGAGTGATGCACGGCAAATGGGATAAGCGAATAAGCTTGGGATAAGCGAATTTAACTCGATGTATGTAGGCAGAAACTCGCCGAAAATCAGCCACCTCAACAAATGCGTGCTAAGCGACCTAGTTACTGCGAGTTTGTCTTTAAAATATCCATCTCTATAACAGGTTAGAAAAGTTCTACCAACCTTGGTATTGAAATCACGAAATCATTTTCACCAGAGTTTGGCTTGAGTATGAGATAATTTGAAATCCATTACAATTCCACCCTATTAGAGAACTAGGCCTATAATGTCGGTGGAAAGTTGAGATTGCTTGCCGGGGAAGGTTAGGGAAAATAACTATGGCTTACAAAGCAATCATGATGAAATCACAATTTCAGCTCATCAGTGCCTTATGAATAATTCATAAGGCGTGGAATTAAACAGGAGGAAATCGATGAGAAACGGTACATCGAATAAATGAAATTTTTCGTTCATTAATTTCAAGCCTGTTGAAGCTTGAATGCTAGATTAGCTTCGGGATTAATAGAATTTATAATTTGTTTTTTGTTACCTTTTACAGCAGAATGACTTCCACGGTTATTTAGAGGCTTGAGTCATTCATTATGAACCTTATGACTGACTTCAACTTCAGCATGCATTATTTTTAGAACAATTTCAGTCCTTCAAAATCAAAAAGTTTTGGAAACTACTTTTAAATATATTGGATGGATTTCAAATGTAAAAAGTTGAGTTTGTAATAGTAATCGTTGAATTTAAAATAAAAAAGTTTTTCATATGTTTGCAGAAGGTCATTGAATAGAATTCGAAATTGGCATAATAATTAATTTATTACAAAAGCTCTACATGTTTCGCACCTAATGTTGCCTCTTAAGGAGCCTAAACACTAAATAAAGCGGAACCTTCCGCTACAATGGCTACGTCTCTAGTCAAGATCATCTTACATAGCAACAATCAGCTGTTTAAAATGTACTGCTAAAAATAAAATGTTTAAGAAACTATAACTTTTACCTTGCGTCAAGTAAAAATAGGTCAAATCAAATAGTAAAAATAATCCATCCCTGAACTATCTTTATTTACATTTGTTGGGCTGATGTAAAATTGTTAATCGATGATGGATTTTCTTATACGGCATTGTTGAGCTGTTGCTGATGCAACAAACAAAACCTTGGTCGTATAGCCCAAAGGAATAAGGGGGCGGGTGATATATGAGTGATAATATTGTATTCTTATTTATGTTTTTTGTTTGTTGCATCAGCAACAGCTCAACAATGCCGTATAATAGAAATCCATCATCAATTAACAATTTTACAACTGCGTGTTGTCAGCCAACACCCATTTTTATATATATATATATATATATATATATATATATATATACATATATATATATATATATATATATATATATATATATATATATATATAAATTCATAAGAAGAAATTAATACTATTAGTATTATTGTTGTCTGTGTTTAGAGCAGTGTAAGTGCAATGAATTAAGCATAAAATGAAGAATTAATATGTTTGATGTAATGAAAAGGTGGGCAGTGACCCAGAGAAATAAATCGATAGTATCTAATGCTAAATGGAGTCGTATCGATCCTAAAACCGTGAGCCTTCCTTATTGACTCGTATAAATTATAGAGTAGGAGAGTCTTTACCTCGGGGTTTATCGTTTTATCGACAGTCTTAGAAGATAGTGGAGGGGGAAGTATAAAATATATAATTTGAAAGGTTTATACACTAGATAATTTTATTATTTATATTACCTATATTAGTAGCCCTTTTATTTTTTACTTTATTCATTCTATGTAATTTAATTTTAATCCCCCTTAATTTATTTAGAGAAAATAAATTAAGGAAGATTAAGGATATAGAAGAGAAATGTATCCTCCACGAAACTGGACAGTTCTCCCTCTCCTCCATAGCCCCGAAGAAGGCTTGTATAACAAGCCGAAAGGTTGGCGTTAATAAAATACATTTTAACTATAATATGTAGTTTTTATTTAATCAATAAGTTCGAAACCCCAATGATCAGCACCTTCTACATCTCAACGGTCGACAATATCTTCTCAAATATCTTATGACAGGACAAGACATTCCAATATGCCAGTTCTGCAATGCAGGACTTACTGGTAAACACTTACTTACAGACTGCAGACTCAAGTAAAATACTGACTTACTAAGAATTATGAATGAAAAATTTTCAGATGAAAAAAGGTATCAGGCTGTACCGTATGAAATGTCAGTTTTGGACTTGCCGATTTCCTTCAAATGTCTTGAAACAGTCGTGGCTCCTACTCTGAGTTCTTTGGCATATTCCCTAGTGCTTTTTGAGAGATAAGCTTCAACCCTTTCTTTCAGGTGGCCATTGTCAAACTTGGTTTCTGGTCTTCCTTTCTCCTCGTTGTCAAGGTCAAAATTTCTACTTCGAAACCTGGAAAACCACCAGTAAACAGTTCGTTCATTCACCGTTCCCTCCCCAAATGCCGGGTTAATGTTCATACACGCCGTAAAATAATACGTATTTCCGTTGAAGTCATAATTTAAGTTTTATTTTTTTCTCAGAGGATCGTTTTCACAACACAGTACGCAAGTTACTGATTAAATAATAGGAATAAAAGAGATTTAATTCTATATGAATAACTATTATGTTTGTAAATAATGAAATAAAAAAGGGAAAGGATTAAATCGCAAAGTAAACAATACTGACATTTCATACGGTACGGCCTGGTATATTACAGACATATTCCTATTCCTATGGAACACAATAATTTTGTATAAAATATACGAACACTTCCTTTTCGCCTGTTTTTTTTTCATCTACAATTCCAAACTGCGGATGAAATTTTTAGGGGGAATAAAATAGAAACTTTTTTTCTTTTTCTAACAATGCTAAATTATAAGGTCATGTACTTCGGAATCAAATTAAGCTTAAATCCTTCGGAAGGATGGTATTCATGAAAAAGTAGAGCCTGGTAGAAATCCATTACTGAAATAAACAATTAAGGAGTGGATGGTTGATAAAGATTTACTTTAGTGAATTGGTTAATGGTAAAACAGACCTTAAATGAAAAGACAGTCCTCTAAGACCATGACTAACTAAACAGCTGGAAGAATACTCTTAGAGCTGTTTCAATCCAGCTGAAGAGCCTCCATTCATGGGGAGCGGTGGAGTCCTTTGAACTTAATCCTCGGAATAGTCGCTGGCACCTCAAGTGTCGGTTTAACCACTTTCAGTAGTAATTCATACCTATTACTGTTCTGTATTTAGCAGGAAATTAGATTTGATACGCATTTATTATAGTGGTGGTTAGAGATGGAGCAATCCGGAATTGTATAAGATCAGTGTAAAATTTCATAACTCGATAGCTTATGAATAACCTGTCATTTAAAAATGTTCATGGACATTTTTGTGGAATTGACAATAATTAACCAGTTAAGGTCAAATTTGGCCAACGCTATCATGCAAAAAAATTAAAATAAATAAATAAAAAATCGTAATTAATTAACGCTTTGAGCTCATAATTTTGCAGATACGCTTAGGATAAATAGTTTACGCATAAAATCGAATGATGTAATTTAACTTTCCAGGCGATGTTTTTTTACGGCGCTTCGTCAACTGGGTCATTAGCACCGTGAAGTGTTATTTAGAAAAGTGGAGGAAAAAACTAGGTTAATAGTTTCGAGTGCTCAATAAAGAGGGATATAGTTGACATTCATTCTCATATATATATATATATATATATATATATATATATATATATATATATATATATAAACAATTGCATAGATTTGAGGCATAAGAAGTACTAGACGAGTATTTTATAAAGGTAACAAAACAAAAAAAAATGTTGAAGGAATTGTCAGATCCACCTTGAATATTGAGACCCTGCACCACTATATAATTGAGACCGCCGAAAGGTTTATCAAAAGCGCGCAATTATTATATTTATGAGAAGCCGAGTATGGATTCGGCTCGGAGAAAACGCTGTAAAAGTGAAAACGCCGGCTAAGTTTTATTTTTAACAATATACTAAGACTACTGATCAATTTTTCCCCCTTTTTCTAAGGGAACCAACAACTTGGATCATTCTTGCATATTTAAATGTCTAAAACAAGTTTTACGTACTGTTTTTAGTAGTCTCGTTTAAATTATGTATATTTATTATTTGGGGCGAGGTTAGCTCAGTGGTAGAGCACTGGACGAATATGTTGGAGGACCTGAGTTTAAATCCCGAGCAGGCCCTAAAGAATTTTATCTCCTAGTTCATGGGTTGGATTCGGCCTTCCTGACCGTGCAGGTCAACCAAGCCTTTAATTACTTTATTAATGGTTACCTGCAAATGGGAAAATCAGGTGGCCGGAGCATAGTACTAACCACTCTCATAAATTAAATACATCTATAGTATCCGGTTCTAAGAGCCCTCGTTGCATGTTACGAGAATGATTTTTTTAATATTTATTATTGACCTAAAGAAGTCAGCCCGCCGAAACGTTCCCAATATAGTGTACATTGGACAGACTAAAAACCCAGTAAGAAAACGTATCAACAACCACAAAAACGATGTACGGACTAAAGAGATAAATACAGCTTTAACTAGACATGCCATCACAGACGGACATGACTTTGGTTTTGACCAATACTCCATCCTTTCCACTGAATCCAACGAAGACAAACGCCTCCTTTCCGAATCAATTTTTATCCACCTAGAAAATAACCCAGTTAATGACAAAATTGACAAAGAAGTCATCTCCTCTACCTATTCCGACATCTTCCATTTATTAAAAACTCCATCCTAATCCCCTTTACCGCCTGCAATATAGCCCTTTATACCTGCCTCCCTTTCCATTAACACAACATTTTATGACTTTATGACACCTTACTGTACTACGCCGCTTCCGCCGCTCTTTCTTTCATCTTCTATGTTCTCTGTCCATTGGGTGGTCCAGAACCCCCCCCTCACCAACTCCTTTCTTCCTATGTTTCCCTGTATTAACTGTCAGAAATGATCCCGCATTTGTGAGGAATAGTTCTCTATCTTCCCATCGGTAAGCCCATATTGTTATTTTTATATCTAATCTAATATGTAATCTGTTATTCTTATATCTGTTCTCCTAATAATCCAAACACTTCTAGAGCACATTGTTCTTCTATATATTACGTTCTAGTATTTTATGTTTTTGTCTTTTTCCATATATGTATGTATGTATATATGTATGTGTATTTGTGTATGTAGGCATATATATATATATATATATATATATATATATATATATATATATATTTCAGTATTACATCCGTCCTACTTGTTTTTTACAGCCCTGATGAAGGCTTGAAGTTCAAGCCGAAACGTCGGCACAATAAAACCATTTTTATGATAAAATGTAGTTTTATTAAGTAGCAGTGACCGAACCCCGACAATCCCTACCTTGTTCCCAATATAGGTTTTCTGAAAAACTGAGATTTCCTCTGAGCCGTACCCCAACCATTCCTTATGACTTTTTATAGCTACAACGGCTAACTATTTCCATCTCATTATATTTTGGCTATATCATTTTAATCAACAGTTTATCTATCGATCATCAGGTTAAGTTCTGAAAGACCGATGTTCTGCAATCCCAGCTTCCAGTGAACGGAGAGTAAGTTGCGAAGTTCCCTATACATCTATAGCAGCGGCCTTCCGCTCCGCTTCTGTCCCTAGATATTGCGTACACGGGTCACGTCTGACTTTATACACCTCGGAGCTACAGAAGTGAGCAATGCATCACTAGCTTCAAGTGTAAATTTCATTCGGTAAGCTTCACCAGTCCCGGACTTCACTCACTTCAATCGATTTTTTTCGAAGTAGGTTAATGCCTTCACATTGACATACTTTTTAAACTGTAAAAATAATGTATTCACCTTATGAAGTGCCTGAAATATAAAGACCCTTTTACATTAACATTTTATTTTATTCTAGTTAATCACCATTTTGAACTTGAAGAAACCAAATGTCTACCATATATCACTCTATTCTCCTGTTTATTGCAATACCCGTCAAACATTTTTCCACTCAATTATTCCACCCTCTGAAGAAAATTGCGATTCTCAACAGCAATAACAAATAAACGTTTCTCAGACTTTCCACTTTTATTTTGAGGGTTATAACAATACGGTCAAAAATACTCAATGATTAGTATGTATAGAACGCATAATAAAGACTTCATTTAGTTTTATTGTTTTGTATTACTATTTTATAACTTTGTAACTTCGTCAACAAATTATTTATTATTACTAACATAGCAACTAACGGTATTATATAAGAAATGCTATAAGTTGATAATTAAAAGCAAATAAAATTGATTGATAGTTAATCACCATTTTGATCTTTCTTTGAGTCCGCAACCAATCAATGCTTAGAAGAAATTTACAGTTTCCTATGCTAAAGTATAAAAAATAATAGAAAAAGTCTAACTTTGTCAAGTCGTCAATTTAAATAAGAAAAAAAAAAAAAATATGCCATAAAATCGTATTTCCAATTGTCGAATTTTGATGGAAATATAGCTTCCCCAATAGCATTTAATAATATTTACCCTGAATCTCATACATGGGTAACTTGCACACTTTAAGAAACACTAACTTGTTCCCAGTCACAGGATATCCTGTAGAAATTTCCTTGCAAGATGAGGATGCTTTCGAAATAAGAATGTCGTGACCTTCTCATAAGATAAAACGAACGGTGATCCTACTTCGAGCATAAGGTAATGTGAACTTTCGTTCAATATCAGGCTGTTTATATGTACTTCCAGAATAAAGCTGCCTGGGCCGGTTTTCAGGATAGGGATGACAGCACAGGAAAAATGTGGCTTCAAACAGGACGATGCCCTGAAAATGATCCCCTTGACTGCGTGTTACTTCTAACGCAAGAAATGGCTTAGTGAGAAATAAATCTAGAATTCACATAAAGTCGGTTATTTAATACAACAATCCTTTTTAAATAAGCAAACGTTCGCTCGGCATGTGTCTTTATTCATGTCGACGCATGTCCACGTTTTACGGTTAGGATTTTTAATAGGAGGGGGGGGGGATTCAACAAAGAAAGTTCAGTCGATAAATCCATTTAGTAAATCAACATATCCAGAGGGCCTGCAATTGAAACACGCGTTATGCCAAAAATTTCTAATTTTTATTCATTTGGTTTTTCTCTATGTATTCTATATACCAAAAACATAAATTAATTTATTTAAACAGGCTCAAAGATTGAAGAATGAAGTAACTCATCGAAGGATAAAATTGATAAAAATATTTCACTTGTAAAACTTCGATACCTATCTCTTTACTTATGCGTAAAGAAAAAAATAAATCAAGAAAAACGAATTCAAAAACTCTAATAACAAGTGGTATATGGAAAAATACAATATACGGGCTGAAATTAAAATTCGGGAATATTGGGGAATGAAATATTGAAACTTGAAAGTACTCTTTCCGAATAAAGTGAAAATAATAAAAAAGCGCCGAAACTCTGGATACTCGAGACTAATGATTGAAATAAATTACAAAAGTTCGATGATTACCTAATAGCGCTTCAAAAGATAAAATAAAAAAAAAAAAAAAAATCTGGAAAGAAAATCCCAACTTAAAGAGGCACTGGAAAAGTTCGCCTCCTGTCTTTGGAACTTTATTCATAACCTCTTTAATTAAAGAATAGCGAGATTAAAACATTCTCCGATCGGATGAAGATTGACAGAGAACTGAGAGTTCTGAACAAGTAAATTTATAATATCAAGAAGTGGGGAGAACTCAGACTCCTACGAAACTTGCGTGTTTATGATTTTTTTTTTATTTTTAACAAATCTTTGAGTTTTCGTGAGTTACTACAAAATATTTACACGATGCAGCAAAATAGGGATGGTTTGGGATGGTTAGGTATGGTTAGGCATGGTTTTACATTTACGAATTTCGTTTAGAGCCTTCTGCTCAAATTCAGGAACATAAATATGTTTAGGTCCAACCGACAAACCTACATAATGTACTGTATAAAATAAAGTCTTCATTTTCGCACATGGCTAACGCGCATGCGCGAACACCAGTGGATACTTTTTTTTTTTGTCCTAAAGCAAATTCATGCTAAAAATTAGAAAGCAAATTCGCTACTTACAGTCATGTATAGTGCCTGCCTGGATATGAGAAACGTGTACTTAGCCCGACTGAAGACTTACAAGCTATACAAAACAAATACATTATACTATAAGCAAGTTAATTGAATTACTCGCACAGTACGGCGACGACGCTACATTTCTGAAGGGATAGTGGATATTGAAGAGTTTCCTTACATACCAAAGAGTGAAAGAGTACTTTCAATAAGCACCAATAATAAATACAAAGCTCTTGTAAACTAGGCGTTATCAGCTGGCCATCCGTATACAGACATTTTGGAGAGAGGAAATAGTTTAGCGAGACAGCGAAATGCCCACAAAACTATTACTCAACAATACTTAAAATAATTAAGAGTGAAAGCCAAAAAGTTACATCAGTAATACGGTAATAACTGTCAAACATATACTAACCTACTGCCACAAACATCATAACAAACTTGGCAATACCGTGGGACACAACTGACCTACTGAGAGCAACTATCAAATTGATACTAGTATTACAAATTTTAAAATATATACACATACTACAAAATATACTAATTTTATTCCAACATAAAATGATTTTATAGTTAATTTATGTCATATTTAGTTGTATTTTATTTCTTGTGTTTTCATTCATATTTAACAAAATATTTGTCTCTCTCTCTCTCTCTCTCTCTCTCTCTCTCTCTCTCTCTCTCTCTCTCTCTCTCTCTCTCTCTCTCTCAATATATATATATATATATATATATATATATATATATATATATATATATGATAAACTGACTTTTAAGGTTTAAAAAAATTGTCAGCACAACTTTTTTGGGGTGGGGCGAAGCAAAACAAATTCTTATTTTTCCTGATATTCTCAAACATTGTTAAAGATGATTCCAACTAGGTCACATTTACATAATTATTTCTTTATTGTCGGTATATTGTATACTGGTCGGTTTATTGTATTTATTGTATTGTGGATAGTCTTCTTTCATTAAGGTTAAAATTATGTATACATTAGGTTGAGTGAAAAATATAAAGCACTAAGTAAAATATATTATGAGAAGATGAAGGGCTTCTGTGCATATATATATATATATATATATATATATATATATATATATATATATATATACATATATATATATGTATATATGTGTGTGTGTGTGTGTGTGTGACGTTACGGCACATTTAAAATAAAATATTCCAAACTGAATAAATTATTACATAAGCAAGTTAGTCATCAATTAGTTGTAATATTAAATAAATTAATTTTGAATTGAAATTCTACGGTGGCCTGAAAAAGGGAGCTTTGTTAACAGAATTACAAATACACAATGTTTATAAAAGAGGAACAATATTTCAGGATTGCTTTGCCCTAATCCACGAATAAATAATATGGCCTTCTATTGTCTCCGTGCTCAGATTAATATCAAAATGAACAAGGCCCTTCCAATATTTCAACATTTAAGGACTTAATCCACCAATACGTTTTTTTCGTATTAATTCAATCTTCAAAGGTATATCAATTTAAATACTAATTCGGAGGCCCGGTCTTTTCGTGATCTATGTGTTATTAAAACGTCGACATTGGATTACGTCATATGGTCGACATATTAGGCGTATTTCTCTCCCTTTAGAAAGGGAGTAAAAATAGCTAGAAGAAGAATTCTAAAAACTAGCTAAAATGGACCATAGGAACTGTATTCGAAATATCACAATTAAGTCACTCACCCTTTTGACAATGTTTACCGGGACACAAAAGCATTGACTAGACTACAGCTGTGGACTTACAGGAAAAATTTCCAACGAACCTACCCACAACAGACATAAAACCATTACGTTATCCATTACTTGAGCAAAACCATACTAGCTAACAAACTGTAAAAATGGGAAATAGATTCGTCAAAGAGAACTAGCAAATTAAAAACAGGACAAACAATTATGGAAGACAAAAACTTTTCTCGTCAAGACGGACTAATTTCATCCAGAGATGGGCATAATTTTATTTATAAATAAAAATACGAATTTATTCGTCCTTCATATATTTGTCAATACGAATATGAATAAATTCGTACTTCATATATTTGTGAATACAAATATAAATAAATTCGTATTCATAAGTGTGATTTTTATTCACTTATATTAAAGTTTAAAAATACAAATAAAATTTTATTCGCAAATTTTCCTGCGAATACAAATAAATTCACAGAAAAAATTGTAAATAATCACAAAAATATTTGCAATATTTACAAAACAATCAAGTGATTACAAAAAAAATCACATTGAAATATATGAATACAAATTTATTCACATTATAATTTGTGAATTTATTCGTATTAAAATGATTTTTTTTTTTTTTTTTTTTTTTTTTTTTTTTTTTTATGGAGGTACAGATAACAAACTATGTCCCTGCAGCATGGCTGGTGGTTCCGCGGCGGACTCGGGGTAAAAAAAAAAATCAAGGCGCTAATAACCTAGACGTTAAAAGCATTAAAAAAAATCACCTTCAATAACTTTTGTAATATTATCTTAATACGAATAAATTCATAATTTATTTGCGAATTTTATTGTGAATGCATTTTTTCTGTGAATTTATTTGTATTCACAGGAAAATTTGCGAATAAAATTTTATTTGTATTTTTATATTTAATATATGTGAATAAAAATAAATTCCACAGATCAGCTGTTCAAGCTTGTGTTAGTTAACCTTTATAAAAATTCTCTTGAAGTTTTTTAAGATTTTTGAAGATTTTTCAAAGCATTTTGGAACAAAAATATCACAGAGTCTTAGGTTTGACTTCCGAGATGTGAGAACATATCCAGGTTGAGGTGTGAGGGTCCAATTCACTAAGAATTCCCTAAGACTGGCTCTACCTGCTTACCTTACCAGGGAGTACAAACTATTTAAGCCTTATTTGTTATATTTTCATTTAATTTACTCTTATACTGGGTATTTTCCCTAGTAGTTTTGATTTAAACTTGTACTTTACCCTTTTGCCTGAATTTCGAGCGGTTTCATGGAGGTTTCAAATTCTCCAGATCCCAAACCGCCTGATCCAGGATTTAATTTTGAATTGCCACGAGGGAAGTGGTGTAAAAAATTTATTGTCATGAGCATAGCCCCAAACAGTGAAAATAAAAACTTTAAAAGCTTTAGCCCATTTAAATTATCCCGATTTATAAAAAGTTATGCCCCCCAGACAAAAATAAAATTCTTGAGATCTGGTATAATTCTTTTGGAGGTGTCTCTCGAGAAGGATTATATTAATCTTAAAAATATCCGAAGTTATGAAAACTATCCCATTAATTTTTCCTTACACCGGTCTTTGAACTACTCTAAAGGTATAATAACTGCAGAGGAGCTCCTTAGCTGCTCTGAGGAGGAATTGTTAGAAGAATTAGCACCACATAATGTAGTCCATCTAAGAAGAATCTATAAGACGGTGAACGGTGAGAAGAAGGCAACCCCTTCTCTGATAATAACCTTCGATAGGACCGAGCTACCCCGGAGAATACAAAATGATTTTCTAAGTATCCGTGTTATACCTTATATTAGACCTTTGATGTGTTATAAGTGTTTTGAATATCGCCATGGTGTAAAAAGCTGTCGTAGTCCTACCGAGATATGCGGTAAATGCGGCCTTCATCACCCTTCCGTTGACGAGAAGAACAATTGTGCAACTTTTAAATGTAAGCACTGTACCGGTCCTCATCCGGCGTGGGCTACTTCTTGCTCAGTATTTAAAAAAGAGACGAAAATAGAAGAAATAAGAGTGACACAAAAGGTGACCTATAGTCAAGCCGAGCGACTCCTGGGTCCTGGGTTTTCTCCCGTCCTTGCACCTCCTACTCAGCAACCTACCGAGCCTTGTACATCATATGCCCAAATAGCTAATACCTTTCCGTCCCCATCTACCTCGAACGAGATAGTAATGGAACAATTTCAACGTATGGCTTCCCTCATGGAAACCTTAACAAACAAAATCAATTATTTAGAAGAAAAAATTAATCAAATCTCAACCAATAACGAATATCAAACGGAAAATAGTGAAATTAAAATCTCATCGGCTCACCTGCCACCCCAAAACTCATATGAAAATTCAAAAATTTCCAAACAATCTTTAGCACCTAATAAGCAGACAGATGGAGGCACTGCTACAGGTAGGGGTAAATCCTCTACTAGTGCCAAAAGGGAGAGACCTTCATCCCAGGGCTCGAACAATTCCACACTAGGATCTAACTCATCTTTTGGTTCTGGGGCGGATTCCAAACCGTTACCACCCAAAATTAAAAACATTAATAAAATATGATAGTTCCTTATACACCTATTTCTCACATGCCATCCTCTTACTCTTTTTTAAATATTATTTTACCGACTTTTGATCCTCCATTATATGGTACAAAATTAAACATTATACATTTCTTTCAATTTTCAGGCAACTGTCGTAAAATTTTAGTTAACAAAATAACAGGAACTATTTTTAATTGTTTTGATCATGATGGATAATAATATAATACAGTGGAATGTGAATGGTGTTATTTTCCATAAGGTTGATATGGTTGCCCTTTTACAAGAGACATGTCCTCTGGCTGTCTGCATTCAAGAAAGTCGCCTTAAGGAATCTGATACATTTAACATAAATGGCTACAGAACGTTCCGATATGATCACCTAGGTGGCCTCATTGCCAGCGGTGGGGTCTGTATTCTGACTAGGAATGATATTCCGGCAGTTCCTATAGATATAGACAGTGATCTCCAAGCTATAGCTGTCCGTATCTATAAGCCTATACAAGTCACTATCTGTTCTCTGTACTTGCCTCCTAATGTAGCCTTTACTGAGGCCCAGTTACTACATCTTCTCCATCAGTTACCTCCACCTCTCCTCTTACTTGGCGACTATAATAGTCATAATCCGCTTTGGTTCTCTTCCCCTCTCGATTCTCGTGGCAGGGTTGTTGAATCATTTCTCGATTCCTCACAATTAGTTATACTTAATAATGATTCTCCAACTCATTACTCGACTCAAAATCATAGTTTTTCACACATCGATCTTTCTTTGGCTACCCCCTCCCTCCTAGAAAAACTCTCATGGAGTACAGCCGAGGAACTATATTCTTCAGATCATTTCCCAATTATTATTAACATTCTAGAAAGAATCCCGTCACAACCAAACTTCCCAAGATGGATACTTAAGGATGCTGACTGGGATAAATACCAAAGGTTGGCTGACCTGTCGGATATAGACCTCGATAATCCTGATGTTAATAATATTAATTCACAGATTACAGATAGGCTGTTATCAGCGGCGGCTAGCTCCATACCTGTAACTAAAGCCGTAAGAACAAGGGTTGTCGTGCCGTGGTGGAGTGACGAATGCCGGGATGCTGTGAGAGCTTGTAAGAGATCACTACGTAGGTTTTTACGTCACCCTTGCTCTCAACACGAGGATGAGTTCTTTGCTGCAAGGCGCAATAAGAGAAAGATTTTAAATGGTGCTAAAAGAAAGTCGTGGCAAGAATTTGTATCAAACATAAACTCCCTCACTCCGCCAGCTCAAGTGTGGGACACGGTAAGAAAAATTACAGGTCGCAACCGGCAAAATAATAGTATAAATTTCATCAAAGTCAATAACATACCTATTACCGATCCTTTAGAAATAGCAAACTGTTTTGGTGAATATTTTCAAAGAGTTTATTCCGATCTAAATTACTCACAAGAATTCCAGACCATAAAAAGAAACAAAGATTCCGAACCTCTACTCAATGAACTTGACCCCTTAAATCCTTTGAACTTCCCTTTCAATTTCTCTGAATTTCGAGATGCTCTTGACTCCAGGAAAGATACCAGCCCTGGACCAGACAATATATGCATTAGCTTTATAAAACATCTGTCTTGCAATAATAAATTCCAAATTTTATCTTTCTTGAATAAGATATTCATGTCAGGATATATTCCGAGTATTTGGAAGGAATCAATTGGTGTTCCAATACCTAAGAAAAACAGGCCCCAGAATGACCTATCTAGTTACCGAATAATATTTCTCACATGTTCCTTATGTAAACTGCTGGAAAAGCTTATTTCTAACCGAATGTATTGGTATATAGAAAGTAAAGGCTTTCTTGAGGAATGGCAGAGTGGTTTTAGAAGAGGTAGGAGTACTCGAGACAACCTAATTCTTCTTGAATCTAAAGTATATGAGGCCTTCGCTCGGAAAGAAAAATTGTTAGCAGTTTTTGTCGATATTCAAAACGCATTCGACTGTCTTTGGAGGCGGGAAATAATGGAATCACTGCTCGGAATGGGAATATCTGGTCATGTTTTTAATTTTATCCAAACATTTCTCAACAATCGAAAATTTAAAATTAGAATCGGAAGGCAGTTTTCAGACACATACAATCAGGCAAACGGTGTCCCCCAGGGGTCTGTATTAAGCCCTTTGCTATTTATTCTCTCCTTCAGTAGAGTCATACAGGTATTACCTCCGGGAATTTCAGCAAGTTTGTTTGCAGACGATTTAAAACTCTTTGCAACTGATAAAAACGTTGACACCCTTAGATCCACTATTCAGGAAGCCATAGACACTTTATGCAATTGGTTAAGAGATCGAGGCTTTACCATCTCTCCCACAAAGACAGAATGTATTATGTTTGCCACTAGGCGAGTAAATGAACCCCCGCCTTTATATCTTAACGGTAATCCTATCACATACACGGATTGTGTAAAGTATCTTGGACTCCTTTTCGATAGAAATCTAAATTGGCGTCAACATATTAAGCAGCTGAAAAGTTCTTGTCAACAAACTATAAATATACTTAAAATGTTAACTAACACTGCTTGGGGTGGAGATCGGCTGAGTATGTTGAGGTTATATCGAAGCTTAGTCCGTTCTAAACTTGATTATGGTTGTATGATCTATGGCTCGGCATCGGAGAGTACCCTGAAAATGCTAGATTGCGTACACCAGCAAAGCTTAAGGATAGCCACAGGGGCCTTTAGATCTAGCCCAGTGGATAGTATCTGTGCTGAATGCGGAGAACCACCTCTCAGATATCGCAGGGATTTGTTGACGCTAAATTATTACAGTTCTGTCCTTTCATTACCAAATCATCCTTTATATAATTATCTAAAGTCTCCGTTAACACCTGTCTTTAGAAATGTAAAAAAGAAACCTTTCAAATATAGAACTAACGAACTCCTACATTTTTATAATATAACGGTCCCCTCCATCCTCAAAGTTGAAATTCCTGCAAAGGAACCTTGGTTAATGATTCCTCCTAAAATAAACCTTACCCTTACAAAATTTAAAAAAAGTCATACAATCCCTAATCTATTTTGCACAGAATACAGAACAATAGCTGAGATACATGATTTGGCAACAAAAGTCTACACTGACGGATCCAAACTTCAGGGAGAGGTTGGTGCGGCATTTGTTGTCAGTGGCCAATCATATAGGTACAAACTAAATTCTATATGTTCGGTTTTCTCAGCGGAATTACTTGCGATTTACAAGGCCTTGTGCATAGTTACGCCAACTGAGGATGGTATTACTATATTTTCGGATTCGCTTTCCTCCCTAGTTGCAATTTCAAAAACCTTTCCCAGACATCCTCTAATAATTAAAATAAGAGAGGTTATAGATGTATATAACACAAATAATAATACTATTAACCTTGTTTGGGTACCAAGTCATTGCGATATTGCTGGAAACGAACAAGCTGACAAAGCCGCGAAAGAAGCAACCACTCACGGTACTGAATTCGCAATGGTGCCTCAAAATGATTTAAAGTCTTGGATCAAAGAAAAGGTCAAAGCTCACTGGGAGATAACTTGGCGGCAGACCATTTCAAATAAGTTACGCGAAGTGAAAGGTGACACTAGACCTTGGCAGACCTCATATAGAACAATCAGACGAGAAGAGGTAATCCTCACTAGACTCCGGATAGGACATACTCGCCTCACTCATGGTTATTATATGTCACGAGATGAGCCGCCGATATGTAGAACCTGTGGTGTTCTTATAACTGTCAAACATATATTAACAGAGTGTAGGATGTATGAGGAGGCGAGAAGACAATCCGGGGTAACCGGAACACTTGACGAAATACTGACTGATAGACTCGACAACATTGAAAAATTAATAACTTTCTTAAAACAAGCCAGAATTTACGACTCAATTTAAGTTAATTTAAGACGGTGGTGGGTGTTGGGAGGCAGGGGTGAGGAGAATGGAGTGGTTCCCTGCGTGATGGGGGTAATGTTGGTTAGGCACTGGAAGGCTCTCGGGTCATCGAAGAGACCCCGGGATTCGCGAGAGCATGGACGGAGCAAGCACGTCCACTTTCTCACAGGCGAACTCGATGTACAAACACAGAAGTACAGCTGCCAAGCAATAGAATGAGAAGGCTTCTAGTGTCTGCCTGCTTTGCCTCCCCACGTTGGTTGCCTCTCCGGGCCCCTCACTCTCCCCTTCCTTCATCACATTACCGATTATATCTACAGACTTACTTCAAAGTAATTACAACACAGACAATTACAGCTAACATCATTATGTAAACACCATTAAACTCTACTGGCGTTAATGACCCCAACGGTTGACACGCCTTAAATTTAACCAAAAAAAAAAAAAAAAATCGTATTCACACTTATGAATTCGAATTTATTTATATTCGTATTCACAAATATACGAAGTACGGATTTATTTATATTTGTATTCACAAATATATGAAGTACGAATAAATTCGTATTTTTATTTATAAATAAAATTATGCCCATCTCTGATTTCATCCAGGCTTCGTATAGGACATACTCAACTGACCCATTCGTACTTACTGGAAAGAAAAGAAAGACCAAACTTGCAGACAGCGCAACAGAACTAAAAACATATACTGACAGACTGTAGACAACGCAGCAACTTTACAATTCCTTACTACGAACATGACTGACTAAAGGGAGCCAGTACATTCAAAAACTCTTTCGAACACTTAATAACAACACTTTTATTGTAAAAAAAAAAAAAAACATATGTAATATTTTATTTGGATTTTGTCGTATTAAATCATTTTGTTTTAAACATTTTCTTTGGGTTTTTTAGCTGACAAACTGATTATCGGAACACCTTTCTGACGTCGCAACGTGTTAACTCCCACTGTTGTGGACCTCAAAATAAATAATTAAAACAAACATTTATAAATGTAAATACGGAGGTATTAAAAAAGTAGAACTCATTCCCAAGCAAAGCATGAACTACAATATATAAAAGGTTAATCACATACATTTTAGAACCAGATTTTTAATCATTTTAAAATGAAAATATTCCAAATCATCGATATTTATGATACAAGAGCATTTTATATAAAAAGATTGATTATTTGAAAGAAGCATAAAATACTGCAACAAGATGTACTCCAATGATTCAGCCAGGAAATAAAATAGACTAATTTTCAAAATACAGCACTAGCTTAAGTTCTGCTTGTAATGCAGTTTCTTTAAAAATTAACAAAAACATTGACCTTTAGAGGGAGGGGGCACATTAATGTTTTCGATTTTGCAGGTTACTGTTTTGATGGTCCTCGTCAATAATTTGTTACGGTAATATACTATTATGGGTTACGTTGCGGTAAAAGCAAATTACCTGGCTCTAAATATAAATATATATATATATAGGTGTAGGCTCAACACAATAATTAAAATTTATGATTTCGTTGATTTATTGATTAAGTAATATAAATAAATTGAAATACGTTATGGTTGAGTTATTGAATAATATCAATTTATCATTGATTTTTAGGGGAAAATGTTAGCTTATATGAGTTTATGACTAATCAATATGAGGATTTCAGACGACAAAAGCAGAGGCACAACTAGTTTATTGAGCTATCAAACTGAAAATTGGATTGATTTAGTTCTACATGCAATGCAATAGTAGATTAGTCCCTTCAATCAAGAATTGTCATTCAATCATCATTAGACGCTTTAATATTGCAGTTCTTGTTTTGTTTCGATATATAATCGCTATTCAATAACTGAAGCTATTTGATTTCATTGTAGGAGCGTGTCTTTACTTGGTATTTTTAATACTACTCTATTATTTTTTTGTTTTGACGTTCCTATTTCCAATGTTCAGTGGGACGAAGGAAATAAAGATTTATTTATTTAAATACATACATACATACCAGTGTTGGGCAAAAATCATTCAGAATAATGAATAATGAATAATGAATAAATTCGATATTTCATTCTGAATAATGAATAATTTTTCATTCATTATTCAGTGAATCAATGAATAACGCAAATTTTTATTTTTATTCATTATTGAATAAAAAATGATTTATTGAATAAATTTTTTTATTGAATAAAAATAATTTCATTGAATGAAAAATTTTATTGAATAAAAATGATTTATTGAATGAACATTTTTTATTGAATAAAAATGATTTATTGAATGAAAATTTTTATTGAATAAAAATAATTTATTTGAATGAAAACGTTTATTGAATAAAAATGATTTATTTGAATGAAAATTTTGGTTTAACAAAATCCGAAATTAAATATAACTAATTAACTAGCCCTTATTACGCGTAAATTTAATAATTACAAAACAGAATTTGTCTCTTGAAGAGAGTTATGAAAAACTTCATTCTCACTTCAACACCATCTGAAATGATTTAGATTACCTTTTTTTAAAGAAGAAACTAGTGCTACTTAGCCAATTTCGATTGACATTTTGATAGAAGCCTAAAAAAAAGTTACATTAATAACGAACACTTACAGTCTTTAGAATTATATGCAAAATAATTAATTTTTTGATAATTTATTAATAACGTTGGCAAAATCATAGGCCATTTTCTCTAATTTAGTCTAAATGGATACGAAATAACCGCTCTCAGGAGTAAAAATGTTTTTTTGCAATTTCTATTGTGAATTCTTAATATTTCTACTCATATGTATATACTACAATATTTATTCTTCGGTCAATAACGAAGCTTATTTTGAGATGACTAGGCGGACATTAAATAAACTGAATAGAAAATTACCACCATTCAATCTCTTCTTCTCCATAAAATTGTCTTCAGGTCTTTAACACTTAGATCAACTGAGAAACATTATAACCTCAAAACTAAATTACGCCTGCCTTGTGTGGTATGAAACCAGCACAACGAACATTACAAGACTTCAGAATTTACAAAACAGCCGACTTTGAAATTGAAACATGTTACATTTTTCATAAGTTACAAAATATATACATTTTGATATTTGATAACTAATACTTATAAAACTATTAACTTCTAAATTTATTAATATCAACTATTAAATTTTTTAATCACAAATTGAAACATTAGGACGGTACTGCTTCGTTTGCGACAAACGTGCAATTTATAGAAGAATTATTTTCTTAACAAACTACTGGACAAAACATTATGAGTCTTAGCGCAAAAAACGGTTGATGGCGTTTGGAACTACACATTTTGAACTATCATATGAAAACAAAAAATAGTCTGGCCTTCTTTGGCTATCATAAAGGTTTTAATTAATAATTAGACTGAGCAGCTTCTCGCATATTTCCCCCCAACTCCAATGGCCCCTAACTTTCCAGTAACCGAAAATAATTAGGTAATACTGCGAATTCGCCTTATCTGAAGTATCTCTTGTAATATAGTCGACCTAGGTTTATGATCTGTTTACTTGAGTTTTGTCCATCTAGTTATGGGAATCGGCCCACTGTGCGACGTCCTCCTTGTTTCGTTCGAATCCCCTTGATCCATCAAGAATATGGAGTCGGAAGTCTTATCTGATTCCAAGATCTACCACCTTGGAGAACCTAAAGCCCGACGACTCAGCAAGCAGAGGCTGTACCAAGACATTTTATTTCATTTGTTTTTTCTCATACTTTTTATTTGTGAAAAATACTATTTTCGTCCAAATTTAAAAAAATTATCTTCTTCTTCTAACATATATCTATGAAAAATTCTATAATATTTAAAGGCCTCAATGCCAGAGTTTCAATTAAAAAAATTATACTTATCACAATTATTTTTGAATGCAGAAAAGAACACATAACAACAATCAATATAATCATATTACATCTAGGATAGAATATTGAAAATTTACCTAATAAAACATCCCTACACGAATTTGCGATAACTAATGAATTGTTGACAGTTTCCTGAATAGTTTAGCCATGGCTTTAACACAATGTAAACAACTTCAAGGTATGTAGTAACATAGATTATCATGTCAGCTCGTTATTCCTAATAAAAACCCTTCAATAACGAATATGGCGCTAGATATCAATAGCTGATAAAATTACTGGTCACTGGAAAGAACTAATGGATTACTTACTCATCCATTTAACTATTTGCTAATGTAACAAACTTAAAACACATTATTATTATTTATCGATGTTTCACTTCATTCCGATGTACTCTATTTTTTTAAATTATATATATATATATATATATATATATATATATATATATATATATATATATATATATATTCCATTAAGTTTATATTATTAGATTTCATTATGCGTATATTAAGTATTTTTGCACTTGCTTTCTAGGATACTTATTAGTCATCAATATGAATTTGGGTCACAGAGGGTTATCCGACAGTTTTAATAACCTGACATCAGTTGAATATACATGTCTCCATGTGACAATACAGAAATAACATAAAATATTTAGTTGAAATTAATAAAGACAAATGACGTATAAATTTGAAAAACACATGGAAATGGTGTGTATTAGAAATGGTTAAGGGCAAAAAGATTAAGTAGCATACAGAGGTTGTCGTCATATTTTAGTAGCATTTGTATCATAGACTGATAGTCCCACATAATATCCAACATAGCAGCTACAGTTAAGCTTTGTTAAAAATTTTGCTTGGCACTATTTTGCCTCGACCCCTTCAATTATAGTATGGATCCCTTATTGCATTCTAAATATTAGTATATTAATTAGAACAAAATTAATTGGCCTAATGCCCCTTTATTAGTTTGGTAATAATTAGTTAGCAATAATCTTAAATAATACATGCAAACGTGTTGATGTTTACTTACGCGGATTATAAATTTTACATTTTTAATCTCTTTTTTCATTCTTCTTACCTGAAAACACATAAAATATAATTATGAAAAGACCACAATATACATATGGAAATGTGTTATTTAAATATTATGTTAAGAAATATGTAATGTTCGTAAGAGAAGGATGTCTTGGATTAACCCTAGAACACTAACATAAGTAAAAATTACGTGCGCGACATGTAGCCTGCTTTCCCAGTAAGTTTGGGAATCACAGATCCCGTTCTTCTCTCAGCTATGCTCAGGCTAGTTAATGTCCCATCGACGAGGGAAGTTGATCGTTCAGTCTTATTCATTTGTTTTCAACATTTTTTCTAAAAGTAGGTACCTACGTAAAAATTACGTATAGTTAGTAATACTGATGTATTTATATACATCATACTTACTTGCAGTAAACAATAAATGCTGATGGTCCCGCGTCAATTTTACGGTGAGTAAGAGAGGATTACTTCTTATTTTTATATTTTTATTTTTTCCGCGATTAAGGGAGTTTGAAAATTTATCAGGGATCCGGATGAGATTCTGAAATTAATGGCGGAACTCGATGAAGAGGATCCAAATGATGTGGATGATGATATGGAGGATACAGGATGATGAGTCTGACGACCCTGACTTCGTTCCAAATGAAGGAGAATTAGAAGAAGAATTTGACTGTCATATAAAAGCAGTAGAAGCTATTGCGTGATATAGAGAAAGGAAATTTGTGGATCCTACCCAAAAAAAGTTGTTTGAATTGTTCATAATTATTTAGTATTTTTTTTTTTGCATAAAAATATATATATTTTTGAGGCATATTAAGTTATTTTAAATTAGTGATTAATTTTAACAACTTTTATAAAATAGTTTTATATGTTTTTTATTAAATGATTTTTAATGGTTTTTTTTTCAATAGGCCTTTTTTGAAATGTTGATATATTTCTTTATATTTTATTCAAGATGTTATAAAAACCCAAAAAGAAGGGATCAGGGAACTCGTTGAGTAAATTTTACAGAGTTTTGTGAATGACGTAAAATATACGTACAGTTAGTAATAGTGTATGCCTGATGCCAGTTAGTATTCTAGGGTTAAAGGTTTAATTTTTTCCTTAATAGCTTCTGAAGAGGGGCCAGAGAAACATGAAACATAGAGAGCAAAATAAATGATTCACCTTCTGCCATATAAAATACACAATGAAAAATACAGTCACCACCTTATAATATGTTCTTAAGCAGATTACCAAAACTCTGCAAGAATTAGTTGCCTAAACGTTATATTGGCTGACTCAAGAAGTTTATAGCAATTATACAACATAGAGAGGAAAATAAATGATTGATGAATGGTGTGTAGTAAATGGCATTTCACCTTCTGCCATATAAAATACACAATGAAAAATACAGTCACCACCTTATAATATGTTCTTAAGCAGATTAGCAAAACTCTACAAGATTTAGTTGCCTAAACGTTATATTGGCTGACTCAAGAAGTTTATAGCAATTATACAACAGGTTGGTTTCTCTCTACCAGTTTACTCCCTTACAGGAGCTTGCCTCTTTCACTTAATCACTAAAGATTAATTAATGAAACTCAGTTTGGACTAGAAACTTTATCCAGCGACTTCCACCCACTTCCCGTTCTCGAGTGTGTAAATGATATGGTCGTACAGGAAAACTTTTCTCAAGCTAAGCCTCTCTCTTCCTACTTCAGCTTAACTCAGGTTTATATTCTGAAATTCGTGCTTCGGAAAGCTTAACAAAAGTAAAATTAAAAAAAAAAAAAAAATTACAACCACTTGCCCCATAAACATTAAAAGTGCGACTGACAGGTTTACATTCTGTCAACGCGTTACTTATATAAACGCGGTTACCTTCTTATCCTTACAACAGTCACTTGTGAAGATTTAAATAAAAAACTCAGATCTTAGAAACAACAACTGATAACATACAATACTCTAAGTGAAAATTACTCCAATTAAAGAACAATTTTTTTTTATTAATGAAAACGATTTTTAATCCTCAACTGGCAACATCCAAATTTTGTACGTTATTATTAACAAGCGTCTGTGAGACGTGTGCATGGTAAAAAATGTTTTTTGGGGGCAAATATTTTGAAAAAACTGTTCATAATGAAGGTATTGTTTATTAAAATAATTTTCATCGCTACGTATTAACATCAGGTCTAAAAACAAGCAAAAATTTATCACTCTTGCAGCTAAAGTATTAAATACTTTTGTTCAACACTCTAGCCATAATAGATTCACGATTTTATGCATTTGTAAGCCGTTAGTGTTCTTTTTGAGTATGGAATTTACCAGCGTGTTTCCTATTTGGGAAAATAATCACAAATTTCCTAAAACCTGCCAATTTTTCTTCACGTTCCCCAAGCCCAAGAATATCTCGTCCCATTTTCTCGACGTCATCTTGGATGTTTAACAATTATTAAACGACGTCACCTTTTTTTATTAGAATTTTAGACGGAATTCCCCCTTTTTTTCTTATAGTGCCAATGATTCAAATTATATGCATCTATTCATTTCAAGTGAAGAAAACTCATTGGCAACAGTAACTTTGGGAATGAATTATGCAATTGGTTTCGGAAAAAAAATTTAAATAGAGAGGAAAAATAAATAAATTTTGTTTGAAATGGTTATTGTTGATTTGCTGCATACCTTAATTGTAGTGAATAAATAGTTTCAAGTAATTAATGTCTGTGAGACGAACATAAAAATGAGCACTATTAGTAACATGCGTCTACTAGACGGTGTACTTTTTAGTTATTGCCTTAGACTACCACAAAATACAATTGATCGGGTTAAAATTTCACTAGCGTTTTTTACATTATCTAAAGTGAGCATACACTGGAGGTTTAATTTTACAAATAGCTCTATGCACCACAATGCGGGAAAATACTATACATAGGCGTCTCTCAGACGTATGTTACCAGTTGAGGGTTAAAAAATCACATTTTGTAATAAGTCTTCGTACAGATTCTATACATTTTTTACGATGTTCCTCATCATATTTTCCTCAACAACTGTTCTAAATATGGTTTCATTAGTTCACCCACGTTAAATTACTTATAAAATGTGTACCAGGAACGTACACAATAAGTCCGACTCATGACTGCGTCATCATAGAGCGGTTTCGTTTATATCGCAAGTGCCATTGGTAAAGGAATAGAAATCTTAGAAGTAATTTGTAGTGGTTATCTTTGGTTAAAAAGACAACATAAAATCTCATAGAGAAGGAAGTTTAAGGCACCACAACAGGAAACTGAGAGTACCTATCCTAAGCGAAAATGACTTCTCCACCTACTTAACGTTCGCTTTAGGAAAACGCTATTACCAATAAGTTTCTCATTTTCATGCTTTCTTTAACTAAAATACCAATTTTTTTTTATTTAATTGTCTGCCTCTACTCATGAAGAGTCATTGGCAGGTCAATGATTTTTATTTACAATTGTAATTTTATTTCTTTGATGAAGTCGATTACATTTTGTGTATCTTGATAATCATCCTGTAGTGCTTCTTTAAGGCTATTCGGGATTCTGTGGACTTCTCTTTCCTTTTTAAATGTAGGACAGTAGAGTAGAATGTGTTCCACAGTCAGGCATTATTATTACATGACAGGCATCGCATGTTGGTCGGTGTAAGCCTCGTAGCAAGTATGTATGTACCAATTTCGTGTGGCCGATTCGACTTCCTTAAATTTTTTTTTCGTTAATTTTTTTTACCTGAAACAAAAGGGAGTTTGGTGGGCTAAATGAGTTGAATAGTTTTTTTTACTATTTCTTTATTTATTATATATTTTCCGGAAAAAACATTAAAATGGCACAAGTACCAAATGCACACTAATTTATACAAGAATTTTTAAAAGATAACCTCAACTGCTCTGTGATTTTTATATAGTTTCTGGGCTGAGTAAATTTTCACTCTTACGACCAGTTTCCTGCTTAACGATTTCATCCTATTGTACATTATGATAATATCGTATAAGTAGGTTTCCGGAGAAAGACGTTAGTTACTGCAACTAAAATCCTTTGTAATGTGCCAAAATTATAAAATAAAATACACATTTGAAGAATTGCCATTTGTCTAATGCAAAAGCATGCAGAAGTAAGAAATGGAAAAAGTTTGTATGTAGTCTTTCTCAAACAAACTTGAATATCCCGAACTCTGCGTCAAATGTCTTAGCCAAAACTCTAAGCCCTTTCGAATTCATGAGGTCGCTCATGTTTAAAACTATCATTCATACTAGTTTATTTCCTGCTGATTACGTTGAGACATTTGAAATTCTCAAGACTCCTTGAGGGCATACGTACAAAGAGGGAGAATTAAAAATAAGCCCGTGAACACAATTGCGCCTGTAGTGCTTATTTCGTGATAAATTGGAACTGGAAGGGTGGAAATATACGAATTGCTCAAGCTTGCTTATGGTCTCGATTTTTATAGTCCATAAAAAGAAATCAATTTGCAACGGAGCGGTGAATGCAATTAATGATATATAAAATAATGAACCGCGATGATTCTAGATACAGAGATAAGCATTAATGTTGCCAAGCACTCAGAAATAACTCAATTATTCAGAGTTAATAGGTTGGTCCGACAGGTAACAGACCTTTCAATATGTATGTATTTATAGGTATTTCATCATTTTAATGGACGTCATTATTATTTGTTGTCTGGAATATAGCAAACTCAGTACTAGCAATTCCTTTAAAATTCGCTAAATGGTTTGCTCGTTCATATTTTATTTCCAAGCTCCTTTAATTATTACAATGAGAAAAATAGTAAATAAAAACACCCACTTCATCCGATTTATTTAAGGAGGCCTAGCTTGGGATTCGGCTAAAGGAAACACGGGTTTCAGAGAGAAATTTGCGCGAAAAAAGTTCAGGAAGTTATAAAAAAAAATGTTTTATTGACAGATATGATAAGGTATAGGATCTTCGTATATTTTCGTAAATATCTTGAAAACGGTTGGGAAATCTTGAAAAGTGGAACGTAACTATTCGTAAGTTTACTACATTCTCTATAAAGAAAGGTCCAGGTCCAATGTAAATCGTAGAAATACGCGCTTAAATATTCGAATTTGTTCTTTTGAACGGGTTTTGGACTCATTTTTTAATTGGTTCTTTTATGTTTTAAATTGCGGTTATCAGTAAAATTGGTAATGATTCAAAGGTAGGATGCGCCATTGTACAAGCAAAATTTCTGTTCAATCTCCATGAAACCAATAGCATTTTTTTCCGGAGAATCCTTTGCTAATTGGCAGGCATTGAAATTAACCAACATTATAGATAAATCAAAAATTTTAATTATTTCTGACTCAATGAGTTCATTAAAAGCTATTGAAAACAGAGACTCAAATAACTCCATAATTCAAAAAATTGAGGAAGCCTGTCTCCACATGCAACATAAAACTATTGCTCTAATCTGGATCCCTTCTATTCAGGATCCCTCTAATCTAATCTAATCCCCTCTAATCTGGATCCCTTCTATTCAGCTAGAGTACAGGTTGAAGGGGTTACAAACATTGAGGAAGCTCAGCTCCGGACTTGAAACATTTTGACAAGAAGACAATACTTCACTTTTGGAATGAGGATTGGCTAAAAGTTAACAATCATCTAAGGAAGATAAAAGAGGATGTGAAACTATGGACTACGTCAGAACGGCAGCATAGAAAAAATGATGAGTATCACTTCATTTTTTATATGTCATTTGTACAATGGCGCATCCTACCTTTGAATCATTACCAATTTTACTGATAACCGCAATTTAAAACATAAAAGAACCAATTAAAAAATGAGTCCAAAACCCGTTCAAAAGAACAAATTCGAATATTTAAGCGCGTATTTCTACGATTTACATTGGACCTGGACCTTTCTTTATAGAGAATGTAGTAAACTTACGAATAGTTACGTTCCACTTTTCAAGATTTCCCAACCGTTTTCAAGATATTTACGAAAATATACGAAGATCCTATACCTTATCATATCTGTCAATAAAACATTTTTTTTTATAACTTCCTGAACTTTTTTCGCGCAAATTTCTCTCTGAAACCCGTGTTTCCTTTAGCCGAATCCCAAGCTAGGCCTCCTTAAATAAATCGGATGAAGTGGGTGTTTTTATTTACTATTTTTCTCATTGTAATAATTAAAGGAGCTTGGAAATAAAATATGAACGAGCAAACCATTTAGCGAATTTTAAAGGAATTGCTAGTACTGAGTTTGCTATATTCCAGACAACAAATAATAATGACGTCCATTAAAATGATGAAATACCTATAAATACATACATATTGAAAGGTCTGTTACCTGTCGGACCAACCTATTAACTCTGAATAATTGAGTTATTTCTGAGTGCTTGGCAACATTAATGCTTATCTCTGTATCTAGAATCATCGCGGTTCATTATTTTATATATCATTAATTGCATTCACCGCTCCGTTGCAAATTGATTTCTTTTTATGGACTATAAAAATCGAGACCATAAGCAAGCTTGAGCAATTCGTATATTTCCACCCTTCCAGTTCCAATTTATCACGAAATAAGCACTACAGGCGCAATTGTGTTCACGGGCTTATTTTTAATTCTCCCTCTTTGTACGTATGCCCTCAAGGAGTCTTGAGAATTTCAAATGTCTCTACGTAATCAGCAGGAAATAAACTAGTATGAATGATAGTTTCAAACATGAGCGACCTCATGAATTCGAAAGGGCTTAGAGTTTTGGCTAAGACATTTGACGCAGAGTTCGGGATATTCAAGTTTGTTTGAGAAAGACTACATACAAACTTTTTCCATTTCTTACTTCTGCATGCTTTTGCATTAGACAAATGGCAATTCTTCAAATGTGTATTTTATTTTATAATTTTGGCACATTACAAAGGATTTTAGTTGCAGTAACTAACGTCTTTCTCCGGAAACCTACTTATACGATATTATCATAATGTACAATATGATGAATGAGGAAACTGGTCGTAAGAGTGAAAATTTACTCAGCCCAGAAACTATATAAAAATCACAGAGCAGTTGAGGTTATCTTTTAAAAATTCTTGTATAAATTAGTGTGCATTTGGTACTTGTGCCATTTTAATGTTTTTTCCGGAAAATATATAATAAATAAAGAAATAGTAAAAAAAACTATTCAACTCATTTAGCCCACCAAACTCCCTTTTGTTTCAGGTAAAAAAAATTAACGAAAAAAAAATTTAAGGAAGTCGAATCTGCCCGAACCAATGAAAAGTGCGGCCAAACAACAATTCCAGTTTCGATATAGGCTGCAGCCTCTAAATCTTTTTTTTTTTTTTTTTTTTTTTTTTTTTTTTAAATAAAAGCTAACAAAATTTAGAATAACTTTGTCTAGTCAAGTTTTAGTTTTGGTTTCCCCCGTTTATTAAATTACATGTAAATAATTCACGAACTTTTACAAATAAATAAAATAACATTCACATCCTGATTAAACTCGGCAAAAATCTAAATCTATTTTCTTATCACTGAAAAATTATATTATTTCAATTTCTCTCATTGTTGAATTAAGATAAATTTACGTATTATGAACATACATGTGTCAGTTCTTTTCCATGTCTAATAAGGATTTAAATGTTTAAGTTCAATTGTAAAAGTTTGTGAATTATTTACACATAATTTAATAAACAAGGGAAACAAAAAAGTCCGACTCGCAGGAACTGCATCATCTTAGCGCGGTTCCGTTGATATCCCTTTTGTCATTTGAAAAGCTTAGAATAGAAACAGATAATATGTGGTTCGGCCTTTGTTCAAAGGGCTTTATGATTTTACCGGGTCGGGTCCGCCAGACCCCAGAATCCTCTTCTAAAGTTACCTATTTAGTACGTTTCAGTGCATTGAATAATATCAAAATTTTCCACCTTTTCTTGTGTTCGTCTACTATAGTAATAATTCTACAATTAATTAAAAAATAAAATAAAAAACCAACAGAATAATGTCAATTGAAAATATTCAAAAGATGTCATCGAATCTCTTTCTCTTGGCAAGCTATATTTCTAACAATTAATTGTTTTTCTTATTTTACTTAATATGTTTTATTGTCAAATACATTATCCAACTTTAAGCAATTAAAAAATAACAAGGAATAAAAACAGACAAAAAGAACCGTTCGAATAAACGGAATCAATTACTTCAAACTTTAAGCACTTATTTCTCCGATTGACATCGCTTATTCAAAACTTTCTTCAAAACCTTTTTTTTAGACCATTTAGTAAGCTTTCGAATGGTAACCTTTCGCTTCCCAAGATTTTCAACCGTTTTCGACATATTAATGAAAGTATACGAAGTTCCCAAAACTTTTCATTATTTCTAGCAACAGAAAATTGGTCTCATTTTACCTATCCTGTTTTACACACAAATACATTTTCCTAACATAAGAAATTACAAAAATAAAAATCAATAAAAAACTAAGGGAAAGAGACAAAAATTACGAAAAGAACGACAAAAAACCGTTCATAAGAGCTAAACAGACGTATTTGAAGTTTTAAGCACTTATTTCTTCGATCGACATCACCTAATCAAAAATTGTTTCAGAATCTTTTTTGTAGAGAATTTAGAAAGCTTTCAAATAGTTCCTATCCACTTATCAAAATTTCCCAACAGCGTTCGAGATATTAATGAAAGTAAACGAAGTTCCCAAAACTTTTCATGTTTATTCATAAAATATTTTATTCTAAACCTTCCTTAACTCCAAACGTAACCAAAAGTTTAACGTGTTAGTTTTGATGAAATTCAAGCATGCAAAAAATGTTTCAACTGAATCCCATGATTGTAAGTACCAAAACCAAACTAGGCTTTGTATTTGTGTCGGCAGATACCTGGGGTATATTTACAACTCTTGAGGATTAACTCCTAGCAGGTACATGTTTCTGTGGACCTTTTGTTCCTACAGGCAGAGAAAGGACTCTCTATTCCCTCATAGTATCTAACCTGTGTGAAGTTGAATATTGTTTCTAATTATACGTATTCTTTTTTATTGACAAATACATTTGATTACTATAAGCAATTACAAACACTAGGGAACATGCCAAAGAACTCGGAGTTGGAGCCTCCACAGTTTCAAGTCATTTGAAGGAAATCGGCAAATCCAAAACTGACATTTCATACGGTACAGCCTGATATATTTCCAGCAATGAATTGTTTTTCTTATTTTAATTAATCTGTTTTATTGTCAAATACATTATCCAACTATAAGCAATGAAAAAATAACAAGAAATAAAAACAAACAAAAAGAACCGTTCAAATAAACGAGCTCAATTACTTCAAATTTTAAGCACGTATTTCTCCGATTGACATCGCCTAATCAAAACTTTCATTAGAACCTTTTTTGTAGAGCATTTATTAAGCTTTCTAATAGTATTCTTCCGTTTACCAGGATTCTCAATCTTTTTCGAGATATTAAGGAAAGTATACAAAGTTACCAAAACTTTTTATGTCTGTTAATAAAATATTTTATTCTAACCCTTCCTTAACTCCAAACGTAACCACAATTTCAACAAATTAGTTTTAATGAAAGTAGAATATGCAGAAAATGTTTCAACTGAATCCCATGATTATAAGCACCAAAATCAAAGACAAAGAACCCTCCCTAGGAAGGACGCTAGGCAGTTGAAAAGCTATATATCTTGGAAATCCATATCTCTAACATTAAATTGTTTTTCTTATTTTTCTTAACCTGTTTTATTTTCAAATACATTATCCAACAATAAGCAATAAAAAAATATCAAGGAATAAAAAACAGACAAAAAGAACAGTTCGAATAAGCGAAATCAATTACTTTAAAGTTTTAAGCTCTTATTTCTCCGTTTGACATGGCCTAATCAAAACTTTCATTAGAACCTTTTTTTTAGACCATTTAATAAGCTTTCTAATGGTATTCTTCCGTTTACCAAGATTCTCAACCTTTTTCGAGATATTAAGGAAAGTAAACAAAGTTACTAAAACTTTTTATGTCTGTTAATAAAATATTTTATTCTAACCCTTCCTTAACTCCAAACGTAACCAAAATTTCAACATATTAGTTTTGATGAAAGTAGAACATGCAGAAAATGTTTCAACTGAATCCCATGATTCTAAGTACCCAAACCAAAAACGGTATTCAACAAATATTTTTCCAATTTTCTCGAAAACGGTTAAAGCTATCGCCTTTAAAATGGTTTCATTCGTTTTCCTAGCCCAGGAATCATATAAAACGAGTACTTAGAAGCTTATGAACTCAAAAACGTAAGCGTTACGATTTTTTTTTTGCGCGAATTTCGCCCCATACGCCGTCTTCCAGTAGGCGGATTTTGCTGGTTAACGAACTTGATCTTTCAAATTGGACGAAGGATTTTTGTACCAAATTTCATCAAAATCGGACCATTCGTCTTCTATCTAGAGAGCGAACAGACAAATATATATATATATATATATATATATATATATATATATATATAAATAAATAAATACATATATATATATACAAATTTGAACCACCGTTATTTTTGGTCTCTAGGGGTTCTGAAACGCGAAATTTTCTAGTCGGCACTTCCGGATTGTTTCATTGTATCAACCCTATAAGCGGGGTTCCTCCCTATGGGGGAGGGAGGAACCGCGCTAAAAAGCCTGATGTTGCACTAGTTACAAAAAACAACTTGATGTTCTACGTAGATGAAGTTGTTTTAAATTTGATTAGCTTTCATTTAGAAGAAAATGCATGAAGATGTGCCAGTTCTATTCCAAGTCTAGTCAGAAATTGAATGTTTAATTTTAACAATATCAGTGCTGATATTAAGTTAGATGAAAAATATAATATTATTTTATGTTAAATTGTAAAAGTTCGTGAATTATTTACACGTAATTTAATAAACAAGGGAAACAAAAAACAAAATTCTGGCTAGACAAAGGTTTTAAAAATTTTATTAGCTTTCATTTTTTTAAAAAACCCTTTGAAATCCGTTAAGATTTAGTGGTTGTAGCCTTTTTTGAAGCTAGAAATGTCTTTGCAAGAACTGAGCAACGTGACACATGAAATACGGCACGTCTAACTCAGTGACAGTTAAAGTAAAGGGGCGCTAATGGCCTAGATGTCGATGCGACGCAAAAAAAAAAAAAAAAAAAAAAAAGCAAAAAAGCTTTTCATGTGTTACCGAAGTGGGGGAAGTGAAAGGTAAGTGATAGTCAAACTAGACGAGAGACTTCCGTACTCAAAGTAGGCGTCGACGTTGACCTGGTACTCAACCTTTTAAGGGTTTTCAGATATCCAACCCCAAGATATGTTCAATCTCAAGAGTTCGCGGTGGGAAACGATAGGCAGATACCTAATGTACCCCAATCCCGAACTAATTCACAGCTGTTGCTCTCAAAACAAATCAACTAGCCTTAATTTTTGTTTTTTATTCTTATTTTTTTTTTTTACGGCACTTCAACACCTAGGTCATTAGCGCCGACATACAGGGTGCAGCGAGGAATTTTCCCAGCGAGCCCTGAGATGAGAAAATTCCTGCCGGAGGCGGGAATCGAACCCACAATCTCCCGCTTATGAATCCAAGACGCTAGCCACTAGACCACGGGAGACCACACTAGACTTTATTATGCACAGAAATAACAAGCGGTGTGTGCTTCTGACCTATTAAGGGCTTTCAGATACCTAACCCCAACATATGTACAATCACAAGGTTTCCACGGTGATAAACGAAAGGCTGATACCCTGATCTATCCCAATCCCGAACTAATTTACAGCTGATGCTCTCAAAACAAACCAAAAAGCCTTTGTTATGCACAGACATATCAACAAGTGACGAGTCTAGCTTGTGAATGGGGTTCTAGGAACCCCTTACTACAAACACACTTCCTCGTCTATTCATTCAGGTCCCGTTTTTTCTACGAATAATATTATCCCATTAAATATTTCTGACTTTCTCCAATTGAAGGTTTGTGGAATTTTCTTTCTTATTTATGAACTCTTGTTGCACTCATTCGACCTTCAAAACATCATATTGGCTACCTAAACTATTGATGACAAAGAAATGATTTAAAGAAAACTTAAAAAAAATAAAAGAAATAAAGAATTGTTCAGAAAGTGCTAAAATTTAAAAATGTTTTGGAGTTTTTTCATTTCGCGTCTTAGGAGTTAATATTATTTATTATATTTTTAATATTATTATTTAATATTAAATAAATATTAAAATATAAAATATTGTAAATTGCAGCCTAATTTTCCTACTGTACTTTTGTAAACAAAAATAATTTAATTTCATGAGGGTAATAGCTTGTTCAATATAAGGTAACCAATACAGTTCCATAAGTTCGATGAAAATGACAGAATTGGGCTACAAGTCTCAGAAATTATCCAATGCGTTCAAGACAATGGGCAATTCGAAAATCAAAACCCAATTATACTTGAGTTATTAGAATCGATCCCTGAGCGATAAGCCAGTCGGGCAGTTAGCGGAGTTTGGCTACTTGTAAGGTTGCTCTTAATGACCGGAGTATTATTATGCGCTGATAGTTATTGTAATGGGGCTATCCTTTGTCGTGACAGGAAATAACACTAATTATACTAAGAGATATTCGGTTAAGGATAGCATTTCCTAATTGATGAACCTTAAATTTATTTGTGTAGTATAAAAAACAAATTCATTCTTCAAAATTCTATAAACAACCTGATATAAATATATATGACATTTCCCGTACCAAGATTGACCTGTGTTTTAAGTTACGTCAAAATCGTCCATAAGGTGTGAAATTGTATAAGGAACAAACATAGAGACAAACAGATAGACACCTGATTTTTATTTATATAGATTATTTACTCATATAGGTTATTACTTACTCAATAAGCATTCATAAATGTTATGAAGTGTTATTCAACATCTAACAGCAATCAACGCCCAAATTTTATTAAAATTAAAACTTATTCAGCTGAAGGCATGATAAATGTGTCTGGGCAGTAAAATTACAGTCTCTATAGAATTCGGGAGGACAATTTGGGAGATATTAACAAATATATTCTACAGAAATATTTACAAGGGAAGGCGGAGAAGTGAAAATTGTCACGACTTGAGCATAAAAGTTGATGGATGAAGTCCATTCCTAAAATTAAATTGTAGGACGTTTCGCGCTCATATTCAGCGTTCACATTCAATAATCTTATTTACATATAAATCGTATTCAGGGTTCGCTCCCTTTCAATATGAAATTCCCTTCTGGAATTAGTTACTCTTTTATATTGAAATATTTTAGAAAATTCTTTTTAAGAAGGATATCTGACCTTCAAAATAAAATAAAAAGAATTCTCTTTATTTATTAATTCGTCGGTCACAACATTTTAGCGCCTTCTATCATTTTCATCTGTTGTCCTCTTTAGAAATGAACGCACTCCTAAAAAATATACCTTCCTCTGAATTAAAAAGGACAAAAAAAAAATCTAAAACAAATTGATGTTACTTAATATACAGGGTGCATTGCAAGTAGATGACCCCCAATATCTATCGAAGTTCGGGACGAGTATCCAGCTTTGATGAAGATTTGTAGACATTTTTTTCCACATTATTTTAAGAGTACAAATTCAATAGCTACTTCCTTGGGAATGTTCAAAGAAAGAGCAAAATGTTTTATACTTATTGCAGTGATTGCTTTCCAGAGGACTAAGGTTACACAGTTTCTATGTGACAGACACTTCTATTTCTGCCACTAGTCCGTTCGATGAAATTATTATCGCTTTTACTATTCCTGTCATCAATTTCTAAATGAATAGTAATTATATTTACAATTCAATATAATGACAGCTTTCATCGTCATTTGGACAGCTGTTCCATTAATATCAGCAGTTTTCGTCAGCTTATCACTAAAAGGATAAACGATTTGTTGCCCTTAGCCCTGGACTTTATTATAGCTTTTTGTACACTTGAAATTAGCTTCATTACAGCTATTTATCCGTGATTTATCAATATTACGGATCTTCAGGTTCGAGCATTTACACGCAACCGCCACCTACCGAAATTTTCATTTGGACCTTTAGAGATTCCAGAATAGACCTATGTAGCAGGAGATCTATTAAGCTTTTGATTGGTCACCGTTAACTTAATAAGGTATCTTAACAGTTATCAAAACGTTTAACCAAGTATAAAAACAGTTCAACGACCTGCTAAAGTCTGTATATAATAGAATTTGTTTTTAATATCAGGGTTTTGGAAGAGAAAGGGCGAATCTGAAAAATTGACTTTTTTTTTATTTATTTTATTTTCTGAGCCAGAATGTTGTAGGTAACACGACGCTTCGCCTTCTTTCTCCGATCCGCCCTTAGTTCTCTCACAGTTTGAAGTTAAAGTGAATAGCACCATCATCCATGAAAAATTCAATGTCCGATTTCATAAACTCTCCGGGTCTAAAACTCTCCTTCTAGCATTTTGTTACCCATGAATTACTCGTATAAATTATAAATAAAACATTAAATTTCAATTGCATACTTTTTCAATGACGTTTAAGAATAATCATGCCATAGAGCAGACGTTCGCCTTTAACTAAAGCACTTTCAGAACTTTGACTTCGATTTCCCAACATCCGGATTTCGTGATTCGCCATTTCTCTCCCAAGGCCCTTATATTTCATCTTACAAAAACCATACAAACATTTAAACAACTTGGTATAGAAAAATTTGGAGCATTTGTAAATATTTTAAAGTAAGTCTGTTATTTTGAGTAACCAAAATCAAAAATCCATTATTTGTTTCATTTAAATATTCCCTTATATATAACAATGTTTTTCTATACACCACATAGGTTTTCTAGGTATGTGCGATTTGTCCTAAATACTGAAAGTCAAATTAACTTCCATTTGCAACAGAAAATGGGCAATTCTGATTGGAAATAGTTTCTTTTCAAATATGCCATGCTCATTATTCTACAATATATATATATATATATATATATATATATATAAACTTTTTTATGAAATATAATTTTAACCCCGCTAAGTTTCTTTCAAATTATTTGGAACGGAACATTTTCTTTAAACTGTTTATTTTGGTGTTGTCAGTTTGATTCAAAAGTCAATTATTTTCATTTTCTTACCCATCTGAAATGAAGCATTTTCATGTCTCTTGGGTTGTGAAAAGGTGAAATTTCTTGTCAACACTTCTAGATTGCGTTTAACATAGATATTATAAACTGTGTCTCCTCCCCCATTGCGAGAGGAGTAAAAAAAAAAAAAAAGGTTAAGAAAATA
Source organism: Gonocerus acuteangulatus (assembly GCA_946811695.1). Classification (NCBI taxonomy): domain Eukaryota; kingdom Metazoa; phylum Arthropoda; class Insecta; order Hemiptera; family Coreidae; genus Gonocerus; species Gonocerus acuteangulatus. Next base: position 42,291,266 of record OX328129.1, read on the forward strand.
TTTCCATTTGTACAGGGTTTCGATTTGAGAACATTCAAATTTATCAAGCTCGCGTAAACAATATATGGGTGCCCATTTTTTAAACCCCGATTTGTATATTCCCAGAGCAAAAAGGATAAACGTTAATAAATGAGTTAAGTAGTTGAGTAAATTTTCCCTAAGAGCTTAATAGTTGGCCATACATTTCCCAGGATGGAGCCGAGCTAAAATATTGTTTTAATACAAGACTTTTATAACCCAGAAGCTGAATTTACTAGAGACACAACTTCTTCCTTTTTACACCCGGCTATTTCAATCCTACCCGGTTTCATTTTTAATTAATGTATATTTTCATGAAAATTCATTACTTCTGTTCTATTTTTGAATTTAGAAATGAATAGTCATGATTTGAAATTCTCTTGGTATTAATAGAGTATTTGAATAAAATAAAGAATATAACTTTTTTTGATTTATTTATGTACTTATCAAAAACAACCTTGCTCCCCTCGAAGCACTACAAGGCATAAATAATTATTTATATGCTTATAAATAATTATTTATAATTCTAAGTATTCATAACGAAATATATGATATATATATATATATATATATATATATATATATATATATATATATATCTTGACATTGATTTGGCTGGACGGTGGTGGTACTGCATCAAATAGGAACACCAACAAAGAGCTTATCCTTACCACAAGTACCTTTTCCGTATTACAAGGACCTTTACTTTACCATGAAGTCATTTTCCTTATCACAAAGGGCTTATCCTTATCGCAAAAACCTCTTCTTGATAACGACGACCTTTACTTTTCCATGAGGTAATTTTCCGTACCACAAAGGGCTTATCCTTACCACAAGTACCTTATCCATATTACGAGGACCTTTACTTTACCATGAAGTCGTTTTGCTTACCACAAAGGGCTTATCCTTATTGCAAGGACCTCTTCCTTATTACGAGGACATTTCCTTGCCACAAGGGTCTTTACCTTACAACGAGGTCGTTTTCCTTACCACAAAGGCCTTATCCTTGCATAAATTCATCCTCTTTTCGTCCACATCTTAACTTCCCTTGGCTCTTAAAAAAATCGCGTCAGTCTACTCTAGCGACATTTAGTGAGGATTCTATTATAACAAAACGGACTTGCGTCCTAACAATATTAATAACGCTTTTTTTCCATCCAAAAGTGAGGGTACTAAAATAAAAAGCCAGCAATAATAACCAATTAGTTTTAAATACTTAAAAAAAAAAAAACAACTAAAAAAATATTCTAGGGCAATTCAGTTTCTTTGAATGGTGCTGTGGTAATATTATTTGGATACCCCTAAGCTATGTGTAAAGAGCAAATGACTACAAAAAAAAAACATCATGTGAGTCGATATTGTCCAGTAAAACGAACCGTGTAGAAAGAGATGCCGAATTGAGAAAGCCTATAAAACCAGTATCAATAAGCCTTCTTGACAAAAGTGACCCATTAAAGCCGTAAACAGCCGGTATCCAAGCACAAAGGCTTCGTCGGGCCGATTCTAAGCCCCATTGCAGCTAAAGTTAAAGCTCTAGACACAGTTATTGGGGGAGGGGGAAGTCAGGGGAGGTGGGGTTGCTATTTCACCCTCCACGGGCTTTGGGGCCAGTTCAATTTCACCCCCAATTTATAATAATAATAATAGAGATGACCTCAAGGGTTTTCGGGATCATTTAATTTTTATTATTTTTTTTTATTTTTTTAATATTCATTAGGTAGAATATTTAACTAAGTCATGTTAAAGTAAAATTGTATTGAAATTTAATAAATGTTTAATATTATTGAAACGTTCAAGGTCTGGTAAATAGAATTAACAGTTTGATGATATTGAATGTATAACTCATAATTATCAGTTATACATCTACCTCCCTATGTTTGAAATTGATATATACAATGATGTTTAAATCTTGTTCACGTTTGGAGTTAAGGATTTTTGTTACATTTGGTTACGTTTTTCTTTTATACAGTTCGTCATTAACCCTTGACAACGCGCGGTATCCAGGAGATACGAAGGGGCAACGTCTGACGGAAATCCGCTATGATAGAGTCGAGCATCTTCTCCCACTTCTAGCTGTTTCGTTGTCTTCGTAACCTTAATTTTAAATTGTTGCTCGTCGGATCAACATCGCACATCGCGCGTCCGCAGGAAATTATTTTTATTTATATTTTTATATTCATTTACTATAAAGGAATATTGGATATAAGAGGAGGTCTATTCCACTCATAGGGGAAGAAACGTAAACTTTGTGAACCATGTCTAGCCTAAAAAAAATTATTTAATAATTAAATTAAACTTGAAAGACTATTTATTATTTATTTTATATGACTTTATTAAAAAAAATCAAATACAATAAGACTGAATTAGTTACCCAAACAAGAATTATAAGAAAGTTTTAAAACTTTAGAACAATTAAACATTTATAATTATCCCAATGCGATAAATTACATTATTAAAATTTTAAAAGTTATTTCAAACAAAACTATTTTAATGGATGAGTAAATATTAATTGAACTTTTACCCCTGATGTATCTTCCAGATACATCGCAGGTTTTTGTGAACGGAGAGGAGCGCGCGCTCCTGAGAGTTAAATAAAATTCCTCTCTTTAAAATGTCTATTATATAACCTATCGCAATGAATGAAATACTGCGGAATGTGTAAAGAAATAGTAAAGTGTAATTCATTAAATAAATACAATTCCGTAAACAAAAGGGACAAAATAGTGATCATCAGATTTCATAGAAATCAGTAGGATTTAATTAAAGTAAAAGATGTTGTTTTGGATTTAAGGGCGGATTCCGTGCAAGGCCTGAGCTAAGGGCCTGAATAAAGTTAAACTTAAATTAAAACCACTTAAACTTGAAATCAACTGGATCCCCTTTTGAAGAGCCGGTCCTGTCGTCACACAATTACAGTGCTCGTACTTCAACAGTATTGTCTAATGAAATGTTGCTATAGCCTTTCAGCTATGAATAATTTGTATTTCCATGAAACATTTGAATTTTTACAGGGTATCCCGATTTTAAATGGCAAAACTTCAGGAGCGTGTAGGGGACCAAAAAACTAAGACAAAAAGGCCTTTAGAGATTTGCTCGTTTTTGCTTCGTTTTGGAGAAAATCGCAAAACAAGTTTTCATTTTTGTACTTAATTTTCAATAGAAAACTTAATTATTAATTAATTATCAATAGAAAATAATTGTCATGTAATTGTTTGAAGAAACCAATTACTAAAATTGAATCTCTTGATGCTGATATAGTTTTCGTGTAAGGTTTCTGCAACAGTAATGCTTTAGAAGCGGCGCGAGAGTTCGTTCACCGATTCACAAATAGAACAGTGCTTAATAGACGAATCTTTTCGTTACCTTTTATTAGACGACCAGAGACTGGGTCATTCTTACTTCATAATGAAGGCGTCCAATTCCAGGCAGCATTAAGAACAGATCGTCGGTGAAGAAATCGAGTTCAACGCCTGCATATGCATATCGCAGCAGGTAATATAAATAATAAACTTTGAAAGATGATAATTGCCACCCCGTATCATCGCCAAACATTGCGATGCATCGCCAAACTATTGCAGAATTTATTACTTCAAAATTAAGCAAAGATATTGAATTTTAACAATTGGTTTCTTCGAATGTGGAACCTTGAAGCAGGAAGTTTATTCCGCGTCAATCAACTCAAGAGAGCAATTAAGAGACCGAATCATAGATGAAGTGCACCATATATCATCAGAAATATGTTTAGCTGCAATTTATCTAGTCAGTGCTAGATGTAATGCTTACGTTTCTGCAAGAGGAAAACATTTAATAACTAAATTAAATAGATGATAACATAAAAAATAATGTAAATAAATAAAATGACCCTGTCTCTCGTAATCTCACCCAGGCAATCATCTATTTGCGAATCGACGCGCATACTCTCGCACCGCAATGCCGTTACAGAAACCTTATAGGAAAACTACATCATCGTCAAGAGATTGAATTTTAGTAATTGGTTTCTTGAATGACAATTTTTCCCCATAGAAAACTCGAATAAGAATATACGAAAATGAAAACTTGTTCCATTCTTGTTTTGCGATTTTCTCCAAAACGAAGCAAAAACGAGAAAATGTCAAAAGGACTTACTGTGTTAGGTTTTTTCCCCTTACACGCTCCTGAAGGTTTGCTATTTAAGATCGGGACACCCTGTATGTGTGTATATATATATATATATATATATATATATATAACGTTGTTTTTAAAAGGCCGCAATTTTCTGTGCGTCACAATTCGAAATAGTGGGGGAATATACTAAAAATATATATCTTAATGTAACTGGTTTGTTTAAGTAGGAAAATTGAGATTTTTAGCTGAAAATCTTTTTTTTTCTTTACGTTAAAACCTCATTTACTCCCATTTTTGTCACAATGGCAGAAAAAGTGGGTATACCGTTAAAAGCTAACACTTTAAGGCAGTTTTCTGAAGAGTACACATCAGAATTACAATTTTTTCTTAGACGAAAACGACCAAATTTCGGAAACTTTTGAAACTCTTATATTTGACTTGATTTTTCTCCTATTGAATTTACTCCAAAAAGTTTTTTTGTTTGTATAATAAAGATTGCATATTTAATCTAGTTTCCAACTGTATGCTCACATTTGATGTTAGTTAAATAATTAGGGTAGTTACAGCCGTTGTAATGGAAAAAAGTCGAAGCCACAATAATTTTCAAAGCCAAAAAAGTTGGATTTTTAAGGGAGAAAACAAAACTGTTATAGAACGTTTTTTGTTGCAAATTAGTCGCAGAATCGAACCCGTGGGTTTGGTGAAACAGAACGGTAGGCACCCTGTATATATGTTCCTTATTTGTATACATTTAAGCTCAGTAACAATTTGGGAGCTTCTGTCACATACTAGTTCAAAAAGTTTCATGTTTTTTCAAGTAGTTTGTTTGAAGGAACTCAACAGCTTTCTCTCCAAATGGAAAAACTTTGGAGGAACACAAAGGCTAGAGAGAAATACCATTATTTTGCTTCCAGGACATGGGGAGGGTCTTACTATTACTTTGACGAAAACCTTGGCTTATCAGCTTATTTTATGTTATTTTTACTATGAGAGAATACTATGAAGTTCATTGGTTATGTTATGTGCCAGTTTTCAAAAATTACTGAATTAATACTTTATTTTTAAGTTTTTGGTATGTTTCCTGCATTTCCACATTGGTATGTTTTTTGGATTTTGGTGAGAACAGTTGCAGAAATACTTTGTCTAACCCAAACGTTGACTTGCTTATGGTTTTACATTAGGGGTTACGGGTACATTTTTAACACTTTCCTCCGAAGGAAAGTAGCTATTGAGGTTGCAATCATGACGGAATTTATCAAAAATTTCTTCGAATCTTTATCGATCCTACCTACCATATACATATATATATATATATATATATATATATATATATATATATAGAGAGAGAGAGAGAGAGAGAGAGAGAGAGAGAGAGAGGGAGAGAAGGAGAGTTATATATGTGTGTCAACACGATACCGGTTAGAGTTTTTGTTTCTTCCCCACGAAACATGGTATGTAGTATTCCCCAATCAAACGATTGAACGAGTTCGTTAACCAACAAAATCAGTCCATCCGGTGGGGGGGGGGGGGTTTACTCCGGAGCCAAAGTAGTTATTTGCCAATACCAGTCGTAATTTTTGTTAAATTTCAACAAAACTCGGTATTCGTTCTGGTCAACTGAAGAGAAAACTGTGTTGTAAAAATAAACTAAATTGGTTCATTAGGAGGGGGTGTTTACTCCGGACCCAAATTACTAATTTGCTCATACCGGTCGTAATTTCTGACGTGCTTAACGTTCCACTCAATGCTAAATACGAGACTTACCAGCCTGTGCTGAATACTGTTTATTTGCGTTCCTTCCTTAAACCATGCCTTTTAATAACTATAGGTGTATTCCATTTAGATTGGGAGCCTTTTTGACACTAGTGGATTTTTTTCCTTATTAATTCGATCTCCCGTTGTGAAATAATAGTCGAAATTTAAATATTGTTACTCGGCTATGATTATACATCCTCCAGCTCCCCCAGCAGAAAGCCATTTTTTCATGAATTATGAAAATTAAAAAATAACGGAAACTAAGTACTCAAAATTACCTAAAATAATTAATCCTATATGGCCTAACAACTAATGATTACAATCCTGAGCAGTCGAAAATAACTACACAGTCCTAAAGAATTACTAATTCCAAATAACTAATAATATTTAGTGTAAACTGTCTCACCTCATAATGGAGGGTTGCCCCCCCCCCTGCTACCTCCATGCAGTTTAAAATCTGGAGACTATTAAAATTTGGTACTCCATTATATAATTGCTACTACAACCATGTGGACATTTTTTTGTGTTAGACATATTTTGGATTTGATGTAGGAGTAAACACCCAGAAGCCCCCGAGCAACATGGAGGAGGAGAAGAAGAAAAGATAGATCCAATATTATCTTTCTGGACAACAGCACAGTGAGTAAATGCATGAATGTTATCAACCACAAAGATTACTCCTGCTGCCAGTCTGGAACCAACAATTACTTTTTTCAGCCCCCCCCCCTACATAGGTGTACGAAAATGTATTACTAACTTAATTAACTACCATTGAAACCCTTTTCGGCCAAAACCCCCATCAAATCAAAACTGTAATATTCTGTTATATTTATTTATTTATATCCGTGCAACCCCTATATACAGTCCACTTTCTATTCAGAACCAGCACCACCTTACAGCGGTATGCTCTTTCCAAAATAAATACTAGCCACTCTTTTTTTCACTTTTGCGATTTGTATTGTCCTGTACACGTCAAATGAGGGCATTATTCGTGTACGATGAGTGAAAACAAACAAAAAAATATGTGACGGGTGAAGTCGCCATATCGTATCCCTGGCTATAATAAAACAAAGTTGTTTTACCTAATGAAACGAAAGAATACATCCGTAAATATTAAATTAATATGATTGATTGTGGTACCAATTAAAAAATCTTGTTATTCCAAGACCAGGTAAACAAATAACCTTTGAAAGATGAAAAGCACGAGAAAAAATATATAATGTTTATTTTCGCTAAACATCGTGCGGGGGTTTGAAACAAACTTTTGGTCGGTTTGAAAATCATTTTCCTTTTAAACGAATTCCCCTTTCCGCCTTAAACAAACAGAGTTTAGGTCCTTTATTTCGTCTGGATTAATGAAATGATTATGAAAAGGGACTGAATAAGCCTTTAAGTTGAAAAGCAGGAGGCGATTTTGAACGGTCGACTTCTGGCACGTGAAGCCGCACGGAAAGAACCTAATTTCTCGCTACTCTCTTTGAGGCAAGCAATTTTCCCCGGATATCTTACACATCAATGGCCACAAAAAAGGGCTCATTCTGCCGGCTCAAACATCTCCAGTGTGAGCCCTTTTAGGCTCTCCTTTTGATCTTGTCCTATTATAAGTTGGACAGTCCCAATGCCCTTTTAGCAGTAGATATATTATTTTCCCCTTTTTTGTTGAAATATAGTTAATTATTACATGTCGAAAAATAACGAAACGTCAACAAATAACAAATAATGTAACCAACAAAATAGGTCCATCCGGAGGGGGAGGGGTTACTCCGGAGCCAAAGTAGTTAATTGTCAATACCAGCCATAATTTTTGTTATGTTTCAACGAAACTCGGTATTTGTTGTGGTCAACTGAAGAGAAAAATTTGTTGTAAAAATGGTTGACTAGAACGGGGGGTTTACTCCGGACAGAAATTACTATTTTCCTTATACGAGTCGTAATTTCTGTTGTTTTGTTACGAAACTCTGTATTCATCCTGTCTATCTAATAAGAAAGAAGTGTTGTGAAAATTAACTAAATCGGTCTATTGGAAGGGGGGGGGGGTGTTACTTTGTACGATGTTTGAATTGAATTCTCCCGCCAAACGTGGGTTCGCGAAACTCATCAAGATCAGTAGAACAAAATGTGAAGCTTTGTGTATTTATTACGTAGTTTAGTACCATTCATACACAAAACTCTGGAAGGAAATAAATTACAAAATTAATCATTGAAAAAGCTGCTCATAAAAGCAAAAGAGCAGAACAATTTATGTATTTATTTTATTTATTTATTATATATATATATATATATATATATATATATATATATATATATATATATATATATATATAGGTTATTTTAAGCAAGTTATTCAGGAATGCACTCGACCCTACCCAATTATGAAGAAAGTGCTTATTTATGCAGGTCCTGCGTGACGGACTTTTTTTTTTCTTAATATTCCCTAATCCATACGTTACCGGAAATTATTTACCTTGGTGTATAAATGCCCAAAGAGTGGAAAACAACTTCAACTCAATGAGACAACATATATATATATATATTCCCACTTTCTCTGCAAAAGTCCTGAAATGCTTTTAAGGTTTGTGTCTTTTAAGGCTTACACCCTGCTATCTGTACAGAGTGGTTCGTCCAGTTTCCTAATTAAGTGAATGTGTTAGCAATTACTGACCTATTCCTAGCCTGGTAAACACAACCTATTATCCTCATTACCATCAGCAGTGGATGGTTAATTATTCTCAGTCTCATTCATTTGTACTATGTCAATTCATTAATTAAACAGACTAAAAAGTGATTACTAAATCTTTGATAGAAGCATATTGTAAATAGTTCTACTAAAACAGACGACATCTTCGTTGTATTACTAAGTGCAAGGAAATGCGCCTTGGAGGTACAAAGCTGAAGTGTCAGAGCAGCACTTAAAAATTCATTCAGTTTCCAACCCGGATCACCCTCTCTTCGGGCTATCTAAACACTTAGGCGGCTCTTCCAAGTGAATTCTATATTAAAATTTCTATCGGACCTTTCTAAGAGGGGGAATAACCGACATGCTAGCACGGGCAACAAAACGATTAAAACTGGAAGTAGTTAGGAGTTAGATATGAGAAAAATTTTAACTGATGCACTTGCCAGAAAGTCAATAATAATAAAAAATAAACACAATTATTTCTTAAATAAAAATATAGATGGCACCTCTTAATTTTAGATTTAGTTACTATACATAGTTCCCGTTATTCACCGAAGATTAGCAACGTCGGGTGTGGACTGTATCTGAATGGGAGAACGGCTTATCATTAACTACTCGTGAGTCATATGGCTGTGGCCCATACGTAGTCCAAGTGGTACTATTTCTTCACGCCGTGATCGCCTTTACAAAGATGGCCAGTCTTCTGTTCTCTGATGTACCAGTCTGGTCTAGTCATGATTGTTTTTGGTCAGTATATCTTGTTGGGGGCGAGGTTAGCTCAGTGGTAGAGCACTGGGCTCATATAGTACCTGAGTTCAAATCCCGAGCAAGCCCTAAAGATTTTTTCTTCTAGTGTCTTAGATCAGGGCTCGAATTCAGCCTCCCTGACCGTCCCTAGGCCAACCCAGCCTTTAATTAATTTATTAATGGGTGCCTTTGTGCTAATGACCTTAGCAGTCGAAGCAGCAAAGAGGAAAATCAGGCGGCCGGTGCATAGTAATGACCACACTATATCTCTAGTGTGCCTTATGGTCATGAATCAGATACCTCTACAGTATCTGCCCCTCAGGACCCTCGTGGCCTGTTGCGGGACTGATATATATATTTTTTTTTTTGTAGTACCTTTTTTGTTCTTTTTAGCGCGGTTCCTCCCTCCCTCCATAGGGAGTTTGAGAACCCCCTAGAGATCGAAAATAACGGTGGTTCAAATTTGTATGAGTATATATATATATATATATATATATATATATATATATATATATATATATATATTTGTCTGTTAGCGCTCTATCTCAATGAATAATGGTCCGATTTTGATGACATTTGGAACAAACATCTTTAGTCTAATTTGAAAGGTTGAATCCGTCCACCGGAACATGGTTTTTAGAACAAAATTCTCGCGAAAAAAAAAATCGTTGCGCTTACATCATATGCTTGCAAGTACTCGTTTTACAGGCTTATTTGTTATGGAAAACGAATGAAACCATTTTCAAGCCAACAGCATTAACCACTCCTGAGAAAAATGGAAAAATAGTTGTCAAATAAAGTTTTTGGTTTAGGTACTTAGAATAATCGGATTATGTTAAAATATTTTCTACATGTTTAAAATCAATGTAAACAAAGATGTTTTGGTTACATTTGGAGTTAAGAAAGGATTAGAATAAAATATTTTATTTATAGACAAAAGAAGTTTTGGGATCTTCATATATTTCCTTAATTTTTTTTTCGTTTTTAACGGCAATTTAATGAACTATTTGGCTATTAGCACCGGGCTATCTATAGGTTACCACCCTTTTCTAATGCCAACAGCACGTGGTCGGTCACCCATTCAGGTACTGACCATATTTTCCTTAATATCTAGAAAACGGTTGGAATCTTGTTAAGCGGAAGGTTATCATTCGAAAGCTTACTAAATGCTCTACAAAAAAAAGAGTCTGAAGCAATTTTCGATTAGGCGATGTCCTTCGGAGAAATAAGTGCTTAAAACCTCGAATGTGTTTGTTTTGTTCTTTTTGAACGGGTTTTTGTCTTTGTTTAAATCGATTTTTAATTGATTTTTTTTTTGCTTTAAATGACATTTATCTGTAAAATTAGTATTATAGTAAATGAAAATAACAAATAGTAAGTAGTGTTTCTCTAGAGTGAACGTTGACAAGGCCTGGGAGTCATTTTTCTAAGCCAGGTCATTTTTCTAAGGACAAAAATTATTTATAAGGTCTAACCGAAATTATGACTGTTTCTATTTCAACCTTTCCAAATGACATTAGGGATAAGAACGGAACCACGCTACGATGATGCTGTTCCTGCGAGTCGGACTTTTTTTGTTGATACTGTTATATTTTTATTGAGATATTTGAAGCGATGTAGCCTCTTATTATAACTGATGTACTTGCCTATCTTCCCTTAGCTGAGAGTAATACAGTTTTCAATGAACGGGAGTTTGATCGAGAAGTACCTCAGAGAACGAGCATTTCCAGCAAATACCGGCTGATTTGTTTTAATTGAGAAGCTATTCGGCATGCTCTTTGACACACCCTCCCATTCATCGAAATGGAATTGTTCGTAGGCCGCTCTGCCTTTTCAATTAGAAATCCTCTCGACAAGCAAATAGTTCAACCGGTTTGTTCCGCTCCTCAATAGTGGAATTGGTGAGACTTTTACAAACCGATTGTTTGGTTTTCAAATTGAATCTTTTTACTTGGGTCTTGCTCCTTCACTGGAATCTTCAGGATAATTATTTTGTAGGCTTATGATAATTGATATGTTATTGAATGTTTAATATACTATACTTATTTGTGACTTTTAGTGTGCTTCCGTGTTCCCTCTATTCGAGGGATACCGGCTTATGAGGTTGACCTCATGACTCAATGCAGAGGTACGATGGCCTTTTAGGTTTTCCCCTCATTGAAAAAAAAAAAAAAAAAAAATTGTTAAAGCTAGATCCAAACCTAAAATTTCTATTTACATTATGATAATTAGACGCACTCACAATTAGACCAAGATTTAGTTAAGTGTTTAAGGTAATACAAAATATTAAGTACACTTGTTCCTAGCTTTCCAATGGTAAGAAGTTAAGGAAACGCACCAATTCCGGCAAGTTGCCCATTTTGTTAGGTTTTTAAAACATAAGAAATTGTTTACCAAGTCAATTATTCCCTCTGTACAGTTTTTCTAACATTTCTCTTATTTTTCCCTCTCAGACGTCCCATCCTGTCTTCTAAACTACTCAAGTACAAGAGGAAGGAGTAAATTATTCACAGTAAGGCAACATTAGTAAATTGGTTAACTAAGAGGAGGTTGCCTGGTGTTAATTGTAAAAGGTTAACAGCCCCTTGCTCTAGGTGTCAGTTGGTGAGCATCAGTCAGGCGGAAGGGAAATACCAGTCCGCTTTGAGAATCAATTACCTGTTAGAGTTTCTCGTTACCGGTCCTCTCGCTTCAGAGTAATGGCACCTCCGTTTCCAATCCAAATACACTAATTGTCAAATACCGAAAAACAAAACTATTCACAACTGATAAATCAAAACGAAATATAAATATAAGAATACTCGATAATACAAAAAATTCCGACTTGCAGGAATTGCGCTACCTTGGCGCGTTTTCCTTCTCATCCCTAGTATCATTTAGAATAGAAACAATTATTTTTCTGTCCTAGTCTTTCTTGAAAAATGTAAATGCATGTAAAATTGCAAAATAAAATATCAAAGCAAGGCAAGTTCTTAGGCGCCACATCAGGAAACTGACAGTATCCTAAGCGGATATAACTCTATTTAAATAACTCTTTTTCTCCGAATAAGATCGTTCCACGGAAAACTGCATAGGTAACGTTTTTAAAAAGAAAATAATAAGCTTTCAAATAGATTCTTTACTTTTACTAAGATTTTCCAACCGATTTCGAAATATAAAAGATTTTGTGTTCAATGGTAAAAGTTCGTGAATAATTTACACGTAATTTAATAAACAAGGTAAACAAAAAAAATCTGATGTTGCAGTAGTGACAAAAAATGATGTTCTATGTAGAAGAAGTTGTTTTATATTTTATTAGCTTTCATTTGAAAGAAAATGCATTAAAATCGGTTAAGATCAAGAGGCTGTAGCCTTTTTTGAAACACGAAATGTCGTTTGGCCCGCTGAGCGGTGGGTAAAAGCTATTGACTTATAAAACGTGTACGTTCGTTTTTTTTTTTTTTTGTTTCTTTTTTCGCGGAAATCCATAAATTAAACATAAATATAAATATAAACGTGTACCTAGAAGCCTTGTAAACGAAAAAACGAAGCGTTATGAGGTTTATCCCGCGAATTACATTAAAACATTAAAATAACTGATGACGTAAAATGTACGATATACAGGCAGATACAAATTTTTACACATATAATCTTAGATTGCAAGACTTGTATGTCTTTCGTAATCGTCAGAAGACTAAGATCAATTAAAAACATGTTACGCGGAGGATTCTGGCCCGATCGGGGGAAAAAAATTGAGATAAGATGTTTTATCCATAAATTATCATGATTTTATTTTATTTTATTTATTTATGAGCTCCGTAACGTAAGGCGATGAGCTCATCAAACAGATGATTTCAGTACTTCGTCAAGAAAAACAACAAGTGCAAAAAAAAATCAAATAATTTAAATATAAATAAGTAATGTGCAAAACGTTTAAATGAAATACCACTAAAAAAAAAAGAACAAAAGCAGCTTATGGCAATTATTTCAATATTAAAATTTTGAAAAGACTTGTGATTATTAATTTAGCTCCATTATAGACAAATATAAATAATGCTTGGAAATGGAGATATATTATATTATTATAGATATTAGCAATGTATATTCTATTTAATTATGTAAAGACATGTCTGCAGTGTATCAAAAGATCTGGGGTCCGCTTTAACAATTAAACGGCTCTACCACACTATCTTCTTCAAGTGCCATCTTCACTACGAAGGTTGGCAATCATTAACGCAATTGGAATTTTTGACGATGTTGCTCGGAACAATTGACTGGAACTTCACCCAGAACAACCTTCTCTCGATGCTACGCATGCCCTGGATATTACCCTACATTGTTAGTTGTAATAATTCGTATCTTTATCGAAGTGTTCTGTGACCAAAGTATTGCAGTTTCCTTGTTTTATGATATTTATTAGCTCTTTATCTTTGTTCAATGTTCTGAGTACTTGTTTGTTCGTTATTTTATCCATCCATGAGATTCTCAACGATCTTCGAAATGCCTACATTTCAAAAACTTCCAGCTTATTAAGGCACTGTTTGTTTAAGGTACAAGCCTCCATCTAGAACATATAGATTAGATTCCTGTTTGGTGGGCAATTCCAGAACATATATATTTGTCAAATAACACTCACTCACTGACCTATCATCGAATAGCCCAATCCAGTCGACAGAAAAATTTCAAGTTTTGCAAGGGCACTCCCTTTAGGAAGTAAGCAATCGCTAAGAAAGGGTTTTTTGATATTCAAATGTTAACGCATTTTTAGAGGGGTTTGAATTTTTAGTTGGTTATAAAGAGAGCAGTGCATTGTTAAGACGATAAAAGGTCAGCTGTTACCGTACTGTATCGATTTCATCATATAATTTTTATTTGCGGTTCATTTCAACTATGATGGCAGACTTTGAATCACTAGAAATAAACTATGATTTTGTCCCTCCTACAGTTTACGCTATACCTAGTGATGGTCTATCCGAGGTAATAATATCCCGAACCTTTGCACAGCCTCCTCAGTCAGAACACTTCTTGGTAATGCTCTCAAATATTATGGGTATTTCCAAATGACATCTTCGAAACATAAATATTTAAATTTTAACGTACATTTACTATTGAGAACGAATTTTAACCTGTAATGGTTAAATTCCTGTTACTGGTACCTATAGATAACGGGTTATCTCTAGGCTTCTTGACACTGGTCCGTAGCGCCCCAGTGTCAAGAAACATTATGCATTGATTACTTAAATTTGTGACGGGAACAGTGCTATAATAAACTGCACAAAATTATGTAGTAGCGTTAATTTTGATGATACATTATTTAGCGCAATAAAGTAACTACTTACCAGCCGTGACGAAGCACGGACATTCAGCTAGTTCCATATAGAAACATCCAGCACTTGAGAATTTGACCCTCAAAGTTAAGTTTTCGACTACACGATACTGTCACACGTTAATAAAAGCATTTATGGCATTTACCATACTATGTGCAAGGGGGAAAAAAGTAAAAAACATAGAATTGTTAAATTTTGAGATAATTCTTTGTAGTTTTTATCCGTTTGCTGAAACCTAGAGACCGTGCCGGAGAGAGGGTTAGTAATGGGATAGAATCAGTCATTGACCACTCCTACTGAATCAACCGAAAACAGATCTATCTTCTCGGTGATGGATTCATTGAGCCAACTCCAGGTCTCATTTTCAACCATCCACCCATCCTCCCTTCTACATTCACTAAATTGGCAAACGCTTATAATTATTAATGGACGTATGATTAGCAATATAAACCGTCAATGAAGTTGCCGCGATAGGCAAAATGAAGTGCAAATTGATTCAATAGCTTTAAGTGACCCAAATTCCTCAAACTACACTGGTCTACAAAATTTAACTTTTTCTGTGGCTTTCAGATGAATACTTTATTTTTATACTGCTTTGATTTTACTGAATATAAAAACACGAATATGTCCACTATACTTTATTTTTGGTTTTTCACCTCAGCCAATTTTATTAATGAGCTAATTACATTTCCTCATTTGACGTTTCGGTCTCATGGCCATCCTCATTAAACTAGAAGAAAAACACATTACATGTATTGAATTACATTAAAAATTACCCCTTTATCCATACAATGTAAAATTTCTTAAAAATATCCGTAAGAAATTTTACATTGTATGGATAAAAGGTGTAATTTTTAATGTAATTCAATAGATTTAATGTGTTTTTCTTCTAGTTTAATGAGGATGGCCATGAGGCCGAAACGTCAAATGAGGAAATGTAATTAGCTCATTAATAAAATTGGCTGAGGTGAATATCAAAAATAAAGTAGAGTGGAAATAATTTATACCTCGGAAAATCCTTCTGGATAATCCCTAACATGTCAACACGAATATATTTTTTTTAATTAGCTCTTAAAATATAACTAATATACAAAATTTGACTTTTGATGACAAGTTTAAGTACAAAATAATTTATGAAAAAAAAAAAAAACTAAACTTATTATTTTTTTACTTTTTATGTAAAATTGAGAATTTTGAAATATCGTTCCTACCCTGTCAGACTATCGAATATGAAAAACCTCGAATTTTAGATTCCAGACTTTGCTCTTAGATTTTGGACACTTAAAGCACCAGGAGTCTTCTTCCAGCAAACCTCTATATAATCCACTCTCCTTTCCTCTACAGTCAGTACCGTTGTATTTGCCTTATCATAAACATCTATATGTGCTTTCTGTTTACCAATAAAGTTTTTTTTCAAAGTTCGTTAGTGTTAATACTTAAATGACGATACGGCTTGTCGCAAATTGTCGCAACTCTAACCCCTTTAGCACAGTATTTAATACCTTAAATAAGGTATCGAATAAGACCATTTTTTTAATATATTACTTCGTCAATGGATAGAATATGTTCGTTCTCTAGTTCGCTCCGATTTTCATATTCGATAGTTTGACATGATAGAGAAGATTTTAACAAAATATTTTAACCTGTTTAATAATTAATTTCACTTTTTTTTTTTCTTTTTTTTTTGAGTTTGTCTATTGTAATTGCTTTCAGAGTTATCTCTCCTCACGCAGTAGTCCGCTAACATTACGCATTCCATCGACCCTGATATTTTCGAGATGTCTTGGTGGAATAGTTCACCATGTTCGTCACTTACATCACCGCAGGTAGAAGCAAAAAATCAAGATGAGAACGAAGGAAATGAATTTTTAGGGACATACTGCAACCCAATTTTTGATATGTTTGAAGGATATTGTTCACAAGTTTAACATAATTTTTAGATTTCTTATTGCGAAAAAAGACATGATCGACTGCTCTGAAAGATTTCCATGTTTCTTTCTTAAAGCGTCCTTATCATTTATTAGGAACTAGCTCTTACCCACTGTGCCATGCTACACCTACGTTCTGTCTATGGTTTTCCCCGCATTAAGATCTACCTGTATACCCAGTTACTTCAAAATCGGTCAAACGGTGTGAATTATATCTGTCTATATATTCGTGAAACAGCCAACAAAAGCCAGCACCATAGCAACTCATAAAACAGCCGACAGAGGCCAGCACTCCTGCGGGAAGATAGCTCTTATCAAAGAAAGGCCAGCGCTCTTTAGTTAAGACAGTGACTGTTGATACAAAATTGAAATAAACTGCATTACATGATTATATAATGATGTAAAGTCATCAATGAGTTCGAGTTATTCTAATTATAAAGAACATCAACAAATAAATTCCAGACATTATTCAAAATGGCTGTCGATTCAAAATGGCCTTCAGAATCTGAATTGTTCAGTGTAGCCAATTTTTCTCGAACAAAACTTTTGACTATTTTGACCTAGCCTAGGAGATTTCCCGTATCGAGACCTACATGTGTGCCAAGTTTGGTCAAAATCTGCCGAACTGTGTGGCTTTGCATCAGGAACTAACAGACAAACGGACAAACAGACACGTGATTTTTATATATATATAGATTATCATCCTTAATGTTATAAATCTATCACGTTCCCCGTATTATATTAAATACGGAGACCCGGTAGCCGTGAGGGGTAAGGCTTGACCTCTTAACACTCCGTGCCAAAGGTCCTTGGGTTCGATTCCCACTAGGGGTGGTGGCTTTTCTTTCGAAAAAAGAAAAGGCATCACCCCTATCCTGGCTAGAAAAGGGTGGTAACCTATAGATAACCCGTCCTAAAATTCGTAGTTAATAATAAATGGACGTTAAAATTTAAATAAATATTAAATATGGCACAAATGAACAATCATAGCTTACTATCAAGTTTAATTTGTCTATTTACTTTCAGCGAGTAAAAAAAACTTACAATATAGTATATTTTCAAGTAAAAGGCATATTTGATGTAGACCAGTGCTATATATTTTTTATTCATGACCACTTGCAACCAAGGCGAGTAACCCAATACGATTTAGAGATACTTCAAATTACACAATATGAATTTTACACAAGTACATCTACAGTTATATTAATTATTACATATAAACGGTTCTATGGAAATTAAAAGGAAAATAATGATACTATATTACATATAAATCCAATCACAGGATTAGTCAACATTACATTAAAACAAAAAACAACAACAACAAAAAAAGCTTTAAGGAAAAAGAGATTAATACAAAATAGTTATTATTTATTGGGTGTTCCGCTAGTTCTCGTATATCATAAGGAAGATTAATACTGTTTTTTTCTGCGGCAGTCTGTCAGGAATTGTTTGACTGTATGTTCGCATACAGTTACATATGTCACATAGTGGTCTACAAAAAGAGAGAATCCTCGAGAAAATAAATCCTTGTAAGTGAGACACGTATTATAATTATTATTAGTTACATATGCACTGCACCTCGGATGAAAATCGTTTTAACCCTCGTTTAATGGTTTATCTTTAAAACCGATGTCAATTAACAAAAAAATGCACTCTTTTAAAAAATGATGCAAATTGTTGGGATAAAAAATACATGGGATGAAATAATAGTCGTTTTTCTGTTATAGTTACCTAGAAATATTATTTTCTTTTTTTATTTTATTTGATTCTTGAGTTTCGCGACATTGGCGACAAACTCATCCTAGCAAAATTAGATTTTTGTTTTAAATCACAATATATAAACAAGTAAAAATTAATCATAGATATAACAACTTTTTAGATAATTTACACAATTTAAGTAATATTAATAATAATAGTGATATAATTTAAGTAATAAACCAGATGGGCGCAGGAGTTGATAGCAATAGAATTACTTTTACGTAGGTCAAGATATTAACTACATAAAATTTATTTATTCATTTATTCACGGAGCTTCACAACGGCAAGGCGTACATAAAATTAATATATATTATTCAATTCTGTTTACTGCTATGGTGTCATGGTTTTCACTATTTTAAACTGTTTATTTTTAATACGTGGCCAACTGTACAATGTGGTTTGCCATGGAAAATTTATTTAACTATTTAGAATTAGGGTCTTCCAAGGGATAGCCCAAATATTTTTGTTTGAAATGTGAAAATTTGATTTATTAACAAATATATTGTTTATTTCATATTTTATATTGCTAATTATTTGTATTGTTTTTTAATAAGTAGTGAATATATTTGATATAAATAAATCTAAATAAATTAAATCTGGTTATAGGCCCTTTCCTCTCAGTAACAAAAACCATGAAACTATAATATTTAAATGTAATTGCTTACAAAAATTGATTTGTTAAAACATTCAGGGGAATCGAAATGAGATTTTAATTGAATGTTGTCACTAATGTAATTCAGAAAGGATAATCGATTCACTATAATTCAAGCTTTCTTCTTTT